>JACDJE010000621.1:143002-253151 GCA_016647715.1 Pavo muticus
TACTTTTTTTGTGGTACATTTAGCCAGGTATGACTGTTTCCTAATACAGCTTTAAGGAATAAAATTATCTGGATGCTGTCTTGGAAGAACGTATTCTTTTGTATAACTAAAAAGGGAAGGAATTGCCTGTGTATACTTCCTAAGTGAGGACTGAAATGTTTTCTTCATTTTTAATTTGCTATAGGATGTAGGAAGTATAATACAGCAGGACTATTAACCTACTCTTGCTTCTTTTTCTCTTTTCTGCCCTCTTCCAAAACTGAGTCATGCATTTGTGCTCTCAGGCCATATTTTGAGTTCTTTCTTGGTATCGCATTTTGTTTTTGTCACAAATTGACAATGAGAGTAGTTGCTGTATTGCAAATGCTGTGCATAAGGCCACCAGTGTCTGCTTGGAGTCTACCCAAGATAAAGAAGTGCTGTTAATCTCTTACAAGCTCCAGCTGTAGAGAGATGCTTCCTGTCTGTTTGCCTGCAAGGAGCTTTCCATTTTACTACAGAACGCAAAACATTACTTCTGTTTGTTTGCAAGAGACCACTCATGCTGCTGTGTCAGCCCTGTCTTGTTTGCCATCTAGAGCTTCATATTAACCCCTCCACAGTTACATGATATATTCCACCCATGGTGATTTAGCTTGGATCATGTTGAAGTCTGCGGCAGTATCTTGAACTCAGAACTTCCAAATCCTGTATTACTGCTCTGTTTACTGGGGTATATTTCCTTTCTGAACTAAGTAAATGTATTATGCCGAGGTATAGGAATTTGAATGTTTCCCCTTCATGAGGAGTGGCAAGAAGCATGAACGCTATCACTTCTGAATCATTACAGCGTATTTTTTGCTGTGTCTCTTTTATAAATAATTGAGAACATTGTCCTTGATCTTGGTCTTCATGGTTTCTGTACTGATTGCTTTTTGTAGATACAACACTCTCAGGGGAAATTGGCACCAAGAAAAAGGTGAAAAGACTGTTAAGTTTTCAGAGGTATTTCCATGCATCCCGGTTACTGCGTGGAATCATACCACAGGCCTCTCTGTACCTGCTGGATGAGGACTACCTTGGACAAGCACGGGTAAGATGGGTCTCCAGATCTCCATGCATCTTAATAATATACCAAAGAGTGTATGTTTTGTTTCATTGTTCAGATAAGAAAATGTGGAAATGGCCTCAAGTTGCACCAGGGAAGATTCAGGTTGGACATTAGGAAAAACTTCCCCAAAAGAGTGGTCAGGCGCTGGAACGGGCTGCCCACAGAGGTGCTTGAATCACCGTCCCTGGAGGTGTTCAAGAAACTACGAGATGTACTAAGGGACATGGTTTAGTGGGAAATGTTGGTGATGGGTGGACAGTTAGACTGGATGATCTTGGAGATCTTTTCCAGCCTTGGTGATCCTGTCTGAATCATTGTAAGCAGTCCTCATAGTATAGCTAAATTTGGTTCTTAAACTTTTGTATTTCACATACATCTCTATAGCTTTCCTGAGCAAAACCTTAATCAGACAATTGGTTCCTGCAACTTCAATATGGAATAATGATTTCAATCTATTTTGCAGTTTGACATACCAATTTTTTGTCTTTTTGTATTTGTTTTTCTAGCATATGCTATCCAAAGTGGGAACATGGGATTTTGACATTTTCTTGTTTGACCGCTTGACAAATGGTAAGTACTTAAAAAGAAAAATACATATCTATTTAAGGTATATTATATATGACTATCTTAATGTCTCATATTTTACTAAACTTTTCCAGTTTAGATTACTGAAGAGACTTGGACACAATTAGCTTCTCTTAAAACCACATCCTTGATCTTTTCAAGCTTTTACCAGAGTGTTCGCAACTACTGGAAAACATTTAAAGTGTGTTTTTGTGTTAATGTAATCTGTTACATTTGTTATAGCCACGTTTTGTTTATTATGAATTACTTATTAGTTTCAAGGAAGTGTTTTGGTTTCCTTTATGTGGGAAACTCCAAAGCAACTTTAAAACAGACCTATTAGATACATGAGTAGATAAGTTGATAAGAGGTTGATTTCCATAATACAAAATGCCTTTGATCAAAAATACCTTCTCTTTGGGTCAACAATCTGGATAGAATAAAATAGGAAAAGTGTGTAAGACACTAAAACTCAGTGAAACGGGAGCATGTCCAGAGAAGGACAGCAAAGCTGGTGAGGAATCTGGAACACAAGCCTTATGAGGAGCAGCTGAGGGAACTGGGGTTGTTCAGTCTAGAGAAGAGGAGGCTTAGGGGGAGACCTTACTGCACTCTACTACAGCTGCCCGAAAGGAGGTTGTAACAAGGTGGAGATCAGCCTCTTCTCCCATGTAACTAGTGATAGGACTAGAGGGAATGGCCTCAAGTTGCACCAGGGGAGATTCAGGTTGGAGTTTAGGAAAAACTTCTCCAAAAGAGTGGTCTGGCTCTGGAATGGGCTGCCCACAGAGGTGGTGGAGTCACCGTTCCTGGAGGCGTTCAAGGATCTAGGAGATGTGGTACTAAAGGGCGTGATTTAGTAGACAACGTTGATGGTAGGAGGACGGTTGGACTGGATGATCTTGGAGATCTTTTCCAATCTTAATGATTACGATTCTAAATATGTGCCTGTAATAGCATGTGCCAAGTTATATCTGTGCGGTGAATCTGGGTTGGGCAGCTGCAGAAGAGGTCACAATCACACCTTTGACCTTTCTGTATTGCTTGTAGGAATGAGATCCCCCAGTCCTCACTCCCAATCTAAGTAGATTTGGCTGTGGCAGAAAGCATAGGAAAGTTGGTTTAGAGGGTAATTTGGCTGAGCAGCTGGCAGGGAAGAGTGGAAAGGACTGCAAATGGCAAGGGAAATAAAAACATTTCTTCCAAATCACCTTTCTATGCCTCTGGTCAGTAGCCAAGGCCAAGTAAGCCTCCATGTCCATATGTTTATTTTCTTTCCCAAGTTACATTAAATGAGAAAAGACTCCCTTCAGACATCGTTTATATTTTGTATGGGTTTGGTTTGTTGGGTGTTTTTTCTAACTTTTCTGGAAACATCAGCATCAAATTATGCAGTGCAAACTTTTCTAAACACTGTGTATATATATAGTTGATCATATAATATAGTTGATATATAGTTGATAGTTAGATTCAGTTTTGTCAGTGTTCCTGGTATGAAATTCACATTTCATTCTTACTAGACCAACATCACCAAATGGGACTTGAGATTGTAAATCTGTAACTCATTTTCCTGTCCGCATCGTTGTGAGATGCACTTGCGGCTGAGCTAGCCATGTGGATTACATGCGTGTTTCACAGTCAGGTATAAAATCAAAAGCTTCAATTACAAGCTACAGAACTCTCATTAAGTAATCAATTTGTACAGTATGGCAAGCCAAAGTGGCAGAGAAGCCATTTGCTCTTTCTGTCATTTCTGGAGGGAACTTGGATTATGAAGATGGTGTGGTTTACAAACAATCCTGTCAGAAGATTTCTGGTGGATCAGTTGGCCTTCTGTGTCAAACTGAAATAGCAGACACAATGGCACACCAGAATAGCATTCCACTGATACAGTCATACTGTCAAGTCTTGTTTGTGTAAGAGAATAATATATATAAGCTATTTTTTAGTATATAAGTATCATATATGCTGATGTGTTGAGAACTAAGGTGATAGGAACTGACTAACAGGAAACTACCAACATTTTTAGTTTTGTTTGATAACTACACGTTAATGCAATCTGAGAGTTATTCCTCTCTGCTTTTAGGAAACAGTCTCGTAACACTGCTCTGTCACCTTTTCAACGTGCATGGACTTATTCACCATTTCCAGCTAGATATGGTTACATTACATAGGTTTTTAGGTAAGTGCTCACCTTTAAACCATCATTAAATGCAGGTTACAGCTTAAATAGAGCCTCAAAAAAGGCATTGTCTTGTTCTGCACATCTGTGTAAAATCACAATGTCGTCGTAATTACTTCAAATATTTCTGTGATATCTACTAGGGTACAATTTACAGGCAGTAGGGGACTCGATTCAGTACCTGTTAAGTCAGTTGAGTGTCTTAAAAGGCTCTGTATTGGACTTAAGCATCGCAATACCACAGTTGCATGATGATTTAGAAAAATGTATGTCATGCAGAGATGTGGCAGGCAGAGGAGGCCCACACAGGCAGGCATGCATTGCAAGACCTACCCGTGTACAATACAATTGTGGTACAGCAACATTATTTCACTGACTAATAGACCACTGAGACCCAGGGCAGTTAAAAGCGTATGTGCAAAATGTAACAAATTGTATCAAGCTGTCTACACTGAACAGTGTTGATGAAAGCCCCTGCTGCTGTTACTGCCAACAGAAATATTAGCCCCATGCTGTCTGTGAACCAAAGGAAGGAACTGGCCAAAATCAATTGCTTTCTGCATCATGTTTTGAATGCAGCTGAATGCTGTTTTGTCAGAATGTCAGATAGTTTCAAAGGCAGGATCTCTTCTTTAAAAACGCACTACTGTTACTTCTGGAAGTATTTCCTCTGATGTGGAGACAGATCTCCCCTGCTGTGGCCTGACATGAGGTGAATATTCAGTTAATGAGAGTTGAAGCATGGAGGGTTTAAAGGCTTACTGACTATAGCTTCAAATGAACTGAAAACAAAGTGTAGGCTGGGATTTGCTTTGGTGTGGCCCATGCTGGAGACAAGCACTGTGGTAATTTTACCTGTTTGATCAATTTGATGGTGTGAAGAAGAGCATTTGGGGTGAGGGCACGTGCAACTTTTACCATTTGAGTTGTGTTGCCCCAAAATGGTGCAGGCATTGCTGCAAGGAGCAGATGAGCATGAAGCACAAACCTCAGTGGTCTTCTCTGCTAGTGCAAATGAGAGTTAACGGGGATGCACTCAGCATTCAGGTGGAACTCTTACAGCTCCACAGACTGGAATAGGAGGAGGGACTAGTATTTTAAAATGGAAGCACAGATGTGGCTGTCACAGGAGGTTGGTCTTCAAATACACAAATGCAGTATCTTTTGATTCTCTGTAGGAATGCCTTGGACTGCAGTCCTCAAACAGTGCCAGGATGTCAGGGCCTCTCCCGCTGCTGTAAATCAGGCTGTACTGCCATAATGACGTATTACTCCCCCATGACAGCAGCCTAAATAATTAGACTCCGTTGTGGATAAATTTGCCTTTCTTTCTTATTTATTTTACTCCTGAATGAGAGCCTTCACTATGGCAAGAAAGAGTTGATTTATGAGCTAGACCGAGTGTATCCTCATGGGCCTCACAAATCCTTTCATGCATTTTTTTTCTGAAGGTATCGCAATAAGAGCACCAGTCTAAGCTACAGGTATTTGAAGAAACTCCTTAGGCAGCTGACTGCAAAACCTCAAATTGTATTTTAAACCCAGTTCCCAGTTGTGGCCATGGAATTCAGAGACAAAAAGATCTTTGTGTTCTGTTTTGTTTCCTAGTTATGGTTCAAGAAGATTACCACAGCCAGAACCCTTACCACAATGCTGTCCATGCTGCTGACGTCACACAAGCTATGCACTGCTATCTGAGGGAGCCCAAGGTAAGGACAGCCTTTCACATTGACGTTGCTTTCAGATAATACTCAAAATTGTTTTCCCAGGATTGAAGAAAAACAAACACTTAAGCACTATTTTTTAGATAGCAGAAAATGATTGCAAACTTGAAGTCAGCTTATGGTTTCAAACAAGCTACTGAAGTCACTTCCCATCCTGTGAATTATGTATCCAGGTGCTGTTGTATGAGCTCTGGCAAGTTTTGCTGTGACAGTGTTACTAACCATCCACCTGATGTGGCAGTCCTCCCAGCAGTGCCAGTAGAACTAGTGCCTGCCTATGCCTCAGTCACTTCAGGGCATCAGCCCTCACATCAGTATTTCAACATAGTAAATTTGGCAGTGAAACACCAAAAATGGGCATACAGTCCCTTTGACCGGTCTTGTTGAAAGGGTATCCTCTATATGAGCCAGTGGCGGCAGCTTAAATGTTGCAGTAAGCCCTCAAAAAATGAGTGTTAGACAATTATGATGTTGTTTAATGCATTATTGGAAGGCACTTTAATACTGTAATCATAGAAACATAGAATGGTTTATGTTGGAAGGGACCTTTAAGATCATCTAGTTCCACCCCCCTGCTATAGGCAGGGACACCTCCCTCTAGACCAGGTTGCTCAAAGCCCCATTCAACTTTGCCTTGAATGCTTCCAGGGAGGGGCATCCACAGTCTCTCTGGGCAACCTGTTCCAATGTCTCACCACCCTCACAGTAAAGAATTTCTTCCTAATATCTGGTCTAAAAACCTCTTCCAGTTAAAACTGTTTCCACTTTTCCTGTCACTCACATGCCCTTATAAAAAGTCCCTCCCCAGCTTTCCCATAGGCCCCCCTAAATAATGCTGAGCCACAATATAAGAGCGTAACTAATCTTTCCTGACCTGACTTAAACAAAACAAAGTTATGCTAGAATTAGCAAATGGTTAGACCAGAATATAGAAATTGTGAAGATAGGAGCAAGCCTCAGTTTTCCTTCACTTCCATCTCCTGCAAGATCTGCAAGTCTCTCCTGACAAAAAGTGCAGGGGACGGCCAGCATCGATATCTGTACAAAACTTGTTAATTCCTCATCATAGCATGCTTCTTTCATATCATAGACTGTACACAGTCATCAGGCTGGTAATAACTAACTCTCAGAAACATAAGATATTAAGTCTTTTGATTTTTTTTCCAGTGACAGCACAATTTGCTTCTGAATAATAAGCTATATAGTAGAAAAAATCTGGGTAGTTTTTCCGACTTGTGTGTCTGAAGTTGGAAAATTAAGTAATACTCTCCGATAAAATACCAGTGTTTGATCTGAGGTAACCTAATGGCCCATTTTGAAATTTCAAAGATTTGTAAACTCTGCATTTTACAGCATAATGCTCTACCAGAAAAGTGAAGTGTGACGTGTTGTTGGTGTTGTTAAATAATGAGTGATGATACTAACACACCAACCTGCTGGGTATACTTACTATTTTAAACTGAATCTTTTAGACTAAGCTCTCAAAAACCTGTATAACAATCCATATATTGCTATAAACAATAAGGAGATAAGAAATGAAGATTGTAGTAACATTAACATAGTCTGATTCATTGTAGATATTTGTTCAATAATCACCTCAAAGAGGTTGTTCTCAGTTTATTAGTTTTTGTTCTTGATGTCTGTGCACAAAACTGAGCAGTTCCATGTAGTCAGCTGTTTTGTTTGTCTGCCAAAACGGGGGATGGGGCCAGGGGAAGTGTTTACTGTTTGCTTTCTTGTGATTAATGTGTGATTCAGCTTGCCAACTTCCTCACCCCATCGGACATCATGCTTGGACTGCTGGCTGCTGCAGCTCACGATGTGGATCATCCAGGGGTCAACCAGCCATTTTTGATCAAAACGAAACACCACCTTGCCAGCCTGTACCAGGTAAAAAAACTCACCAGGTTGATAATATGTACAATGGTGTCATTTTGTATTTCTTTTTCCTTGAGCAAGCAAGTAAACAGCAAGGATGTCTTAAATTGGCATGATGTTAAAGGAAACTTTTGCTTCACATGACTCTAGGAAAATGGAACAACTAATGAATGCAGCAACTTAAAAAAAAAAAAAAAAAAAAAAAAAAAAAAAAAAAAANAAAAAAAAAAAAAAACAAGATAGAAGAAACCAAAGGAAGAGTTGTAGATATTTACACAAACATTCCTAGAGATGTTTAAAGCAGCCACCATAGGTCATGCCACAGGCTGTCTAGACCAGTATCTTGTTACTGAAAGCAACCAGTAGAAGATCAGAAACAGATGCCTGGGTACAGCGTTGTCTCTCACCTGGTAGTTATCCTCTCTATTCCAACAAGCAGTAGTGGAAGGCTTCCTGAAACAAAACCACAGCTCACTGATGGGTCAATGACCATCAATGAACCTATCCTCCACTGTTTTCTGTGGTCTTTTCTGAACATATTTAAACCTTTGGCCCATATCAATTACTGTAGCATTGTCTACAGTTGTCATTTATGTATAATCAAGCTATCTTTGCTTGCATGTGTATTTGCATGGATGGTATATGTACATCTCTGTATGAATACGCTTGAGCAATGCCATAAATCATTTTGGTTTCACTAAATGTAATTCATAGTAATTAAATGGTGATTGCAGGGATTTCTACCCTTTAGAAGAGTCGACTTCAGCCTTTGTAAGAAGGTATCAGAAACAGAATATTCTAAGTTAAAAATTAATCTAACTGAGGAATACTCACTAATAGCTGTGTGTGTTTCTGTGCAAATAGAAATCAAGAGTTGTGTCTCAGGAGGTTCTCTCTTGTTTTGCCCTACCCAAGCAACATTTGGGTTTAATGTAAGAAATTGATGGTGTTAGGATTCAGTTGTAATTGTGCCCTGAGACATAGAAAGAAGCTGGGCCATGGGATCCCCAGCCA
This sequence comes from Pavo muticus, assembly GCA_016647715.1. Taxonomy (NCBI): domain Eukaryota; kingdom Metazoa; phylum Chordata; class Aves; order Galliformes; family Phasianidae; genus Pavo; species Pavo muticus. Next base: position 151,455 of record JACDJE010000621.1, read on the forward strand.
GAACACGTTAATGCTCAAAGACTTCAAGCTTTGTGACTGGCTCTGTCACAGATTGGAGATTTTGCCGTAGTCCTGAAGTTTGTGTTACGGCAGTCCTCTAGTTTTTAGGCAGTTGTTGTGACAGAGACTTCCTACCATTCAGCTTTTAAAATAAATCTGTGCTACTGATAATTTTTCAAAAAATAATTAAAAAAAGAAAAAGTGTGGGAAAGCAATCTCTCTGGAAATCAGAGCAGTCTGCAGGCCATCACATAGATTTTCTCCCTGCATGGATAATCTCCCCTCCAGCCTAAGTGATCAGATAACTAATGGCAATTAGGCTTAATAAGGCAGTAGAGTGTTCCTAGGTGGAATAGCTGACTCCTAATTGTTGGCAGCAGCTTCAGGGATTCTGACTGCTTGCATTTAACAGGGGAGTCATATGACTTCATGCTCACTTGTCACTTGTTAACTTGACCTTTCCTTTTCCCTGCTCCGTGTACTTTAAATATGGGATACTAGATGCTGTACTGGCTTAAGTTCTCAAATAGCAGCAGGCAAAGAGCGGGGATTAACAGAAATGGAAATCTGGATTGGATACCTGACTTTTTTTTTTCCTTTGAGTAACTGTTAGTTGGATGCAAGGATGTGCTTGGATGCCTACATGCTCAGTCGTGCTCTGGCTCGCCTTCAATGTGACCAAATGTCAGGCAAGCAGGCTTCCATACAGAACTCAGGAGTGCTCCATGCCAGCACAGTAAAAGTAGAGGCAGGGCAGAGGCTGACAGTCTCAAACTCAGCTGTGAGCCAGTCAGAGAGAAAGGGAAACAAGCGTCTCTCTCCATGCAGGTAAATCATTTGTTTGATGAGCATTGCTTCTAAGTGGGAACTGAGGTCTGACAAGGTGGGCAGAGGCCCCCACAGTGTGCTCTGCTCTGTGCAGGTGGCTGAGAGCAGACACTGCCAAGAGGTGCAGAGACAAAAACAAAATGCGGAACACCTCTGTTAGGGTTCTGCCTGTAGTTGAGAGCAAACAGGAGAACAGAAGGGAGAAATCTCCCAATAAACACAAGATAGGTACTTAACACATGAAACTACAGTGTTTTGATTTGAAATTAACTTTATCCCATATTTTAATTCGGCTATCCCAGCATAATCTTTTCAGATATACTTGCATTCCTGACCCAGCAATCTTTCCGTATTTATGTTGATAGTATGATAGAAGAGAAATGCAGACAACTCAGTAGCAATGGCTTAGTTCAAAACTGCTGCAGCAGGCACACAGGGGTATCCTTTATTTTTCCTTGGTCAGAGTACAGGGTTGCAAAATCCCATCCTGATGTATTTAGGCAAGAGGAGAAGGATATTTAAGTTGGCTGATGAACAGAATATCTGTCAAAAGTCATTAGACTTGTTCTTAGCTTCATAGCTTGTTCTGAGTTCTTATGGTTGGAAAATTGTTGTTCTGTTGTTGTTTTTACCTAGTAACTAGGCTTGATCTTAGCTAGGATACCTAGGAGCATAGTGTCCTTAACTCTAGAAATCCAGACAGATTCTTCAAACCTGAAAGGTGGCTAAAAAGCACAGATTTTCAGATCAGTTGTCTTTCGTGTTGTTACCGTAAACAATTTTCAGCCAAGTCTAGGCATCATGAGATGTGACAGATGTGTAACTGTTCCATATGTACCTGCCTAATCCTTGCGTGTATCCCTTTTGTTCCTACCAGAATGTTTCAGTGCTAGAAAATCATCACTGGAGATCTACGATAGGCATGCTTAGAGAATCACGGCTCCTCGCTCATCTGCCCAAGGAGGTGACGTAAGTATCAGCTAGAGAAAACACATCTCTGAAACTAAACTTGGCTTCCATCACTCTTCTTCGAAGGGACATGGGCAGAGAGGTCGGACTTCGGAGTAGGCTGTCCAACTTTTTGGCTTGTCTGGGCTGCACTGAAAAAGAACCGTCTAGAGCCACATCTACAAATATTGCTCCAAAAGTAATGCCTCCTAATTATTTCCATGGAAACTAGAATGAATGGAGCACAACAACACTGTTTAATAGAGCAAATTCTCAACTACAAAACATTCTTTTTCAACACAGTAGCCACCATTAGCTGTGCATTTTCACCAGCGATGAATAAGAGTCTCGTGCTGTGCTTATAAAAATCTGCACCAGCAGTGGTGACCCACCGTCACTGTTGCCACTGATGAAATGCACCACCCACCCACCACATTCACTGCTTGGTCATCATCAATGTTCAGCAAGCATCAATAAATGTCAGTGGGTGCCATTGTTTCCGTATGGAGGAGTTTGGTGACACACATTGCTTCATGCCATTCTGTCAGGCTGTCCCTCTGCTGCCATCTGTTGCGCTGCAACAACACATAACGGAATACTGCTGGGAAGGTTCAACCCCTCCTGCCATGCCACCAACATCTGCTTCTGATGTCATGGGGCAACATAATAAAACAGGAGGCATTACTTTCAGAGCAACCCTCATAAAATATATAGTTAAAATATACGAAGTAGCAAAACTTATTTTAATTTTTAATGTTTTTATTAAAACATATACAAAAGCAACAAAACTGTAAAACTAGTGGGATATGTGGCCTTCTTTCTGTGAAACTAACACATCAGTTTGGTTTGATGGCAGTGGCTGCAATTCTCAGTGAGCTCTCAAAATGTTTGTTAGACTTTTGATGAAATTTTATTCTTCCCGTGCTTCATCCTTCAAAACAGTTGTTCACAAATGTACATACTGACAAAAAGCGATGACAGGAGTAAGGCATGATTGTGAAGTGAGGAGTATTTCTCTCTGGTAAGAGACGGCTTATGAAAATCTGGTAAAGAGTCATGATCAAATTTTGGATTTCAACTCTATAAATTCTGTTTGAAAATTCACAAGTAATGTATTTATGTGGACTGAAAATGGAGTTGCAAATAAACCAGAAAATTGATTATTTTTTTGTCAGTCTTGTAACCTGTTCTCAAATTCCTTTATCAAAATGAAAAGCACAGCTGCATATTTTTCTCTGTTCACAGGACTGTGTCTAGCCAGTGTATCAAAATCCATAAACATATCTGCCACCACTATGAGCTGGCACTGCACTGTGCCCCCATGGGGCTGATAGCACTCTGATGTTTGGTTGGTGCTGAGGGGCCAGGCTGCTGCCATGATGGTGCGGGGCAGGGGAAGGCCACAGTGCTGGCTGTGCTGGGCTGCATGCGGCCTGTGGACTGTGGGTTGGACATGTCTGGACTAGGCTGAATGTCCTGCTGCTCTCACCAAGGAATGGAGATCGAGCCAGGGAGCACCCTGCAATACTAAGGTTTAATTGCAGGTGACCTTGCCAGGAATATGAACAAGTTATCTGGAAGCAGTAAGCTCTGTACCCCTTTAGAAATCCTTCACATCAAACCGACAACTTCTGTTCAGTACTACTTTAAAGCTGCATTATTCAGCACCCAGCTCAGAGCAGCTGGAGTAAGATGTGAGTGTTTTCCTAGATGCACCATGCTATTTGTTTTTCCCTTTCCTAGTGCTTTCTGGAAGCTTTCACAACCACCTACACAAACAAGCATTTTTCTTCCACATTATCCCTTCCTGCCAAAGCCATTTAGGCAGCTAGAGCAGTTGTACCCTATCAAGCCCAGCAGAAAATGACCAATCAGATCAGATTGGATCCATAAAGAATGAGGAAGCTTTATGCTAGCTGTGGTTTATAGCAGGTTGTTTTGAGCTATTAGAGTCCAGTGGTTCCATGACTGATGGGGCTTATTTTCCTTAATTGCAGACAAGACATCGAACAGCAGTTAGGCTCTCTGATCTTGGCAACAGACATCAACAGACAGAATGAGTTTTTGATTCGTCTGAAGTCTCACCTTGACAATCAGGATTTGAGACTGGAGGATGCACGAGACAGACATTTTATGCTTCAGGTAAGTTTTAAAAATTTGTTACCACTATTGTTTTCTTATTCATTTTTCAAGTCATGATATTTCCTAGTACACGTTAGAATAGGGTAGGACAGTGTGTCTGACCAACAGCATCACCTTACCTATTACTATAACCTGTTTCCTTCACCTGGCATGTCAGAAAAGCTTAAGATGCCTCCAGTATTACCTTATGTGATTTCCTTGAGTTAAAAAGCTGGGAATGCAGCAGACACAGAGTGTCACATGCTTAGAAATTATGATAAGCTATTAATTATTTCTAGATCACCGCATCTCTTTCAGGTAATGCCTCAATTTTATTCTCCTTATGGCAAATATCGCTTTGCCGGTGTTATTTTCTAGTGATGGGGAGGAGTGCCCCCTTCTTGGTGTTCTTCCCAAGACAACCTGACATCAGGTGTCCAAGTTCTGTTCCTGTGACTGATGTTCATAAACTGTCTCTGCGGACAGCTGTTGCCATGGCAGCAGGTGTTTCTCTACTGAATCTTTCCAGCTAAGAAACCATGTCTTATTTAAAAATCAAACAAATTCAAACTGATTCTTCCAGCTAAGCTTCAATCATTAACAGGCTCTTCAAAATAAACCTCTACCTATTAATGCATTATTGTGATTAAAGTCGCTGTATATACATGATTCTGTGCAGAAATGACAATAATTTCTTCTTAAATACGTAAGAGTTTAATCATTGTCATTTACAAAACAAACATCTACACATTTCCACTCTGTCAAGGTTATGGGAAAGGTGACAGCTGTGAGAAAGTAAGTGCTGATCTGTTGCTTATTCCCCCTCCAGAAGCGTGGGAAATGCAGTAGTCTTGCTCATCTGTCTTCCATGAAACATGGTCTTCTGTCAGGTTCCTCCACAGCCCGTGCAGGGCAGGATGATGGGCTTATCATATTTCTGGATAGATTAGGCAAGAAAGTTGTGCAAATGTCAAGGCACAGGGCTTACAGTTCTCAACTATAGCAAAAAAATTCCTTATGCATTTCCTTGAAGATAGATGGAAACTAGGACAGAGGCCTGGTGAGATTTGCTTAGTTGGAGGATTATTTGTGGAAGAAGGAAAAAAGAAAACAAGAAGTTTTCACTAATGAGGATAGGTTAAAGAGTGTGGTTTTGATACACAGTAACATTAAGGCTAATCAGTTTAATCCAGAGAGAAAAAAGGCTTGGAGTCCTTCCTCCTCTGGTTAACAGATCTGAATTTATGCAGGAAACACTTTTTCTGTTTTCCTCTCTGGGTGCTGGTTGAATTCTGCCCTCTGTCCTGCTGACTGACTGTGTTCAGGTTATCTAGGAAGACGTGAGGCTCACAGCAGTAAGACAGACAGACCATTACATAGCACACTTTTCTGAAGCAGTTACTTGATTGTAAAAGTCTCTTGCCCTGCTGTACTCATTCCCCTGCAAAGCACGTAATAGCACTGGTTAGCTAAGTGAAACCCAGCCAGAGGCAATGCAGAGGGCCCTGTGCTGAGCGTTGTAAAGGAAAACACACAGACATTAAAATGAAGTGTAACTAAAGTGAGATGAGAGGTCGCTCAGACCACAGGGAAGCGACGCCCAAACTGTCTCACACCAGCTTGGCTCATCCTTCTCTCAGCATCACACATGGAGCTGAGCCAGGCAATCAGCAGGAGCCAGCCTGCAGCTTGTCTTGGCTTGCTCCTAGCAGGGAATATCCAGAAGACTTTGCCATCTTGGAATTTGGCCCTCCTCTTGTTCTCACTGCAGTAAACCAGAGGGCTGAATGAAAGGTTTGTTTGCAGCTGAAGTAAATGCTCTTTCCTCAAAAGGCAAATTTGGGTGAGACTCAGCACTCAACAGGTGATCTTAACCCTTCCTGCTGGTGAGGCCTGGGAGTTTCATGACTGCAGATTTACTACTGAAGCACTCCTGGATAATTCTCTTCTCACTGCTGCTTTTCTCCTTCGCTTTCAGATTGCACTCAAGTGTGCTGACATCTGCAACCCCTGCCGGCTGTGGGAGCTGAGCAAGCAATGGAGCGAGCGGGTCTGCGAGGAGTTCTACCGCCAAGGTCAGCCCCTGCCCCTTGCTTGGGACACAGAGCTGCTATGTGGAGGCAGCACAGTGTGCTGCACCTCAGCTCTTAAATTTTGCAGAGGACCCCATAGCTTGCCTCCTCACCGAGACCCCTGAAGCCAGCCTTAACATTTCCAAGCTGAATTCACGTCAGGGCTAAGTACACTAAAATCACAGACTGGCTTGGGTTGGAAGGGATCGTCCAGTTCCACTGTGGGCAGGGTTGCCACCCTCTAAATCAGGCACTAGATAAGGCTGTCCGGGGCCCCATCCATCCCGGCCTTGAATCATCCCACTAGCTGCTGTGTTTTATCTCACTGTTCAGACTCTCACTACAACTCCTCCAGGAGTCTCACCCTTCAAGTTTCCCAAACATGGCGCACTCTTCTGTGTACGAATGCAGAGAGTTCAAAAGCAGTTCCCCAGCATGGCAAGCCCCCCCTCACACGGCTTACAGGAACAAAGTAGGCAAGCCAATGCTCTGCTAGAGCCTATTGCAAATGCTTCAGACTGCTGCAGAGAGCTCAGTCATGCAGGGCTTTTTTTTTAAACACAGTAATTGCACCATTTGGCTCTATCTGCATAGGCAAGGTCATGCTGTGCTACACCATGGGCAGGGTGCAGCAGAGTTTAATCGCTGCTAAATTCTTTGTTTGCAGCATCCTGAGAGCCTCAGGCAAGTGGTACAAATTCTGGAAGAGCACACAGTGAAGTACTGAATTCACTTAAAGTTCTGCTGTATGGAATTAAGCCGCATTTGGGCTGGTACCTAGTACAGTTAGTCCATAACACTAACAAACAAGGACAAATAGGACAAGTTAATTTTTGGCCAATGTCAGTTTAAGCTGGTGAAATATCTTTGATGCTTTTGCAGCAACAGAAGCAACTTGCAGGATGTGGGTTTGTGTCATCAGATTGTATAGCCAAGGCATGATATCCAAGACATGAGGACAGGGCCCCAGTTGTCCCATACCACATCTTTAGGGCCTTGAGGGACAACGCTAAGAAAGGCAGCAGCCTCAGCTCTTACAAACTTTTGCTTTTTCCCCCAAGACTCCCAACACACCAGCAGAATTTTTAAAATACACCTCTGAGACTGTGCATATGTATATGCACTATACATATGAGACCAGTTAGAGCTGTACAAGGAAAATAAGAGCAGTTATGTGGGAGAATGTACAAAAAACACAGTTTGACTGTCACTGGTGGCTATGTAATCCTGGTAAGTGTGGACCAAAAAAATAAATATCATGTAGTCTCATGTAGTATCATTTACTACTTAAATATATATTATTTTAGACCTCTCTAACTGCTTAAAAACAATGCTGGGTCTAGAAGGTATTTTTTGTAACATTTGAAAACTATTGCTCTTCTGGTCTGATTTCTAACTACAGGTGAGGCAGATAATAGCAGAACTAGTGCATTGTTTAATTTTCCTTGTTATGCATACAAAAGTTTGAACTCTTGTGGGTTTTTTTTTTTTAATGAAATGTTTCTAATGCCATTTTAATAGCATTTGATTGTTTGTGAAGCTCAAAATGTTTCCCTGGTATTTCATAACTACCTAGTTAAAATGAAAACACTCCCCTCACATTTAAGAAGCAATTGTGTGCTGCAGTAGAGAGAAAAGTAAGGCTTAAAAATGCACGTAGTATGTACAGGACTGTAGAGGCTGAGTGGCACTAAAACATTCAAGTCAAAACTGTCCACTAGTGGGCATAAAATGAAAGTGCTTTTAAACAGGAACAGTGGTTATAAAGCAAAATGTTTCTTTTAGGTTGAATATGATGTTTTGTCTGCTCTAGCATAATGTTATTTATGGAGACGTTTCTTCTAAACAACACTTGCAGTTCCTTATTAGTAAATAACAAGCAGAACAGCACAGCTGTGTACAAGCTGTACAAGCTGTGCTGTAGGTAGGAAAGAGTCTGTACCTCATGCAGTACCCCAAAGACTTGCAGCCTGGTAGTGTATTTGAGAGTGTAAACAACCACAAAAGATGAGTGTTCCTCTCAGTGTTTAAAAAAAAAAATATTAATTTGCAGCAATCTTTTTAATGGGCTAATGCTTGCATGTGGAAATCAGATCTCTCCTGTGAGACAGGTGGTTGCTGTCTGCATGGCAACAGCATCTTCAGCTGGAGCAATCAAGGCTCCCTGAGCTGCTTTGCTGCTGAGTTCTTGTATGCAGCTGACCTGTGGTCCTCTCCTGCCACTCCAGCATCTGTGTGATCATTGCTATCCTTTGCCTTTAGGCACAAAAGTAACATGTCTTAATGTTCTTAGCTATCACAGAATCATAGAATGGCCTAGGTTGAAAAGACCATAATGATCATCGAGTTTCAACCCCCCTGCTGTGTGCAGGGTCACCAACCACTAGACCAGGCTGCCCAGAGCCACATCCAGCCTGTAATCCAGCTATGTATGGAAGCATCCTGCATGATCCTTTCTGCACCTGCAGGAGCAGTTTCTACTGACTGCGTTTAAGCATTGTCTCAGTGCCCAATTTGGTCGATTTTGCTGTAGGTGGGGCGGCAGCTAGGGTGAGCAGATTCCTCACCCAGCTGTTCATCAACAGTTTAAAGCAGACTGTAGGGCCAGTCACTGCAGGAGTCTTCAGGGCACTTCCAGGTTCACACCCAGAAACATCATCCTCCAATTGATCCCATACTGTGTTGTGAAAGTAGCAAGGAGGTCAGTCAACCACTTTGTTTCAAGTCCATTTTGTGCAGGAGACTCTGTAAGGACTTCTTGGACTACCCAGGGAATTAATGATGCAAGTTCAGCATAAGCATAGCCCTCATACCCAACTAAATATGATGCAGATGTAAGACAAACTTGAGTCTCATCCTTCTTTCACATTTATAACCTTAATTCTATGATTTTTGACACATGAATTGTTGCTCTGGCTTGTAGTAGTTTACTGGTGTAGACACAGCTGTGGGCTGCCAGGCACCATCATCCTTCAACAGCAATTTTTACAAGCACACAGTAGCAACTCACACTGCAGAACTGCAGTTTTCTAGTAGGATGTGAGAGAAGCTATCTTAAAAATGAAGGTTCTCAAAATACTTAAGTGTTTACATTTTATGTTCAAAACTTCACCTTTCCCTTAGAGAGATTTTTCTTCTTTGCATGCTTACTCAGTTTCTGTTTTATCTTGAAGAAAAAAAAAAAAAAAAAATGTAAGGTACTTAGACTTCTAATGTGGTTCTCACTGGTGCTAGGTTCCAGCTGCTGAAAACCATACAGCTGCAGTCACTGTATGAGTCTGATGCAGGTATGGAGACAAAAGTAGCAGAAATTCTTTTTTTTTAATGTTGTAGGTGACCTGGAACAAAAATTTGAACTGGAAATAAGCCCACTTTGTAATCAACAGAAGGATACAATACCAAGCATTCAGATTGGTAAGTATTAGCTTCATTCTGTCTCCTCCATGTTTATCTCAGTGTGGCACAAGCTCAAACAGAAACTGAAACTTGATATGTGATGAAGTCCATCTGCAACATAAACCCAGTGAATCAGCAGCAAAGGTCAGCTTTGTGAATAGTGAACACCTGATCTAGGATTGACTTCTTGCTGTCTTCGTCAGCTGACACATGACATTGCTTCAAATGCGTCATCAGCTGGTTGCAAGCTTATTTCTGTGGAATACTTAGGCTGTTTGGGATGATGAGGGAAAAGCATCTCCACAACTGCTGAACGCACTGCAAAACCTCTCATTTAAAGTAGCAACAGCATTATTTTCCTGTCCTGTTTCCCACATATTCTTCATGAACAATCCACAGTATGATGCTCCTGTAGACTCCAGTGCAAAACATGAAAAGATTCATTAAGAGCCTTCAGGCTATATTCATTGTTGCCTTAGTAGCTCTCTGAGTATCTCAGGGCATTGAGTCAGGGCAGCAACTCGTTTCTTCATCTTCCCTTCTTTTTAAAAACATTTGAGCTGTCCTCCATAAAGCCTGACACATTGCGTGCAGAGCACTGAGCAGTTTTTTCTTCTCCTCTGTGCCGCAGCACTGCCATCGCCACAGTGCTTGGTGGACAGCACATTGATCTCAAGCAGTAAGTTTCCATGGCAGTGTTTGCAGATGACTCTCAGCAGCCCAGTGGTTACTTTGCAGTTAGCATTTCCATAAATGCATCCGCAGTTTCACACCATATGCATAGGATGTTAAGCAGACAGCTGTTTAACCATAAAATACTACCTGTATCACAACAGAACAATTGCTTCTTCCTCTTCCAGAAACATCATGAGGCAGAAACTGATTAATATAAGTAAGTTGTCTGTTACAGCAACCTGCAGATACCATACGCAGATAAACCAGCTACCATTTGTCTGTCCCCATGTAACAAGGATACAGCCATACACTAGAGTGGGCTTTGAAGTGTTCTTTTTTCTGAGCTCATTTTTGTGGGACTCAAACTGCAGTTTAAGCCTTAAGAGTTTTATTTCCATTTGTTTTCATCTATCAATCAGCAATTTTGCTAGAAGTACACTAACTTAAATACAAGCTTTTCCTGTATACAGTACAACCTCATGTTAAGGTCACTCCTCAGCAGGTCAGAACAGAGAAATATTTCTGATGCAGAGAAGCTGTTGCATAGTCTTCCCATGTGATATTAAAGGCCAGCACACACATCTGAACTGAACTGTTGTCCTTGTCTGCACTCTGCACTACAAAAGATATCTATGACATATAGGACAGTATACAGAAGCCCCCAAGCTACTGCAGCCTGGAAAGTTCTGGAATAGAGAGCAGAATAGCCATAGCAGCACTCACTGCTTTTGCTGCAGTAACCTCAAGCACTTTAAGGGGCTTAGACACCACTACAACCTATGCTCAGCTGTCATGCACAGCTGTAGCTGGGAGCCTGTTCCTCTGTTTCTAGAATAACTGAAAGTTGACACTAAAAACCAGTGTCAACTTTTTTCTTTTCCCCAAGATAGTTGTGTTAACAGTAAGATTTGCAGGTAACGTAAGAGTCACAATAAAAATCTTTATTAGAATATGTAAAAAAGAAACCTATGCAAACCAACTATTCAAGGCAGAGAGTTACTTTCTCATCTGAAATCTCCTCAGGGTAAGATGCACTCTCTTCAATTTAACTTACCCCAGACAGATCTCTATCTTTGTGATGTGTGCTGTCAAAAGTTGCCTGTTTCAAGAAGAGCTGATGATTGCTTGAAGGCTTATTGTCATTTCTCTTCAAGGTTTTCACAACTTGTGCTGTATTCTGCTGAGGAACTCTGTGGGGGCTAGTGTGCTCAGGGAATGAATTTGTTCTTCACCTGCTGTACTCTCTTTCCCTAGGGTTCATGACCTACATTGTAGAGCCACTCTTTGAGAGGTGGGCCCAGTTTACAGGAGATACCCCCTTATCTGAAAACATGCTAAACCATCTCAGGAGGAACAAGGCGAAGTGGAGGAGTTTGCTCCATAAGCAACACAGCAGTAGTAGGAGCAATGACCACTCAGGTCAAGTGACTGGCAGCCAGGAACAGACTTTAAATGAAGAAGAAACTCCTTAGTGGCAGCTTTGCACTTTTCCTTATAGCACTGCTATCTATCATCTGTCTCCGTCTTGATCACAGCAGCAAGCAAAATCCTGAGGAGCTGGGAGCCTGTTGTCAAGACCGTGGAAAGGGAAGAAACAGCAAAGCAGATGCTGTAAGGGTCCTCATAAACAAACCCATGGTTCTGCTGGTTCCTTTCTGGATCTCCTCCATCTTCCTCTCCCCTCTCTTCATTCTGCACATGCCTGATGCCATCCATCACTTCAGATCATGAACTGCTTGAATGCAGGGTCCCAGCCAGCAGAGCTGAAGCTGAGCCAGTTACTGGTGCCATGAAGCAGGGAGGATTACTGAGTGAACAGGGGAGGATAGAGGCACTCTTGGTTATATATTCATTTACCATGAGTCATACTGTGACATATGTATATAGGCCCAGAGCGCCATACACTTTCCAGTCTGGCAGCTGGGCTGCACATGAAACCACCAGCATCTTCAGAACCCAGAGGACACTGGTTGAGTGAGACAGCGCTCGCAGAGGGCAGAGAGAATCTGGTTATTTTAGTAATTAAAATAAAAACCTTTTTAACTTTTGTATTCTGTGCACTAAACAGATCTATAAACTTTGGACTGAAGTTACACAACTCTGTGTACACAACTCCAGTGTAACAAGGCTCATTTTGGTAACCATTTTTATGCCACTTTGGATAAAAGATGGGCATCTTCTCATTGCAAGGAACAGTATTCCCTCGCAATTGAAAGGGAAGGTGTTGTACAGTCTAACGCTTTGAAACACGAACAGATCTACCTTTTGAGTACTGTTTCAAGTAACATGTTTATATTCGTGTGTGTACATTTTCTGTAAATACAATGCTACTGATTCCCATGCCAAAATACTGGAGTACTGTGGGATTGCTACCTGTAAAAAACATTGGCACTGTGAACAGAATACTGTTAGTTTTAATACAAGAGAAACCATTTGTAAATATGTTATAGAGTTTATTAATATTCACCATTGTTTGTGGATAAAAGCCTTAATTTTTAGCATCCTTCATCTTCTGATAGCTGCCAAAATCATATGATCACAAGATACGATTCTGTACTGCCTTTCCACTATCAAAGGTATATCACAGGTCATTAAGGAATGAAGTCTGGCAGGATAACTTCTTGAAAACTTCAAACACATTCCATATGGGTCCGTGCTGTTAAACCGTAGCACCTTGCACATTCAGTATAGGCAAAAGCTTCACAGAGCCTGAAATGTAAGTTCAAAACAAACAAGCAAAGCCAGAAGCCCACAGCAACAACCACAGTTGAACAATCAGATTAACATTTATTCAAGAGTGTGGATTTTGATTAAATAGCATAGTGATCTAAAAAGCATGACATCCTAATAATTCTGGAGTCCAGCTGTGTTCTTAAGTGATGTTGTAGTGGAGATGGGTCCTCTCCACCCCATATTCTCTTACTTAGCCAGCAAATAAATGCATTTCTATTTATCTTCTCATTAAAAAAAGAAAAGAAACCTTCAACCGACTGCTAGATCTGTCTCACTCACTGAAGGAAGAGATTCTTTCTTTCTAGTCAGCCTGTTAAGGAAAATCCTCATAACTGTCATAGTAGTTTAGTTAAGCAATTCTGTGAACACTATGTTCATTTTTCTGAACGATACATGGCCCTATTTATGTCATAAACAGCCTCAGTTCATTCTATACAAAGCTTCCCTTAAGCTTCCATGATTTCACTGAGATTGCATTCTTGGGCACTACTGCATTGCACCAAAGTGATTGCCCTATCTCCGCAAAGGAACTAATAGTGTTCAGGCAAAGTGAAGCAGTGTTGTAAACCCTCAGCACATCAAATCAGCACAGCTGTTTTCCAAAAGAGCTAGCAGACATGGCCATATAATCATGTTTAGCAACAGTGTTTTTGGACAGGCCAGCAAAGCACTATTTAAGTCAGTGTTTGAGAGAAATAATGCTTACTTCGAGAGTTGAAAGGGTAGATGCAGTACAATTTGTTTTTAGTTACAGGGAACATTGACTTTGTTAGACAAAGTCTTCACGATCACAAGGTGACTAACATGTTTAAAGGAAAACAAAAAGCACAAGGTTTAGTAAAGGATGCTTTATTCTACTAATTCATTGGACATGTATCTTCAGAGAAAAGGACTGAAATTCAGTGAAATAGGAAGGTGGAAATCACTAGCTATGAGTAACAGAAAACTCTCCTTCCTCCCTCTTCTAAACAGAACTTGTGTATTAGATGCACCATAACAGTCAAAAAGAAGGAGTTGTGGTAGAATAAAATTATTTCTAACTATAGGACATAAATGCCTTTTTAACCACCTGATGGTGGAGGTGGGAGCATCACCACTTTACAGCTTTTTAGATAGATATTTCTTCATGACAGATTTAGGACAATTATTAGGACATTATACAAGCAGTATAATGGGCTGCCTACAAAGCACTTAAGTACATACAAAAGAATATCATTTCCCTTGTTTTGTCTTTTATACTAAGAAATTGAAGCCCATTTCCATCTAGTTCGAAGAATTTTTTAAAGCGTTCTGAGGTTTAGTTGAATAAACCTGGTGCCTAGCAGCATAAAAAGCTCTTGACAGTTGTTATGCTGCTGAGGAGCATCCAGAAAATAGGTCCAACAGGAGAGCTTAGTGCATGTCAAGTTCTGTTACAGCTACAGTGCATCCAAGTATTTTTCTGTAATTAGAGCTTAAGGGGCCTATTACAAGACTGCTCTTACCAAGTTAAATCTTCCTAATAAACTTTGAAAAGCTGCTCTTAAAACAAAGGTTTTTTTGTTGTTGCCGTTTGTTTTGTTCGGGGTTGAGATTGGGTGCACTGAACATTCTTGCTGGATTTCAATCACCCCATCTAATGAAACAGTGCTTGAAATAGGTTCAGGGTGGCTCCAGAAATGCTTCTGTAATTGGAAGCTCAACCCATTACACAAGTTTGGGTCTGGACCAGTTTGCCTCAGGTGCTCTAGACAAAAGCGAGCTGATAAATCAGGCGCTGGCAACCAGATTCACTGGGGTCTGTGGTTGGACTAGATGATCTTAGAAGTCTTTTCCAACCTTAACTAGCCTATGGTTCCCCAGAAAATAAGCCAAACCGTACCTGCTACAGCCAGTTCAGCAACACCACTGCTTGGTGTGGTAAGCACTTGGTATTATCTAGTAGTTTAGAGAACCTTCTGGGGCTGGGATTTCTCCCCAAGGATGCCAACAGGACAGTGTATGAACTGAATGGAAAAGTGTATGTGCAGACATGCGAAGTCCATGGATTTTACCCTGGCAGCCTTATTGGCCACCTTACAGAAAGACCTTGTAAAATCATTTTTCTTTCTTACTGGGCCACTGCAGCTAAAAGACTCCGCAGTTTTAAAACTGAATTGAGTTTTTCATGTATGTAATGAAGGAAGCAGATAATTGCTAAGAACAAGCTTAACACACTCTAACAAGGTCACAGAAATACAATTCACTTAATTGATTAAAACCAGTTTCTTGAAATGCAGACTTCATTTCATCATAGAGGCAAAATTCTGAATAAATAATATTTTTTTATTTTTAAGAGTGATAATAAGTGACATTTTTAAGTTGGACCTGCATTTGAGTTTCTAAGGGTCAACATTCCGGCCACCAACCAAAATGGGAAAACAAGAACTATAGCAAATGTATACTTCTGAAAAGTAGAAACAGACAGATGAGTAGCTGACATTAAGTAGCGCCTCTGGACAATCTCTCTAACGTAAATCTATTTTCATGTGGACTACTGGTTTTCATTAAGAAAATCAAAGTCTCCCATAATGATCAATGAGAAGGTTGCTACCACAGCAAATGGAATAATCTAGATCTCAAACTGCACAGCTGTCTTAACAGCTTTTCTCAACTCTGGTTGAACTTTCTATGAGAAGTTTCCACCAAAACAGAGGCGGACTGCCTACGAGCCCTTCCAAATGGACTCTTCTTGGAAAGGAGAAACACTCCTTTTATTTTCAGGTATCAGATACCAGACATCATCTATAGCCTTCTATTCTAGTAAACTCAGATAAGCTGCCCGTAAAATTCTCCCACTCTCCTCCTGACACCACCACCCACCCACAGACTCAGTAATAAAATTTAAATTAAGATCCTGCAAATTTAAAAAGAAGAAAAAAAGCCATGCCAAAACCTAAACAAAATAGAATAAAAACACAAGGCAAGCTTCACGCCATGAACATGTGTCCAAATTATTTTGACTGGTGCAAACTATTACTCTATTATTTGTTTCTATAAGTCATCCAATATTTTAGGTACATAAACTTTCAGTGCAGAGCATAAGTTCGACTTGGATGTAAAAATATATTCTGCTTATCTCTGAAATCAAGATTGTATATGTCATGTTTATTGTAAAGCATTTTATATATACATATTCACATATCTTGTACGACTCAATGGGCCAAACGCTGGTCCCACCAACTTCACTGGGACCAAGAATCAGCCCACATATGTGCGTATATTTGCCATATGCATCATTCTAAAAGGAAGCACTAGATTGTGTGAAAATGCTGTGACTGCTATGCAGTGATGCCAAGAGACTTAATTGTATCTTTTTTAACATACTGCTGTAAGTATTCATCATGTCAAAGAATGACAACTAATAAATAAAAATTAAAAAAAAAAAATAAAGTGTCCAAAATTCATTGGTAGAGAGAGGTGCGAGGCCACACCTGGCATCCTGTGTCTAGTTCTGGGCCCCCATGACATGAAAGACTTGGATGTACTGGAAAGAGTCTAACAGAGGGCTTATGAAGATGATAAAGGAAATAGAGCATCTCTCCTATGACAAGAGGATGAGAGAGCTGGGTCTGTTCAGTTTGGAGAAGAGGAGGCTTGGGGGAGATCTGATCAATGCGTATAAATATCTGAAGGGAGGATGCAAAGAGGACAGAGACAGGCTGGCCAGTGGTGCCCAGTGACATGACAAGAAGCAATGGACACAAACTGAAACACAGGGGGTTCCCTTTGAATATCAGGAAGCACTTCTGTGCTGTACAGGCAATGGAGCACTAGCACAGATTGCCCAGAAAGGCTGTGGAGCCTCTTCCTTGGAGATCTTCAGAAGCCACCACAGTGCTGGGCACCCTGCTCTGGGTGTCCCTGCTTGAGCAAGGGTTGGGACCAGATGGATCCACAGGTCTCTTCCAACCTCAATCATTTCTTGATACAGTTCCTGTATCTACTATGTTTTAAGATCATTGGATAATTTTAGACTCATTTCCCATTTGTGGACCATGTTATGTATTTTATAATCAACATGACAGAGGCTTGTGAAGTTTAATTGAAAGTATTGGTAGTGATGTTCTCCAATGGTAAATAGTTCTAAGTTTAAAATATCTGTCACTGCAGACGGATATTTGCCACTGCAGGGACAGTGCATGAACACAGGGAAAACTATCTGTACCTCAGAGATACCAGAAACAACACTCACACAGTCTGTGCAGAGCATATGCTACAACAGAACTGAATGTAGAAGCTGGAAGCATGGTTTCAGTGTTTCAGTATTTAGCCAGTATTTTAAGTTCACTTTCCCAAAAGATATAATAAAAATTAAAAAGTTAAATTACATTTTAAGAAGTGTTTCCATATATCCTCTGAATGCAAGCTGGATTCTAAGAGGAAACCCCTTGGAGATCTATCCTATATAGGGATAGAGTTGTGATTGTTCGTCCAAAAGTTTTACACTGTCAATATTGGAAAACCACTCACGCTATCACAATAGATATTAGTATTGTTATTTTCAATAACAGCTAAGTCTGTACAGCTTCCTATTCTGCACAGGCACTCTGTACAGATACTGATGTTTAATGGTTCAGTACAAATAATATAGCATGAATGAATCCCTGAACTTGGCAGCAAAAGAAAAATTATATTAGGGCTTTTTTTTCCCTCCTGGCCTGGCCAAAGCACTAACTACAGTTTAAAGCTCAGGTGTAGAATTTGAGAAATAAAAGTATTAATTAAGAAAAGGAACACTACAATATGTATGTGACAAATGATTATTTAGGTGACAGATACTCCTCCCCAGAGGGCAGGAAGAAGTTGTCCCTCCAGCATCTAATGCAATCCAATCCTCTCTAGATTAACATAGGTGTAGTTCCAAAATACACAGGTTTTAGCAGCAAGACATGCAGTACAGTCTAAAACAGTTATTTCGGAACAGTCAGACAGAAAATGAGCCACAGCATAGACAGGAAAGGGCTTAAATTGGCCCTGCCACTAAAGCCAATGAATCGCTTTCCTGTATCCTGGGCTGGTTTGAGTCTCAGGAGAAGTTTTACTAAACATCACACAACAGCTCCATCCACAAAAAGCTACATTTCGCTACCTACAGCAACCCTTGCTAAAAGCTTCCCTTCAGCATCCAGACAGGCTGTAAGGATAAGCAACAGTAGACATAGTTGCTTTACCACCAAGAAGGGTAGTAGTTCACAATCCAGTAATAAAGAAGGAATCACTTACTGCTCACCAAGGATCAGGACTCACTGAACGCTCCAAAGGAGGCAATCTCCAAGTAGACATCCTTCCCTCACGGCTGCCAGCCCTTAAATGAGGTTAGGGAGGGGTGGACCCTGGGTCCACCCCCTTCCGGTCATGCAGAATTGCTTCCACCTGTGCTCCCAGGGCTGGTAATGCCCCTTCACCTGGCACTCAATCACTGGTTCAGGCTGTGACCTAATGGTTCCCATACACAGTGCCTTGCAGGCCTAAAGACAAGGAACTCAGTATTACAAGAGCAGATCAAGTTCATGCCAGATGATTTTATGGGAATACAGAGAAAAGTGATATGTGCTATACCTTACAGAGTTTAAAATATACTGTACTAGGTTAGGAAGTGGACCTGGGTGTCTTAAGACGACGCAACTGAAATGGAGCATTAGTATTCGTATCAACAGGGCTAAAGAGGAGTTACACTGTTACCTCCACCTATCCTACTGCCCAGAGATAAATTCTATGCGATCATTTTCATACCAACCAATATCTGCAGAAACTGCAAGTACGAAGTGGGAAGTGCAAAGAAGACTGGCAAACAGCTATCTGAATCATGAAAAACCTCAAGAAAGGGGAGAGAGGGAAAAAAGAAAAACAACCAAAAAAGACTAGCTTCCTTAGTACCACCTATTTAAAAAAAAAAAAAGAATAGAATAGTCACACTGAAGGCTTCTGTTTTCCCAAATGTAAACATAAAAGCAAGGGAAAACAAAGTAAAACAATACATTTGGAAGTTGATTCTACAAGGAAACATTTAAATTTGGCTACGTGGTCAAAGGTTAAAGAGGGATGAACATTTATATAAACAAAAAGAAAATCCATGAGTAAACGCAAGTTTACTAAAATTATGACATTTGGAGAAATTGTAGCTTGAGATCTAAATCAACCTTTAGTTTAGAATGAAACGTTCACGACCTATTCACTCAGGTCAGCAACTGCTACGTTCCAAATCCAAAGCTTTTATTTGTATGTGCAGAGGATTCCTATGAGCTTAGCTCATGCATAAGAATCTGCATGAAAAAAAAAAAAAAAACATAGCTACAAAAATGTAGGTAAATCTAGAGATACAGCTACACGTGTTTTTGATGCCTGGCATCATTCTTTTTAAGAGGACCTGACAGCATCTGAAGGCAGACTCAGGGCTAATCACTTTGGGCAATCAAAATCCAGAGAAAATAGGAAATACTACAACATACCATTGATTCAGGGTCAGATTCCACAAGAAAGATCATTCCTTTCCCTAATATCACTTTTCTGCGTCTTTCATGTTTTACAGTGGATAACTATATTTCAATGCAATCTTTAAAGAGGTAGAAAAAAAGATATCTGTATCATCTACCGAAAGATCAAAAAACAAGAATTACTTTCTTTAAAACGTGTTGATCTCTGTGATGAGTCAGCTGCGATGTCAGATGGGTACATACTTCCGCTACTCAAAATTGCTTATACAATGTCAAAACAGACGTATTCCTTATCTGCCTAAAAGCGTGTACAAAAGTTTGAACACAGAAAACACACTTCCTATATTTACACTCCTTGTAGCTTCAAAGATAATACACGTACAAATTATATCACTGGAAGGTATTTTCACTGGATTGAAGTGAAGAGACCTGAAGAAGCAGCTGTGTGGTCCTCCTTCTGCACTCGACTCTCCAAATTCCTCTGTGCTCCTTCTATCAGCAGCTGAGTCTGGAGCTGACTAAAACTTACTACCAAGCCCCTATTTTTACATTCTCTTGCACCTCACGTACACCTAATGACAGTCAGCTTCTCAAAGACCCCAAATAGCCACAAGCAAGACAAAAATAATTTACTTTCAGAAAGTACAGTATTTATTATGTTCCAAATTCTATGCTACGTTCTTTTAAAAAGCTGAGTGACTTTCCCCCACATGCTCCAGATGAGGGAGGGAGATGTTCCTTCTCTGAGATGCCCCAAACTGGGCTGGAAGAGAGGAAGGTCAGAGAGCGCAGGGTGTATTTCCTGCCAGAGCCATAGCAAGCAGCTCGCAGCTCAGGCAAGGAACACAGCAAGTACTAAAATTCTTGTGAGGCTTTTGCTGTCACGTAGGCATGAGAGGGGTCACTGTAACTCAGAAGATGCTGAATTAAGTGGAACCAGGGACTCGCATGCAAGGGCGCAACAGGCAGAAGCAGAGATCCTTCCAACTCCTTTCTACCTTCTTTGATCATCATTCCTGAGATCTCCCTAGCTAAAACCACAATGGTTTTATTCTAATAAAACCTGGCTTTCTGATCTCAAGAGAAAAATTCTCCTGAGGCTCAGGTCTGCTTCAATTCCTGTCACACTTTATTAAGTACTTTCACAACAGTATGAAACCTACTTTTACTTAAAGGGATTATCATGTATACATCAGTTTCTCAGATTTATGGATTAGTAGTTAAAAATATTAGCATTAATGTTTGCTTAGAAAGGAGTACAGGAAGTGAATTTGAACTTCAGCTTTCTTTGCAAAATCCTGTCTGCCTGAGACCTTAACACATCACAACGAAACCCTGCATTACCAATAGCCTTCCTTTCTGAGCAGTTCCACTACTTCAGCACATGTATTTGCAAAACCTGGGCTTTCAAATACAGCATGCTTACAAAATCATCTGGCATTTTCTACTATGATAGCTTGGTAGTCACAGAGTACATGAAATGCCAGCTAAAGATGGAATTTATTTATTTGCAGTTTGGCAGCACTTCGGAGCACTCCAGTTCTAGAGCAGAACCCCACAAGGGATGCAAATGATACTGCTCCTACCACAAGTCTTCAGAAAATATGTAATTTAACAACATATTCATGTTACTTCACAATTCAAGAAAAAATCCACCACAGATCCTGTAGAGAACAAGATTGGAAAGGAGAGCAGTTACTTTAATGATAAAGTATAGTTAATCTTCTTGAGTTTTGTGGGGAAAAAAGGTGAACGGATCAGCTACAAGTACCTTTAAAAAATTTACATATTACTGTTTTCTTTTGGGAAAATTTGCCACTTCATCAGTCCAACTGCAGTTCTTTCTTTCCGATACCTCAATATCATTATTTTAAAGGGGGAACTTGCATCACCACTCTTGAGTTACTTGACAGCTTACAGTTTTGCCAGTGGAAGTTACACTGCTCTCAGGGACATCTTATATAACAACGCAGATGTCATGTTTCACCTGGCACAGCACATCTACAGACTTAAATTTTGCCAAGATCCGAGTGCACGGACTCTTCTTAAAGCTCTGAAGATCAGCAGAGGTGCACCTTCCAAAGCAACACAGGCTCCTCCCTCTGAAAGTACTTCCAAAATGCAAAAGACAGAAACACTTTTTCTAAAAGCTGGACTATTAGACAACCTGTGATAAATAGATTAGAAAATAAACATGCTTCAAAGGTTCTCTGCAGAAGGTAGTGTAAGAAACTCCTAATTAAATGGAAAAAAAAAAAGGCGTAATTGCCAGAAGTGACTCAACTAAGAAAAGCCTCTTAGAAAGTTTGCCTGACAAGAGTCATATATCTGAGACCTAAGCTTTAAAACATAGTAAGTCTTGGTAACCTAGAAGTCACAGAGTTATTTGTTTGGTATTGGCTTGTTTTTGGCAGAGAGCATTGCTTATTTTTCACTATGCAGTGGGTTCAGTATAAAACTAGTTTTGAGTTTTGGGTACTGAACAGAACAAGTAACAAAAAGTCATCACTTCCCATTGTGGATCTCATACTCACTGTTGAAATGAACCCTCACTTAAATTACTCTAATTTTCACTTCCTGCTACTGGTTAGTATTATGTTTCTCTCTGTCAGAAAAGAAAGAGGCCTTTGCCACCTTCTTCTTTTTGCTTTCTGTTTTAAATTTCTCGTAATGCATTCCCATTCGCCATACCAGGTCACTGCAAACAGAAACTGCATTCTAAAAATGCAGTACCACAAACTATAAATTTGAACAATTTGAACAGAACTCCTTTATAGCTTTACACTTGACTGTACTAGAACATACTCTGTTTCTGAAGACCTAACTTACTACAATACTATAATTATGGCTTGGTGTCATCATTCCCATCTTCATGAGTGATCACTATCCACACTTTTTACCCATTGTTTTATTACTAAAATTTTGGAACTGCATTAACCCAGAACAATTCCCCACAACCCTTGTAGAAACATTTCCATTCAGTGATTACTATTATCTGACACTTAATCAGTTCTATGTCCATTTAACATATATTCTAGGGATAATATGAATGCCATATTTTAATTAACAATACACTATCATTACAGCTCTTTTTGTCAAAGATTATCTAAAAGATCTATTTTCTAATAGAGCCACACGAGGTTACTCCAGTTACCTAGGTATTTCCAAGGCTGTAATAGGATCCCACCAAACACATCCAATCCTTTTGCCTAGAATTGGCACATGCTAACTGACCTATAGTTGCCTGGTTTACTTAACTTTTCTTAAAAAGAAGATCTAGATGCCACAATAGTTTTCCAAGATTTATTCAGAATGAACATACAAGGCCAGAGGCCTCCTTCAGCCAACTTCTTTAGAAACTGCAGATTCAAATTCCTTAATTATCCTCCATTTGAAGTGTATTTTTTTTTCATAGGAAGCGGGGTTTAACTTATTCAGAGAAGAATAACTTCAGAAGTAAGAGTGATTGATTGGTTTTTTGAAGTAATACTTTCCACTTTTTCTAAGATCTACACAATTCATGAGACTTTGATTCTTACCAATCAACAAGATAAACAGCAACTTCCAAATTAAAGCACAAGTGATCATTACCACACACAATGTTCATGACCTTCAATTCACCCCAGGTAAACTCTTCCTGATTTTTTTTTTTATGTTCAGTCAAGGTCTGGCCATGTACCACTGGATCTTAGTTGTAAGGGAGGTATGCTGGAGAATGATAAAAGACTTGGTTCGATGATCAAGATGCAATCTCCTTCCCCTATGGCTCTTATCATGTTAGAGGAAGAGAAGGGGGCCTACAGGGAAGAAAAAGATTCTGAGTTTGTACAGATGTGTAGAAATGGAACAAGTTTTTGCCGTTTCCCCAGGCAACTATTGGCTCAGGGTATTGTTAACATCCTAGCAACAGCTCCAGTAGCTCACAAAGCACGTAGCAGGATCTCCCTCACTCTGTTTGCTTATCTTGCCACACATTAATCTTTCTTTCTTTTATTTGTGACTTCAAAATCAGAAACTCGACATTAGAGAACTGGGATATTAGTAACAAACTAGCTTATAGAGCAGCAGATTTTGTAGAGATCAGTTTCATAGAATCATAGAATTGCTCAGGTTGGAAAAGGCCTTAAAGATCATCGAGTCCAACTACAACCTAACCATACTACCCTAACTCTAACAACCCTCTGCTAAATCATGTCCCTGAGCACCACATCCAAATGGATTTTAAACACATCCAGGGATGGTGACTCAACCACCTCCCTGGGGATCCTATTCCAGTGCTTAACAACCCTTTCTGTAAAGAAGTGTTTCCTGATATCCAACCTAAACTTACCCTGGTGCAACTTGAGGCCATTTCCCCTCGTCCTGTAACCTGTCACCAGTGAGAAAAAACCAACCCCGCTCTCGCTGTAAGCACCTTTCAGAAACTGGAAGAGAGCAATAACGTCTCCCCAAGGAGACCTTAATAATCCCCCATAAGGTTTCACTAGCAGCCTCGTTGTTCTAACACACAAAAACAAGGTATACTCTTCAAATCTTAAAAAAGTCTACACTACTACTGGGAAATAGCAAAGGCATTGAAGATTTACTGGAAATTTTAGGGGAAAAAAAAAAAAAAAAAAAAGGATCCTTGTAGAAATATAGCAGCCAGAAACTTAATATAATCCATGTAAACCCAGACAGTGCGTGCAAGAAGAATGAATGACATAAGAAGCAAAGACAACCAGTTCAAAAACACGTGAAAGGTCAAAAGGGCAGATAAAGCCCACATTTTACCTGAGTCAAATCAAAGTAAAACTCAAACTAGCTATTTTTATTATTACAAAATACTGACTTTCCAATTACTTTCTCACTGTACATGCTGGTATGGCAGCTTCTAACTTAACAAAACGACAAGAGAATACTGAGCTTGACCTCTATTCAGGAACACTTTCTTACAAGCAAGGAAAGAGCATAACAACAGCCTGACTTATCAAGCCTGCCTGAGCAGATGACAGTCAAATACGGTATAAAATGCAAGCAATACAATCAGTAGAAATAGTGTAATGGAAAAAAGCTGACCAAAATACCATCCGGACAAAATAAGTAACACACTTACTCGTACAAAATAACAGCATTCTGAAGTACAAAGTGAAACTCACCAGCTGGAGCGCAGAGCACCAACCTGCATGATCCATAAGGTTGTTTGGGAACTTATAACAGACTTCTACAGCTCTCACTATCTGAAAACAAAACAAACAAAAACAAACAAAAAAAATCCAAGACAAATATTCACAGACTGTGAACTCGAAGGTCACAATGCATCAAACAACTGCAAGACAACAGCAAAATATGAAGAAATTAAAACTATGCTCACTTTAACTTTCTTTCCACTACCTTTTACCAGCAGCTTTTGCTCAGTAGCTCGCTCTACATTACAGCAGGCAGCTCTAATTCTGAAAAACAAGGCAGGAGCACCCTTGCTTAAAAGTGGCAGCCAAGCTAAAAGCTGTTCTTTGTTTCTAGAGTTCTATGTATGTTCTACAGATTCAGAAAAAGAGTGGACCTAAGCTTGTTCAAATTACTATTTACATGTGAAGAGCAAAGGATATGTAGCAGAGCATAATCTTTTTTATCTGAAAGAAAAATGTGATTTTTTTTTTAAATGCCAAGTGGTCCCTTTGATATTTAATTGCTAAGAAGCAACGTATTTTCACTAGTATAATCTAAACTTTATTTACAAAATCCATACAATTCAGTAGCAACACTCATTATATGTGCACTACATCACAAACAGAAATTTTTCCTATTAGTAATTTTAAATGGGACATGAGAGGATATTCACTCAGGAAAGGCCTTCTTTAACTCAGCAGGTAAAATCTTCTGCCTGTTCTCCTGAATGTTCAACATTTAGGAAAACAAAGCAGCAGGTTTATTTTGTGGATAAGTGAATAAATCAGCCTGGCATTGAATTCTCATTAATCAAATTACGCGTAAATATAGTTTACCATAGCACTAGTAAAGTTAGAAGTGTCTACCTCTACAAGTTAATGAGTACCACAAAGAGATAAAAAATATAAAGAGATCACAATTTTGCTGTTAGACTTAACACTTGCAAAGCAGAACTACTTTTAAATTTAAGGTTTGTAACACAGATCTGGTGTAACACTGCTCTCTTGTGGTTGAGTACATGCAGTTCAGCCACAGAACACGTCATTTTCATCAATTATTTTCAAAAACTCCAAGTGTATTTTATTCTAAGATATTTGTTCCTGGTTAGAGGTTTACTACAGCTAGCACCAATTCCATCCCTGCACACTGTGCCACCTATTTGTTGTCTAAAAAGGGCAAATTTAAGCTCCCACTTTTGATTCTCTGACCCACTGAAGTTGAATGCCTCTGTTCGTCTTAAAAAGGAGGTGTGAGTGCTTCTATTCCAATATCAAAAAGAAATCCTGAACGCCTCTACTCACACACATACAAAGGCTGTTCCAAAAGTAATGCCTCCTATTTTACTACATTGGCCCATGACATCAGAAGCAGATGTTGGTGGCATGGCAGTAGGGGTTAAACCTTCCCACCAATATTCCATTACACGTTGCTGCTGTGAGACAGATGGCAGCAGAGGGGCAGTCTGACAGAATGACATCTGACATGGAAGTGTTTATGAAGCAAACGTGTGTCACTGAGTTTCTCCATGTGGAAAGAAATGGCACCCACTGACATTCACTGATGCTTGCTGAACATTTATGGAGACTAAACAGTGGATCTGAGTACAGTGAGGCTGTGAGTGGTGCATTTCTGCAGTGGTGACAGCAACATAAAAGTTAAGCCACATTCCAGACAGCCATGATTTTTTAGGAGCGTGACATGCAGGCTTTTGTTCATTGCCGGGAAAAATGCTAGTAGTGGTGACTATGTTGAAAAATAGCGTTTTGTAGCTGAGAATTTGCTCTATCAAACTGTGTTATTGTGCTCTTTGTTGTAGTTGTCAGGGAAATAAATAGGAGGCATTACTTTCAGAACAACCTACTTAAATAAACTGCACTTAGAGTCCTCTTCAGCATTTCAGGCAAATAGCCCGAATAAAAAAAGGATTATAACCATAGCTGGGACAAAAGTACCACACTGTTTTTCTTTCAACAAGCAAAATAAATCAAATTCCCATTGCAGGAGGAAAGATCCTGCTGACACAATCATTGGGAAAAATAACGAATATCAAAAGAATGGTCTTTTGAGTATTACAATTAGTTGCTAGAACTACTTCCCTAGATAAATAAATCTGTGGAAACTGCTGTCTAGGACAATCAAAAATGTCTTTGAGCTGAACAGCTAGATAAGAGCCAGCTAAAATGAAGTTGAGATATTGCGAATCAAAATCAGTATCTATTTTAGGTGCTTTCATGTAGATTTGAATGATTGCTGGTGCAATTCAAAGAGATTCCTGGAATGTGTTGATGATAACTACTTCTTCCAAGTGGTACAGGAACCCACAAGAAAAGGTGCTATGCTGGAGCTTGTCTTCACCAGCAAGGAGGCACTGGTGAGTAATGTGAAGCTCGAGGGCAGCCTTGGCTGCAGTGACCACAAAACAATGGAGTTCAAGATCCTTAGGGTGTCAAAGAAGGTGTGCAGCAAGCTCACTACTCTGGACTTAAGAGAGCAGAATTCAAACTTTTCAGGGAACTGCATGGCAGGGCAACATGGGATAAAGCCCTGGAGGGAAGAGAGGCCCAAGAAAGCTCATCAGTATTCAAGGACCATCTCCTCCAAGCCCAGAAGCAGAGCATACCAAGAAAAAAGCAAAGCAGGCAAGAATGCCAGGAGGCATCAGTGGATCAACAAGGAGCTCCTTCCTGGACTTAATTAAGCACAAGAAGAAAGTCTATAGGGAATGGAAACAGAAATGGGTTACCTGGGAGGACTACAAAGTAGTCGTCTGAGCAGCCAGAAATCAGCCTAGTAAAGCTAAATCCCACATAGAATTAAATCTTCCCGGGGACATAAAGGGGAACAAGAAGTTCTACAGGCATATCAGTGATAAAAGGAAGGCCAGGAAAGATGTGGACCCTCTCCAGAATGAAACTGGAGACCTGGTCACAAAGGATATGTAGAAAGCAGAGGTGCTCAATGACTTATTTGAAAGAAAGTTCTTTCAAAAAGTACCCTAGGTACTTCGAAAAAATAGGATAATTGATGCTCGATTACGCATCAAAAGCTTCAAGTATTTTCTGTATCTGGCAATAATTTTCCTAAACAAGGGAAAAGAATGAGTCGTAGGCTGACATTTGAGCAGGAATGTAAGATGGTCGGCACTAACACTGAAGAAAAAAATACAAAACAAGATTAAAAAAAACATATGTGAAAACCTGCATAGTTTTATAGTCTTGGACCTTGTCAGCTTTCCATTTTAGACGTTTGTCATTAAAACTTTTTAAGAGAGCCAGCATGCCTTCATGGCTGTATTGAAATACTAAGCATATTTCGGTGTACATCAGTTCTTTTCAAAAACCTTAGCACAACCGTCTAACTTCCACTGAAGTTAGTTGATCTTATATAAAGGGTAGCTTATTCTAACTGTGATTTTGTGAAAAGTTACTAACAGGTTATTTTGAATAACGTTTCTTTTAATAACAAATTTGTTTACAAAAGGAATGAGTTTCTTGTAAAACCTCAATATTTAAACAAGTAAAACAAGCTTTTCTTCATTAATATCATTTAAACTATAAATAAGACTGTACATAGCAGCACACTCTCCATGTCAAACTGTATAGTATCATAAATGTACATGCCTCAGAGAAAAAAATATAAACTATTAATATGAAGGACAATGTTGTTCAGAAGAAAAAGAGCTGTATTTTCTCTCCAAGAGTTTTAAAAATAAGGTTTTACGTCTTAAAACAGCTCTTTAATTGCAAGTTACTGAATCAAATCATGCCACTAACCTAGGATAAGAAGAATGTCAAATTTTCATGTATTTTTCTCATCCCAGAGGGATACTGCCCATGTTGACCACCAGAAAACTTCAGTAAGGCTTAGCCTTTTCTATTTGCCTTTCAGAGAAGTGATGGCATTCTGTTAAGTATCAGAACCAATTCTGCAAACTATTCAAATTTCATACAAGCATGCTTTAAATAATCACACACAATTCATAGACTACTTCAATAAACCTAGAAGGTATTACAGATGTAGCTGAAGTCTGCTGGAACATTCTCCTCAGTCTTCTCACCTACCCCTAGGAATATAGGAGTTGTATTGCCATTGAGCAATAAAGGTTATTCATAGGTCAAGAGGGCACGGATTCTTCTTACAGAGGATCGAGTTGCTTCAAAGCTGTTGATAGAGATGTTCCAGTCAAAGAAAATAGGATGACAAAGCTAAATCTTGCTAGTTCTGAAAGGGAAAAAAAAAAATCTCTGCACCTGGGGCTAACATTTTCATTTTAGACTGTGACACTCAACATTTTGCAACTTCTTAGCACTGAAAACTGTCAGATGTTATTAGATGCCTCCCCCGAGTTCTCAAGGTATATCACAGTTCCTTGCCTTATCTAATTCACTGGAACAAGAAACAAAATCTGTTCTCTTCAGACATGAAACTGTTACATAGCTGGAAAGAAAAACAAAACAAAACACAGGGCCCATGACTTTTCCCCCAGCTCCAAGTAAGCAGATCAACTATACAAAATATTATAGCATTATAGCAAAATTCACAGTACACTGACCCAAAAATCAGAGATAGTACCTAGCAGTCTGGAGAGCCAAACAGCTCACTAACATTTGTAGGTGCTTCTGAAGTCTGACACTAGATGGCTGGTTTAAGAGAAATTGTGGAGAAAAGTCTTTTCTAAAACAAGGAGAATCCACTTTCAAATCCAAACTTCCAACTGGGAACTGCTCTTGACCAGACAAAGTCCGAAGAAAACAGAAGCAGCTCAGAGAGTCCAAAACAATATTTCTTCCTAAAGAGAGAAAAAACTGCTGACCACATAAAGCAATAGAAGATTGCTATAGCCAGAGCTTCCCAATTAACTCAGTTCCTCACTGCAGGAATTCCACCTTCACATTTGTCAGTCTCAACAGAACAGTCATAAATCCAGAGATCCCCTGGATCTATGACTGCTGACATAACAGAAGAGGTAACTTGCTCAGTATCTGAAGTGTGAAGAGGTGAAGCAAAAGAGAGCTCTTTCATAAGCTTTGCACATAACAGGACCCACTTGCTCTCATATTCTCTTCTGCAGGCAGTCATGCACTTCTTTCACTATTGCTCCCTACAGAGCAGCAGACAAAAGACAACTAGAGCTTTGATAGAAGAGGTAAAGTTTACTAAGCAGAGGGCCACGCTGCTTACTCTGTGTGGATTTCATAGCAGTTTATGTAGAGAATGTAGCAAATACATATTTTAGAAGCAAACAGGAAGGGAATGTCTGGCTGTAATGGACTGTGAAAGGAATGAGACAATGTGATAAAGTTCAACAATTAGTAAAAATCAGAAAAAAACATCTTGAAAACATTATTTAAGAAACAAATAGTTCCATGAGCTCCAATTTTAGTCAAAATATAACTAACTTTAGAAATTAAAACCGGAATATGGAATTTGAACAGTAAATTCTAACAACTCAGCAGATCAGACTGGGCAGTAGCAGGGAATCCAAATGTAATCTGTGTAGGTGGGTAGGAAAATAGAAGATGCACAAGGACATACAAAGGATACAGTTCACAGTTCAATTGATATAAAGCTTGTCTAATAATCCAGATGCGTAAAACCAAAAGATTAAGCAAAGGCTAATTAAGCTATTTTAAACAGCTGATCACAACAAATTTGTAAATAAGGAATTCCCAGTATTTTGGCAAGAAAAGCGCAAGCACTCTTTAAAGTAATTTCAGATGATACGATCTAGGAAGTTGTCCAGTATGGTCAGCTCTTAAGATACAAAACAGTCTGCAAGACAGAAACGTCACTGCCACACACATCTACGATACAAAGGAAATTTTATTGTATACACTCTGAACAAAGACTTCATACAGAGAAGCCAGTGATAGAAATAACACAAGGTTTATTTACGCACAGAAGTTAGACTACGTGTTAGCAGATCCCTCTAAAAAAAGTCTTTTTTTTTTTTTGTGAAGACAACTCCCTCATATTACAAGCATTTAACAGACAGCCTGCAGTGTACTTAGAACAAGACAAAGCTTCACAAATAAAAGTTTCTCCATGGATGCAAAATAAATTGAAATATTATTTGTATATGAAATATGGAGTTGTATTAACTGCAAAGAAAACCTGAGGAAACTATATTACAGTGTTAGCTACCATCAGCTGTATAGAGTCAGCTATATATAATACACTCCAATCAAAAGTTTACACTATTTCATTATTTACACTCACGTGCAGGGGCAGCACACACCACAGCTGCCGCGCCAATTATTACATTTCTTTCACATTTCTTTCCTTTACTTCCCAGGTTTAAGACACAATGTCCCATAATAACAAGATACTTTTTTTGGCTGTGTGCTTCTCATAAAGCACCAGATTCCCAGCACCAGATCGTTTGCTGGAAAACTAAGAAGAGGCAGCAATTTCACATGCCTACGATCCAAACTTCAACAGCATAGGATAGAGACATTCTAGAACACACTACAGCAGTTTCACAAAGCAGCGCTGCCACTTACACACAGTACCAAGTTTCATCAGAAGCCTCCCTCCATCAGTTAAATATGAGGTCTCACTTTCCACGCTGATACTTGTTTGTCAGTTCTTACAAGGCTAGAATTTGCATTTGTCTTCAAGCTGCAACGTCCAACCTAGGGAAAACAGGGACAGCATTAGGTAAAATTATACCCAAGACAACCAAATGAGAAGAAGTTTACAATAAAGACAGTTTAAAGATGCTTACAATAGTAAAAATAAATAAATAAATAAAGTTCTGTACTTCTCTTAACATGGGAAGAGTAAGATAGTAAACCTATGAGATTACTTTAAGCACGTTTATTCTTCAGAACACTCATGCATAAACAATTAGAATAAGCATACTCATCATACTAATCTTGCAGTTAAGCCTCTTTAACCAAAAGAGCCTGTCTTTCTTTACCTACTCCTGAACATGCTAGCACTCCAGTTATAAATTCAGCTGCTAGACCTGGAACAAAAGATGACCCTTAAATAAGCTCTTCCTGGATCTCACTTCATCTTCCCATCTAGAATCAGGTACGCTAACCATGTAGTGCAGTGGTCTACAATATCCACAGTATAAGCCTGGCTACTTTGTTTAAACAAGTTTCTAACTAACTGTATTTTTTCATGTGCTCTGCAACAACATTCAGAATCTTTATTCAGAATAAAGATGCAGAGTTTGTAGAAATGATGCTACCACAAGAGAAAAGCTAAACCCAAAGCTTTCGTTTTCATCTTTGAACACACAGCACATGTTAGTCAGACCTCTGTTACCTTCCTGACATCTTTATTTGTAAAATTAGTTAGCTAACTAATAGCCTTACTAACTACACACAGTTTCTACACACGAGTAACTACTAATTACCATCAAGCAAATGTCCATAGCTCAAACAGCCACGTGCTACATTTTTCAAGAATATGAAACACTTATATAAAAACATACCAGTGGGATTTCTGGACTAGAAAATGGGGAGCTATCAAAAGATCTGTTTTCTTTGTCCAGTGAATCATCCTCATCTTCATACTTATGTGCAAATTTCTGTTTTAGTGCATGAGTTAGTAGAGCAACTGGATCCCAATCTGAGCTTCTCCTTTTTTTTGGTTTAGATACGGGAGTACCTCCAGGTGACCTATAAAGAAAACGTGTTATTGCCTGCCCATAATTATGTGCTTAGCTATCTAAAATCCCAAGACGCGACTTTTATGTACTCCCTATCCTACCCTAGGTCACACAAATAATGCTGCTCACGTTATTTTCAGCAATTCACCAAATAGGACTTCCAGCAGTACACTTAAGAACTTGTCAGCCAGACTGTTAGCTCAAAAATGCTGCTCCTTAAAGAAAAGTGGCAGTAAATCAATCAAGGGGTAAGGTAATAGATTAAAAGGAAAAAATAAAAGTACAGTTTTTATAGCAGGTTGTATTTCAAAGCTATTTTAAAGCATATTAGTGGGAGATGCCCACTTTGTTGAAAAAGGCTATGAAATGTTTTAATTTAATTTAAACTTCAGTAAGAAGAATAGAGAAAAAAGAAGAAAACTTATACAATTTCTCAGAGCAACCATATTTAAAGAAAAACACCACCTCATTTAAGTAAATATGCATCCAGGTGACAATAAAGTCCCATTTATAAGCCACACTTGAACTCACTTCATACGTTACTCACCACTCCCACCAGGGAGGTGGTGGAGTCACTGACCCCGGAGGCGCTCAAGAAACATTTAGATGTTGTACTGAGGGAC
This sequence comes from Pavo muticus, assembly GCA_016647715.1. Taxonomy (NCBI): domain Eukaryota; kingdom Metazoa; phylum Chordata; class Aves; order Galliformes; family Phasianidae; genus Pavo; species Pavo muticus. The sequence continues at coordinate 184,078 of JACDJE010000621.1, forward strand.
ATGGTTTAGTGGGAAATATTGGTGATAGGTGGATGGTTGGACTGGATTGTCTAGAGGTCATTTCCAACCTTGGCAATTCTATGATTCTATGATTATCAAAGGAAATTTATCAAATCTGGCACAAAGGCTTCTAAGACATTTTCCATCCAAGCATCCAAATATGAAATGTTTATAGTCAAAAATTAGAAAAGTTGTTCTCATCAAATCCAAAACTGAAAGATGGCAAAAAGACACAAGATCTAAAGAGTACCTAGCACCCCAGTGCCAACATAAATAAGGAAATTAGTGACTAGTCCAATAAATTAAGTCATAAAAGGCCGTGCTAACCACTGAGATATTTGAAACAAACCTATAAGTACTCACACTTTTGCCTAGTAAAGTGCTATTTCCAGATCAATGAATTGTTCCTAAAGCACACTGACAGCAGTGAATTCAAAGTCTGGCAGTTGCAGACAATGTAATTTAACATGAAACCTGGAAGGACAGAGTTCACCCTTCATATACAATCAAGCTGTTGGAGCACTTGCCTACTGTGTAAGGAGGTGCTCGGTGGTAGATGCAGGGATTCTCAGGCTCTCAGCTTTGGAGAACAAAGGCCTACTCTTCCCATTAAACTGCTGTCAAACTGCTGCCTGACAGGCTGGACAACAGCCTAGGCCCAAAGGTAGGAGATATAACCGCAGATATAAATTTATTGTTCAGTTAAGTTCTACCCTCAGAATTCAAGTAGATGCCTAAATCCAGGAGCATTTCAGATACACACCTATCAGTTCCTACTAAATATGCCCCCGCTCAACATGATGATCGTTAGAACTGTAATTATAAACATTTCACTTCTCACTTTCTTCTTTCACACTACATGAAATTATATGGAAGAAAACACAAAAGGGCTGCCCTGAAAGTAATGCCTCCTATTTTATGATGCTGGCCACAACAGGGGACGTTGGTGGTATGGCAGTAAAGCTTGAACCTTCCCTACAATATTATTTTATTCATTAGAGATTCAATTGTTCTTGCATATTTTAACTCCAGAAGTTCAGAAAAGACATCTGACAACCTTTGTCACATCTAGCATAGCAGACCAACACTGACATGAAGACGCTACAGGCTCTAGTACAGAATTTTTGTAACCTGTCAACAGTGCTTAAAATCAAAATAGTAGACCATGAAAAGTAGTATAATACAACTGCACTATTTAAATTCATGAAGCATCTTCAATAAGACACAGAATGTATTTAAGGACTAGAATATTTTGGTTTAGTTCCCAGTGTTTCCCAAAAGGTACGTCCTTTCACAGTGAATGTCAAAAGTTTATTTTTCAAAGCAGTTTCCAGCAACTCTGTAGGCAACTTTGTAAGTTATTTTCAAATAGACTCAGTCTTGAAACAAAAGACACATACACACTAAAGACTAAAACAACCTGAGATTCGTATACTAATGTAGGACACTAGTTATAAAAGCTGTCATGTTCAGCATTTTTTAAATTGATCTAAAAGCCACACCATGAGTATCTTACATTTCAATCTAAGAACTTAAACATTACAAACTTAAGTTTGTAAATACTAGCTGCTTGCTAAATGACGTTTCATCTTGGCGTTCTCTGCTGCTGCCTTAACTGCTGTGATGACTGCATAGCCTTGGATAATTCAGGTACACATTCAATTCAACCTACCTTTCGATAGCACGCAACTGAACTTTGTTTAGATCTTTCAAAACATCCATCATGCTAGGAATGTTCTTCATCCTCTGGGGATCAGCACTATCACACGTAGTTGAAGACCTGCTTCTTGCAGCACGACGTTGTTTTATAAGTTCAATTGCTGAATTACTAGCATCAACACCAGATGGTGCAGCAGAAGGAAGTGGGGGAGGAGAAGGAATTGCAAAGTGACTGTGAGAGACAGACAATGGCGTAGAAGTCATGGTTGGCACCGGGTAGGATCCATCTGGAATGCTGAATGTTCTAAAGGGTTCTGAATGCGGTCATAAAAGAAAAAGAGGGATTTTATTTTTAATAGTCAGTACTACCTTAGCAATTAACAACATTAAAACTGAGTCATCCTAAACACTGCTTAAGTTCAGATAAGACGGCCCACCCTCTTAAAGCACTTCCTTACACAACTCATGCATCATACCACAGAAGAAAATAATTACACTTAAAACCAAGAACAATTTCGGTTTTAAACACATAGACTAAGCATACACGAAATAAAAGAACTGAGGAGGTTTGGGCTGTCCAATTTTCTCCATTTATGTCTTTGATCTTTGCAATAGACAAATCAGGAACCTGAAGCAGAAAGCACCCTTGCAGCTACATACAGTTCACTCTCAATGGTCTGAAGGTTACAATAAACCAAATGAAGCACCAGCAAAGAAAGCTACAAAACATATAAAACAGATTACAAAACTGTATGCAGAGCACTAAGGAGAAGTGTCAGCAGAACTAAGCTGAAGGATAAGAGACCTCAGAACTGTTTAAGTGCACTTGGCACAGTACTCACTACACAAATGTAAATCACATCAGTGCCAATGCTTTGACAACCACAGTGGAGTTAGTGTACAAGGCAAGCAGGATCTCAAAACATTTAAGGGAAAAATCAGAAGGCTGAAGCTCATACTAGAGACTATCTTGGATGCTCTAAAGGTGGTTAGACACCTACGTGGAGCACCTGTTTACCTTAAATCCTGAACCTGACTTCCTCAGAATGTTTTAACCGTTATTTGATAACTTGTCAGAAGCTGTACACAAGTCTAAAGTTAAAATTACTATTTTTTAAACAGTAACTGGTGGTTTATTACTAGTGTTGTTACTTAAGTTCCTTCACAAACATGAAAATGAATAAAGACATCAAGTAGGATCAACTGCGTTCGAAACTGGCAAGCAAGCCACAAAAAGTTGAAAGGTGGGAAGGCTGAGGGAAAAAAAAAAATTAAGAAGTAATGAACAAACAAACCAAGCAGCAACACAACCATCACAAAACAAATGCTACATTCATAAATGTTGGTGGTGTAAGTAACTTCGGGTGAAGAAATTAGAGACATTCTATATCAATCTCAGAGGCGTGGCAATCCACGAAGACGACTCCTAAGACAGAAAAAATCAGAAAGGCTTACGTGATGGGATGCTGCCCAATGTCTGTGCTGCAACAATTGTGGCGATCTGAGTACGAAGAAAAGTTAGCTCATCTTCGAGTGCAGAAATCTTCTGGAGTGCTGCTTGATCAACAAGACCATCTTTTCGTGTACTGGTTTTTGAAAAGCTTCGTATGGAATCTATAGATGGATGTAAGTCACAGTAAGCTGCACTTTTTTCTTTTCTCCATAATTCAGTCCTAGAAAGGAATAAAAGACAGTTTAAAAGGTTCAGCCTTTTAAAGAAATCTCAAGACTCTGCATCTGTCCAAGCAAGTTATCATCATTCTGCAAGACACAACATTTGCAAACTATTTAAGAAAAGGTTTAGCTGATCATAACTTAGAAAGTGTTTTAAATCTCCATCAGTTAAAGTAAGATACAAATCCTTGAACAGTCGTAATCAAAACAGATAGTTTACTCGGGGATAAATTGTACAAGGCTGTAATGTAATGCAGGACTGAGCTGTTACTATTCCATTTGACTGTGGTGCCTCTCTCTTCTCCCTGCATGAAACAACAGATACAGAAGGCAGGGAGAGTCAGATAGCAATAATCTCTTTAAAATGACTTCACGCATTTTAGTCGTTTATCAAACTCTGCAAGATGAGTACTGTAAGCAGCAAAGAACTTGTAATCTTTCAGAAAGTATAATGGAGGATAATCATAAATTTTAATGCTTACCAAATAAGAACCTTATCTGTTATAAGCTACGTACGTAACACAGATGCATTAGAGAATTGTGCTACAGCTCTCACGTTTCAAGTTTAAAAGTTATTTCAAGTCGGGGCCTGCAGAAACAACTTTAAAATACAGAATGAGTGTAAACTCAAACTATCAGAATGAAACAGTGAAATGAAGAAATTAAATTTACTTCATTCCAAATTCACTAAATATTCACTGAAACAAAACCAGACCGTTCTCCTTGCATCCATCATCCTTTTACTTCAAACCACAACTGCAACATTGTTTTCTGATTTCTGAAAATGTTGCTTTTCTTACTAGGTCAGAAGGAAGAGAGATGCATTACACCTGACCTTGAAAAACATCCCACAGAGCCAGGAAAGGAGGAGGAAGAAAAAACAGAAACAACAGAAAAATTAAGCGTCTTGAATCTGGAGTTAGACCAGCTACAGAGCAGCACAAGCAAGATGAAACAGGACACACAGCTCCTTTTCACAATACTCTTACTCTTTTAGTACTTTGCAAGTGCTTCAAAACAACTTTGGTAGTTCAGTGGTAACAGATGAAGCATCCATAGATGAAAAACAAATACATCACAACTTCTACAGTGTAAGGTGTGTCATCTGAATTTATTAGTGCCTTGAAATTTCAATACCAGCAAGCAGTAAACAAAGATAATAGAAAAGCAGATGTCAGCATAAAGCTCAATTACATTGCAGAATGTAGAGATGGATACACAAGTATCCACATTTAAATCTTGCTTCTGACTCCTCCCCTGACTTTGAACAGATCCTGCAGGGGAACAATAAGCCAACTTCCTACTTTTTCTCTAGAGAAATAGAAAAGGGATAGGGGGAAGACTTGCATACCACCTGTCTGCAAATTTCAGAATAATCTGTCATCTTATAGTACTTAAGATTTATCAATGTACAAAATTTCCTTCAGCATGTTACTAAAGAACTGCATGGACGATATTCAAGGTAAATTTTTAAAATAAAGAAACACTGATTATGGAGCTATGGTTCGTGTTTGCAGGAAGAAAACGCAAAAGGCCAAAGCTCAACCAGAGTTAAAATTATTCAGTGATGTCTCAGATAGCAAAAAAGACTTCTTGAAGTATGTTATTGGCAAGAGAAGGCCTAAGGAAAATATTGGACAGCTACTGGATGAAGCCAGTTATTTGACAAACAGAGATTATGAAAAGGCTAATGTTAATGATAGACTTTGTATTGCCCAGTCCTATGAGCTGGAGGACCACTACTGAGGTAACAGCAAATTTCCATTTGTCAACACAAAATTTTAAGGAGCCATTTATATCAGTTGAATGTTTCTAAGCCCATTGAGTCCGGTGGGACTCGGCCAAAAGTACTGAGGGAGGTAGGAGACGTTTTAGCTGAGCCCCTCTGCCAGCAATCTTGGGAATCTGGGGACGTCTCTGCTGACAGGCATCTAGGCAACTATATCCCAATGTACAAGAAGGGCACAAAAGATGACCTTGGAAACTACAGACATGTTAGTTTAACTTTAGTGCTCACAGAAATTCTGGAGATTACCCCAGCACCACTGAAAGACACTGAAAGATAATGTAATAATCTGGCCCAGCCAACACGGGTCTACAAAAGAAAAGTCCTGTCTCATTAATTTGATATCCTTCTACAACATCATCCCCCCAAGTAGAAGAGGAGAAGGCAGTGGATTTAATTTTTCTAGATTTTAGTGAGACTTTACAAAATACACTGGGTGAAGAACTGGATGAACTGTAGGCCTCAGAGGGTTGTAATCAATGGGAATATATCTAGCTGGCAGCCAGTCGCTCTTGCCATTCCCCAAGGCTCAATCTTGGAGCCAGCTAAATTCAAGGTATTTTTCAGTCATCTGGATGCAGGAGTTTAATGCATCTTTAGTGAACTTGTTGATGATACTGAAGTGGGAGGTGCTGTTGACTTTCTTAAAAGACGGGAAGTTTGGCTGAGGTGTCTAGATTAACTGGAGAATTGGGCAATCATCAACAGCACAAAACTTTAAAAGAACAAATACCAGATTCTTCACTTGGGGTAGAGTAATGTCAGGCAGATATATATACTGGGAGACAAACGGCTGGAGAGACGCAGAGCAGAAAGGGACCTGGGGTGCTGGTGACAGCAGGCTCAATACAAGCCAGCGGACAAGAGGAAAAACAACATTTTGGGATGCTTTAAACACAGCACAACCAGCCAGTCAAAAGAGGTGATTCTCCCTCCATATTTCAGTGGTAGAGCAGCCTTACCTGGAACATTGTGTGCAGCTCTGGGCTCCACAATTTAAAAAGGTATATTAAGGTCCTTGAAAGCATCCAGAGGAAGGCAACAAAGCTGAACAGAGGGCGGGAAGATATGTTTGGTGAGGAGAGGCTGAGGACCCTGGGTTTGTTAAGACTGCAGAAAAGGAGGTTAGGGGTGACCTCATCGATCTTTACAACTTCACAAAGAGGCAAAGTTGAGAGAAAGGTTCGAGTCTCTTCTCCCTGCTATCAAGTGATGGGACACGTGGCAACAGCTAAAAGAGCTGTCATTGGAGGTTCAGACTAGACACTGGGAAAAATCCTCATTACCAAGAGGGTAGTTTTGCACTGGAAGATGCTTCCTAGAGAGGCAGTTGATGCTCTGTGCCTGTTCATGTTTAGAGGACATTTGGATAATACTCTTAATGATATGCTTTAACTTCTAGTCAGCCCTGAAGTAGTCTAACAGCTAGAGTTGGTTATTTTTATAGATCTCTCTCAACTGAGACAATTTTACGTTCTTCAGTCCATTAGAGCAACAAACTTCACACATACAGCACTATAGCAATCAGATTCAAAGGAGACATTTAAATATTTTTCCTGCGTTTTCTCCTTCATAATGTTTATCAAAATATTTGTGAAGTAAGATATTAATAAGAAATTATGTTTCGCTGCAACATGTTTCTCTTAAACTTCTGCCCTCACAAAATACTTCTTGAGTAAAAACGTGAGTTAAAAATACCACTAATTTATCTGATATGCCATTAGGAGGAAAGACAGCACTCAGCACTAGAAATCTTTCAGATAAAAATATTCTACACGGGAAGAACTTCTGGTTAAAAAGGTTACAGGCTTAGTTTAACTAGAACCCTGAAAAAGCTTGGAGACAAGAAGAGCAGAACAAAAGACAAAAGTTTCTACTGTTACTCCTTTCTATGCGCTTTCACTTACCTAAATCTAGCAAATGCTTGTCCTTCATCACATGCTACCCACAGGACATCAGCAAGTGATGGAGCTACAGGAGTTGGAGCCACGCTTTGTTCATCATGATCCAACGGACTCGGGTGGTGAACAAGCTAAGACAAAAATACGTGTAGAAAAATTGGATTTAGTGCACACTAAAAATTGTGCCTCAGCAAAAAAGTTTTAAATAGCGCTGTAAGCATGTTGAGAAGAGTGAGCTTAAGGGATGCAAAGTATCAGTTAAACTTACTAAAAAGATCAAGAAAGCTATCACTGCCTTTAGGAATTAGAAGATGTAAGCAGTTGAAGCTTATGCATAACCATAAATTGCTTACTTGAAAATAAGGTCTTGGGTAGGGCTCTAAGGAAAGAATTGTCCCAAGTCTACGAACAACACTTCGAGTAGATCCGTATTCCTTTCTTCGGCAAACAGATATGACCTAAAAACGAGAACACCTTATAATAGAACCACCAAAATTGAAGCCCTTTGTTTTTACATGAAAGGATATTAAAGGGTGCAACATTCTATGCGATTAAGGGCAACGCAGTCAGATTAACGTAACCTTCCCACACCCTTCTCAAGCTAAAGGCTCTAGAGGGTTTAGCAGCCTGCTTCCAAAACCACATCCAGACAGCCTGTACCCAGCATGTATCGGAAGCACAAAGGCCATCGAGGAACGTAGCAGCTACATCGCATCACTAGCAGGATTTTGAGCTACTCAGTGAAAAAAAGTGCATTTTAGAGTAACCAGACGCATCCGTGTGGCTCTCAGGAAAACCTCTCAGTAAAGAAGCAACACAGGCGTACCGTACCGTACCTTGGCCTGGTACCTCCGTAATGCCACACACAGCTGCTGGACACTCCCTCCCGACGAGACCGCTGAGGAGAGGCACGCTCTGACCGCACGGCCGCTGCCCAGCATGCGGGTTCCCAGGAAGGCAGCCTGTCGGCGAAGAACCGAATGCAGACAGCGGAACCAGGGAACGGCCCAAGCTCCCAGGCAGCTCCGCACCAACAGAAAGGACCCCCCGGGACACGCAGCGGTGCCTCCTGCCGGGACACGCCCTCCCTCCCCCCCCGGGCAGCGATCCCCCTCCCCGCCCGGCTCTCACCTGCTCGGGCGGCCAGCCCAGGTACTCCAGCAGGCGCCGCAGGAGGTGCAACAGCAGCGCCATGGCGACACCGCGAGGCGGAGGGGGCCCCGGGCCAGCACCCCGCGTGCCTCGAGCCCCGGCTGGCGGCACCTATCAGCGACGGGGGCGGGACGGAAAGGAAGTCCCGCCAATAGAGAGACTGCACTGCTCAGCACAGCCAACGGAGGGCCGGGGGCGGGCCGCTCCCGCGGGGCGCGTCGGGAGGGGGCAGTTTGAATGCCGCCGGCACGGCGGTTGGTGCCTGCTGTCGCTGCCATCGCCTGCGCCTCGAACGGGCACCGCGGCGGCTGAGAAGGAACCGCCTCCACCGGCAGGAGCCAGCCCGGGGCGTACGGCTGGCAGGCAGCGAGCCACGTCTGGCTTAACTTTGGGAGAATGGGGACTGAAAGGAAGGTCTTGACATCTTCTGTGGACATCACGATCGCTCCAACGCTATACACCTGCGCGACTTCAGAAACAGGTGCACAAAACCTCCAGCTTGCTTTGCATCTCTAATCCCGGCTCCTGAAAACAGGCAAGCAGCATCCAACTCCGTTTTATAACAGGACAACGTGAATGCTTGTCTCCTTGTGTGCTCAACTGAAACAGGGAATAACAACTTAAAAAAAAAAACCCTCTATTTATGCCTTCCTATGATAATGTAAATAAAAAATCACCTTAAATTAAATATTAACTTCAGGATAGTTAAGGTAAGGTTGCTTTGTCTTTGTTTTATGGTGACCAATGTAGTATCTCTCCCAGGACCCAAAGGAAGGGAAAAACACAGAAAGGACTTCTGTCCTCACTCTGGAATGTCAAGCATTCAGCTCCTTAGGTAATTAAGCAGTAGTCCTCAAGCTGTTAAGCTTCAATGAGAGGAAGATCTTAAAAGTCCTTTCACCTAAACAGTCCGCTTTCAAAGAGCATGCAAACACAGTAAGTAACTTGGTACAGCAAAGCGATGTAGGGTATTTTATGAGAAAAGGAACCTGGAGTGTGTGCAGTAATAGAACACTATACTCATGAACAAAAGAAGCTCCTTTGGGCAGCAGGACTTGACTGGCTGACAGCTGTTCAACTGCTAACCACTATTATAGAGAGGGTATGCCACGTCCATACACACCAGCTGCATCCTACTGGGAGAAACTAATGGGCTGGGTGGAGCACTCCAGTTGAGAAGAGCCTCCAGCACAGTAATACCTACGCCACCCTGAAGCATCCAATTAACTACATTTGTCCATTAATTTTAACTGTGTTGAAGTCTGTAGTTGTTTTCTCACCAGGCGGATGAACCAATGAGTCAAAGAAATAAACTAGGTTTTAGGTCTGCATGCGGTTAATCTTTTGACTTGTTTAAAGAACCACAGCAAGGTAAGTTTCAAGAAAGGACATATGATAGTATCTCATCACAAGACAAAACTAGACTACTAAAAGTCAGTACAAATATGCAAAGCTTTTTTTTTCCTCTAATCTCACCAAGATTTGAGTAGTACTGTCTCACTACTTCAAACCAGATCTCGAGCAACAGCAGAAGAAACACGGAAATTTCTCCTCCAGCTGTGTATTGTTCTATCTGTTCAGAATTTTGGCTCTCAAAGAGCAGCCTGCACTGTTCTCAATAATACTAGTTTCAAAGTTGTCAAAAAGTTGAGATGAATTGCTAATTACAGGACATCATCTTTATTCATGTTTACAGGTATGTCTCAGTAACAGCTCCTAAACCTACCCTGCAACACTTGGGTGGAATGCAACTGCTATTGCCTTCTCATGCAGCTATTCTTGTGGCTATTATTCATAACTTGTAATGTGGATTGATCTTGAGACAAAACACAAAGGAAATAGGGCTTATAAATTGGTATTTAGAAAACTGTACAACAGTATTTGCCTTCAGAAAATATATTCACCCACTGCTCCTTACCAGAGGAGGGAAAATGTCCACAGAGCTGGAAAAAGGCAGGTATCTCAAATATAACTGCACAACGGAGGCGATTTTAGTTTAACTGCATCATCATCAATAACTGCTTTGGAACTGCAGGTTCCAGCAGGGAACTGGTACTTGCTAACTTGAAGCATTTATTTCTATGCAATTCTAAAGAGCGCAGATGTGACCTGCTTCATCTACTTACAAAAGGATTTTGTGAAAGGGCAGCTTTAATAAATGAGGAGGAGTGGTGTGCGGCTTACAAATTGATGCTTCTGGGGGCAAATGAAAGCTATAGAGTGAGAACTCTTCTGCATACTCACTAAGTGCCAACACAGCAAAGCTAATGCAGGAAAGGTTTCATTGTTATGGAGGTGTTTGTTTTTACAGTTATGCTACTGATTGTTCCTGGAAAGTAAGAGGATGTGAGGCTTAATTCTAAACCAAGAAAATGAACAAATGCATACTGTCTAGACCAGCAACATATCTGCTACAGTTTATTTTCCTATAAAAATGAATGTCTGATTTCCTCTGAACTTCATGTACCATGAAGAGATGAAGGAGATTCCGGAGCTCCTGCATTGCTGGAGAGCAGCAAGTTAGAATGAATTACTTCATTCAAAGTGTAATTGAACATCTGATACAGGAAGGACACTTGAGCCTTCCCCCTCCTGCCCAGGATCTGTCAATGACAGTCTTTAGCTTTCAGCAAGAGAAATACAGAACGCACTAAATACTTCCAATTCACTAGTCATACAACTACTTCAGCAGATCTGAAAACTTCAAAGCACATTTTCCTTATTAATTCCGTCACAACTGTGAAAATTCACTGTTCATACTGAAGGACTACATAGTATGGTAAATGCTTAATTTTATAGTCAAGAAAAAGTCTGAGCCCAATTTAGTTTCTACTTCTTACAGATCTTTGAAGGACTGCAACTTGCACCTTTGATTATCTGAAACGAAGCACTCAAACTTACAGCTATCACCATCTCTCCTGTAATTAAGAAATTATGTTTATTAAAAAAAACGCACTTAAGTTCAGTAGAATTTAAAAAAAGGATTTTTATGACCTAACCTACAGGTAAGTCTAAAGGTAAGGTTATGTAATGATCACGTGCCACTATCAAAGCAATCTGTAATTTGCTATCTGCACATCCAATGAAGCAGAAAACTAAGGCAGGAACTACCTTTCCTAATAACAAACAGGTCATCACAACAATCCAGCTTCAACTTGAGCTAGATGATGCAGACTATCTGTTCTGAGGTTATGATAGTAAAGCTTGGTCCTATTCGTTAGTTTCAGATAGATGTTGCAGTTAGTCCCATTAAGATAGGCCCTGACACTGTCAGTATACCAGTTTATTGTTCTGCTCCTTTTCTTGCTTCTAATTCAGTATACGCAAATTACATGCAAGATTTACTTAGAAAAATAATCAGTTCACATTTCAAATGGTTACTAAAAGATGCACTGTATATACAAAAGCAGGTTTTGCAAAAAGGGTATAGTCTGCCTATACTTCCTTAAACGTAAGGCAGAAATTGTCCTTTAGTACCCACCACTGAAGGGCAAACGTTAATCCTATTTCCCTTTCTACACAGATACTGGCACAGTAGTGCAATCTGAAATCAATTTTCTCCAAATACAGTTAGAACGCTGGGTTTTTTTTGCCTTCTATTGTTTAGCATGGATAGGTCAGATGCTTAACTACTAACAAAGCTAGTAGGAGAGCATATGTATTTAAGAAACACTTTTTCATTTTAACCAAAGCACTTTTTTTCTTTTGAATACTGTAGACTGACTCCTACACTTTAACTACAATACTGAAAGGGCACAACTATTTAGAAGAATCAGTGTAAAAGACTAACTCGCTTCTCACACCCTCTGCTAACAACTTTTGTCATCAAGTTACAACTTCAGACTTATACACTGCATAAAGTGGAATACTAAGAGCACGTATTTCCAGGGCACGGTAACAGAATACTTCATATAATCATTTAGTATACTCCAAGTATTTTTACTGATAGAAATTTTAATGTAACTTATGCATTTTCAGGGGAATGTGTTGGGTTGGTGTGTGTTTGTTTTCCCTCCAAGATTTCACTTAAGGCTGTTAATGTGATAGAAGACTTATAGACTGACTCTTGCCAGATCACTTACCTGAAGAGGGGATTCCATATAAAAAAAAGAGGCAATTTAACAAATTGAAACAAAGATTGATATAAATGCAGCATTAATACTGCCATCAATTTCTTAACTAAAATGTGGAAGATTAAGCTACTGACTTAAAGCTGAAACTATAATCCTTGCTGACCCTGAAAATGCCACCCCTAATCATGGACAGCACCTTTTTCTTGCAGTGAGTTTAAACTACAGGTTTAAAAAACCTTAAACATAGTACTATGTAACCCTTGACAAGAGAAACGTCTTTTCATGACAGAAGACATCACAAGGTATTCATAACACATGACTAACCTGCTCTGGGCACAAGTTACAGAATTAAGACAGCTGTAGGTAGTTTTATACTAACTGTAGAAATGGCAGAGAGCGCGCTCCAGTTTTCAGCCCTGTTCAGAGTTTCTAGCACCAGTGGTTTGGAAACAGGTTTCTATAATTCACATTCCAAAAGAGAAATAACCTTGAAACTCACTGAAGAATTCATATACATATGTATTCCTCAGGCTACTAGAGAACAGTGACAGTTACACTCTTTCAGGTTTCTCTCTCTCTCTAGCGTGAGAATAAGAATCAATTTAACATTTCAAGACCTCCTGTAAATGTGATTCTTGTGAACTAATGTATAATCAACCTCATACACGACTTTGTATTCACATTATGACTGGATAACTATCATTAAAAACGTTTTTAATAAAAAAGGCAACACAGAAGTAGCAATCAGCTGATAAAAAATGCTCCTCCAAGATTTCAGGTGTGCAGAGCTGCAAGTTTACTTCAGAATAAAACACAGACATAGGGGAGAATCAAAACTTTTAAGAGTTGTACTTGACCATGTATTTGGACAAAGCAGAATTACACTGCATATAACAAACAGTAAAATTTCTTAAAAGTTGTTACAAATATTTTACTTTCTAACTGTACGATCATTAACATAGTTTACTATATCAAGATTTTTTTTCCTAAAGGCTTAAAACAGAAAAACAATCCCTCTAAACTACTTCCAACAGTAAAATTTAAGTAAAATGCTTACATTCATTTGACAACAAAAAGAACATATTAAAAATGTTGTGTGGGTGGTGCAAAAGCTGCTCTTTCAGCTTTCTTCCAGGGTTATTCCTGCAGAAAGAAAGAAAACAGCCTTCTTGTAAACAGTTAAAAACCAAACGCTAACAAAATTTTTCCAAGCCATCTTCCACCTCCCCTCCAACAGCCACCTGAGATTCTGTAAGAAAACCCCTGTATTTTGCACTTCACCAAACTGCTTACCTTTTCCTCCTTGCGTCTGTCCTTCTCTTCATTGTTCTCCATCGTTTCTTCTTCATCTTCCACAATCCCATCCCCTTGGTATTTGTCATGTGTCCACTTCGGACTGCTACCTGACTTTTTGAAGTTAAAACGCCCTCTGCCACGCTGGAAAGTACCACGGCCCCTTCCTCGTTTGGCCCAATAATCCACACCATCATCTCTGTCATCATGCTATAATATACCAAACAATAAGGTTACAACACCTCTTAAATGCTGTACTCTGAACCAAATTTACACTACGTATAGAAAAAACAATGAAGAAAAAAACTGAAAACAATTCAGATAATCCGTGTATTACTTTATGAAACGTATCCCTACAATTCATAACGCTGTCACTAAAGGTACCTCAAAAACCTGATTTAAGAGTCATTATTAGCTGTGGGTATGTCCACTGCGAGTAACAAACCAAATCTGTCACTTATTCTTTCAGTCATCAGAAATAAGTACTCACTAGTTTTTAGCAAGGAAAAAACATTAAAGGAAGGAACTCTAGGAATGTGCTTTTTAGTTTTTTTACTTTAAGGCAAAGGGAATTCTTTATGCTTAAGGAAAGATGACCAAAGGCAGTTTTCAGAAGCCCTGCTTTACTTGTGCAAGGTAACGCAAATCATTTTTAAACTACTGAGATCTGACATTAACAATAGAGTTTCTCTGGTTACCAAGCGTCACGTTTGCCATCTTGGTGCTACATACAGACTGACAGAATTGGGCATGTCTTCTGACAAACATCCCATGCACTACGTGGACACGACAGAAATTTAATATAAAATGTTTACACTTGGAAGAATGATGAACACCTAATCCAATATCTACTTTTTAACTTGTGATTTGGAAAGAAATCCGAACTATTAAACAGAAGTAGCTTACTTTTACATATCACTCAAGTATTTACAGGGTGGCTTCTTTTTTTTAATAAACATTCCTGAAGATGAAAAAACTAACAGCTCTAGTCAGTCATTATTGTTCTAGCTTTCATGGAACTTCTTAGTGAACAGATGATCACATCTCTCTCTGTGAGGGTGGAAACAGGGAGAAAACTTTGTACACACATGCAAATTGAAGTTGTGTTATTTATTGGATTACCTGTTAAGATATTTGTGGGGAAAAAAATACCATAGGAGAAGGTCTTATCTTCACTAACTAATGTTTTTCAATGGTGAAGCGATAACCTTAAAAGTTGGCATTGTTAGGGAAATCAGCTGCATCAGAGACTAAATATTCAGTATACTACGCTACTTACTGGCTAGTTATATCAACAGTCCTCCATTCATAATCCAGATGGGGGAAAAAAAGGCATAACTAAGGTCACTTGTGCCTATCATACTACTCAGGTAAGAACAGAAAGGCTGCTAATAGCGGAGCTGGCCCACATCCACCCACAAATACTGTTAGCTTCTCCTGATCTTTCACTTTTGGGGGTTTCTAGATAAACGTAAAAACAAAGCTTGAATGCCATACTGAGATAACTCCAAGATACACAGCACAAGTCTTTTTGCTTCTGTCTTTCATTTTTTTAAGCCGGAGTATGCCTTCTTCCCTATCTCACTGATAAATATGTTCTAGAGAAGAATTCTACCTTAAGCTTCAGTTATTTCCAGCCTGCTGCAGAAAGACAAGAGAAGCTGAGCTAGGCACTGCAAGAACTCGGGTATTTTCTTAATTACATCACTGCAGACACTCTGAACATGCATGCGACTTTTGTAGCTGTCTATCTCCTTAACACAAGACATAAAAACACGCAGAGAAAAAACAAAAGCATGCACAAGATAGAATTCTCTACACCCACCAAGAAATATTTCTTGCTTTTTGGGGTATATTCAGGATCCCACTCCTCTTCCTTCGGTCTCTTTTGAAAAGTAGTATTTGAGTTGCTGGGACCAGTATTTGTTCCAGCAAAGACTCCTCTGGCTCTTCCTCTGCCCCTAATTCGAAACTGATTAACCAAAATGTTATTTTATTTAAGCCATTTACATAAAACCACAACAAAAAGCTCAAGTTTTCTGCTACTGAAAATGCTCGTTCTGTTCTTAATTAAAAACACAAAACTATTTTTTAAAACGTCACATATTACCTTAAGTAATATATTCAAGCATTCACTTCAAAATAATGATTCTACTAAAAGTAAGAGTTAAAACACACTTGAGTTCTTGGTATAAATTAACCTACATTCCAAAAGTGGAATTTCCTTTGACTGCTGGTAAAGCAGTCTGCTGCAGCAAAGGTTGGAAGAAGCTTCTGAAGCTGTTTGCAGACGAAAACAAACAGAAAAACCTAGACTGAAGGAGGGGAAAAACTTTCAGGGGCGGAGGTGAAGTCACTTATGGAGACAATCATATCTGTTACAAGAAAATGATTTTAGAATACATACAAATAATGCATCTGCAAGTAACTGTCCACTTTGTGCCATCACTCTCAGTTGAGATTCAGTTACGCATCTTAAGACAGATTACATTTCACATGAGTAAACACCCCTTATCCTGAAAAACAACTCTTATCTATTGTGTAGAGGAACAACCTTGAAGTACCTTTAGTGTTCTTTATCATACATTAACAGAATTTTAAGATGACAAGATTAAAAGGTCTCTCTGCAATATAGAAAATATTTAACTCAGAGGACACTGAGTAGTAATATATCCAGTTTCCTCAGCATGCAAGTCTTTAGCTTGCAGAAAGTATTAAGCAGGAATTTATCCACACATTCCCCATTTAAGAGAAGAATGGTGAGGTTAGGAAGATAAGATTATTAAAACCTTACTACAGAACATGCTTTCTATATACAACCTAATTAAAAATAAAACTGGGTCTTCGGAGCTAACAGAACTAGGACTGGAAATCAATTTCATTTATTAAACTGAGTATGCCCCATAAACATACAAAGATGTAATTAACTTGATGAAAAAAAAAGTTCTGTGCACACCTAATTCCAGTAAGCTCCAACATCTCTAATGCAGAATTTATGCTGGATAGCTTTAAAAATGCTTTGAATCTGTCTGAAAAAGTCAAGTAAAAGGCTGCAAAACCTTCCAAAATACTTCAGAAACTAAAAACATTCTACTTATCCTTATTTCTGTTCAAAATTATTCAGAGCATTTATGGTTTTATGCTACATATAACAAGCATAAAATTCAGCATTTCAGCCTATCAGTAAGCATTAGTGAAAAGTCAACACTGACTTAACAACAAACTGACAGTTTAGCTTACAGAAAGATTTCCTCTACCCACTCAGCCACACTCTCCCCATGGCGATACAGCTTCCTGTTTTAGGGAGTACTTACTAAAACATTTTCTTTACTCCAAAACCAAAGTGGTACTTACTTGAATTCAGACACTATTAGCCTAACTCACAAAGACATTTCTACATCAGCCACCTAGGATCTTACAGTACTACCCAGTCTGTACCCTGAAGCGGAATATTTAAGTCAACAGGTTGGCCTATTTAAATACTCATCTTCAGTTATTGTTTGGTTGATAAGCATGTGTGTGACCATGCATGTCATTACAGAACATCAATCATTTATCAATGCACAGTCGTAACTGGCAATCACCATTAGTCACGTTATTAGTAACTAATACATTTCCACTTCATAGCTACTTAAATTTCACATGAAGTACTATCTCTCTTTAAAACACGTATCATCTGATTTTATAAAGCAGTAAAGCTGGCACTGATTATGCTCTTCGTGAGAGGAGAGGATTTTAAGCTCTATGTTTAAGCATGTGCTGCTAGCTTATGCACCTAGCAATTGGGCGGTAGTGTCACATACGATATCTATCAATATACTATCAAAGCATTGATACATTTACACCACACATCTGTTCCTTTGTTAATTATACATAAGAACAAGAAAGAGAGAAAATGGAATTTGTAGCACTAGAAATGCGGAACATGGATTATTTTTCTTTTTTAAAAAAAGGTAGCTACAGCTCCCAAGATTGAAGATTCAAACCTCAAGCGCTGCACATCTCACATGCGTTTTAGGCACTCCCTTCTCTGCAGTTCAAAACTTATTCTGCACTACTACAAACAAGGTATATTTATAATCAAACAATGCCTTTTTACCTTATTTTGTCTTAAATACAGGCTACACAAAGGAACTACTAGGAAAAGCATGTAATTACTCCTACCCATTGTCTTTTGTCCACCCACAAACAGACCCTTAAGGCATTTTTAATTTTCATATAGACGTTTTTATTTCCAAGGCCTCTTCTATTGCTTCTTAATCTTTTCTAATGCTGCTACATTTTCCCAGTAAGTTACATTAACATGCAATTTTTACCTTTAAAAATGTTATGAAGACCATGAAGGTCAACACGGTATTCTCCAAATCACAACGCTAAAACACATTCCATAGCTAGATTGATACGCTTGCATACTTATTGTGGCTAGTCCAGGCTAGAGAAACACTGGAAAGTAGCAAGTATACCATCTTCTCTCCCCAGTATAGTTCTTTTCCAACAACGGTGCCCGTGTTTCATTGTGCGCCATTCTCTATTAAATAATTTGCAGCCATCACACACAAAGGAGATCAAAGTAAAGTTGAAAGTTATGGAGAAAAGAAAAACTGTAGAGAGTAACAGGTAATAGATCACAAGATTTCATCTTTATAGAAAGGTCGATTTTAATATCCTGTTAGGAAACAGCATAATTACAAAACAGCAAGGAAGGAATAAACAAGAAATCATTTTTCCAATCCTTACACTAGGGTCTCTAATATTATACTACTGAATATTTACACACCAAATAAGACTTCTATTGGACAAGGCTAAAGAAAAGCACTGCAGAATTGGTATACCATGTAAAAGAATTCAAGGATCACAACTATGAAAAAAGTCTACACTAACATTAAGTACTGCAACAATTCATTTAATCTGTTACACTACTGTTACAGTCTTCGTCATTTGGGGGAAGAACAGGAGAAATGCAACTTACAAAGGTGCCTCTTGGCCTGCTGACTCCTGCAAAACCAGAGTATTCTTTCTGTTCGTGGTGAGTTTTGAACTCTTCATCTCTTTCTTTCTTGCAATCCTTTTCTTCTCGAGAACTGGATGAAGAAGAAGATGGAGAGGAAGATGGGGAAGATCTAGCACGGTCTTGCTCTCTTTTTTGCTTACTGAAAAATAAAAAGATACACTGTGTGCTATTTTAAAAAGCACTAGATAGACTGTAACATGCTATACTAAAAGGGGTTTCTTTATATTTTACAAAAAAAACTATCCCCCATCTGGTTATAAAGCCACACATAAAAGTAATATATTTCAGATGCTAAGGCAAGATATAGTTTCCACTTTCCAGCCTCTTCTTAGACATTTAAATGGACTAAATGTATACTATTGCTAGTGGGTTGGAAAACAGCAGTCTGCAAACTGCAAATAGTTTTTCTAGGTTGCCATTAAGAGGTTCTGTTACTTTTAAGATCTGCCTTTCTCTGAGGCAGAAAAAAAAACAGAAACCAAAGGGAAGAAAACCCTCAAGGCAAAGCTTTACAGAAATTTTACGTAATTCAGTTTGCACACTGTTGAGAACATACAGTATGGGCTGCCCTATGAAGATGCCTGTATGAATTGCCAGTGGAAGGTAATGTGGATACCAGAGTCAGAAAGTATATGGGAAACAGGAAGCATAAGAATTCATTGTATACCCAGTACAAAGCAGGATAATAAATCCCACAGCAAGACTTTTGGTAATCCCCTAAAGCTCTAATTTGACCCAATTTACAAGATAACATTACTCAAAAGGAAGGTTATACCTGATGAAACTCTTACCACTGCTACACAGTATCCACTGACATACGCTAACCTTTTTTTCCTTAGAAAATAGCCCACTGGCTTTAGGAGAGAAAAAAATAAAAAAGATTCCCCTTCTCACCCATGTTAAATCTAAGTATCAGTAAGGTTCTCATACTCTGGGTGTTATGAGTTGAAAAAGTGCGGAATCAAGCATAACGAACCAAAGTTCTTACACAAATTGTTTATAGAAATGTACTGCATTGAAGTCCAACCTCCTGATGTAGCCTGGATAATAGGACAGATTAATTTGTCATTTTTTTTTTCAGTGTTAGCTTGCTATTCCAAAGTTTTTGTCCTCATCCACCATAAGCCGTGTAAAAGACAGATAATACATATTTGCTGTAAAACAAATAATTTTATTTGTTTAAATTTAAACGTTCCATTAAACATTCAAAATTGAAAGCAATTAAGCTTACAATTACAAAAGGTTAATTAGAGGCTAAAAACCTATATGGAGATTTCAAACATTTACCTGTCATCTTTATAAGATTTGTAATCCTTGTAATCTTTTGAAGTTTTCTCCTGCTTTCTTGACCCACTGGATTCCCTGGAGCCCTTTGAGTCTCCTCGCTCTTTACTTCGCTCTTTTCTACGGCGGTCAATGTCATGCCGAAGATCAGCAGAATCACACCTTAATTTTTTATCTCCCTGGAAGCAAAAACACGTTTCTGACTAAGATCTTGAAAGAAAACGTCCAGAAGAGAATCTGTGGAGGTGAACTGCGCCTCGATTTTCAGAAAGACGAGACAGAATTTACAACAACTCTTTAGCACATAAATTGAGCTTAAGCGAATGCCCTTTTACAGGCTACACCTGAGAACAGCTAAGAGTTTACATTTTAAACAAGTGATCCCACTGAGCCAACAGGACATCTATTTTCTGACACAGACTGACCATAACATATTTTCTGGTAGGATATCTTCGTACACATTTTTTCCAGTTAATTATCGCTAGCAGAGCACATGTACCTTCATAAATTCAGCCATACTACTGTGCACCTCAGCACTTCTTTCTCCTCCTATTCTTTGTCCTTGGACACAAAACGTGCCAAGAAACAACCAAAAGAAAGGAGGTTAGGAGGCATTTTGATCTTACATGCCATAATATAATTACCAATATACTCATGCTGTGCTACACAAACTGGCTTCTTGGTAAGACGTTTTACTCACAGAAAAGAGTTCTGAAATGCAAGTACTCCACAAAACGTAAGTTATTCTAAAAGACTGATATACACAAACTCGCATGAAGTTAGAAGTTCATATTCAAAGGGAAAAACATCACATTAAGTTTAGAAATAGATACTTAATGTTTACTTAGAACCTACTTTTTGACTTTCTTCTTTAAAGACCCTCTCTTCACCTGCTAAACGGGTATGCTTCCTCAGGGCACTTGGAGAGATGTCAATCCTCCTAAATGTAAAATAAAAGCAGTGTCTAGCCATATGTGTATGCAACTGTTTATGGCCTCACACAGTTCAACAGAAGTCTGAATAACAAGGCGCTTTAGCAGCAGAACAAACTCTTGCATACAAAGTCCCACCATCTGAATATAAAAGCAAGCTAAAAATCAAAAACCTCAGTTTTGTTCCTGTGAAGTACACTAAAAGGTAAATACACTAAAATGGCTGTTCGATTTTTCACATTTCCAGGAATGATTTCAAGATAACAGTTATTCCAGAAGATCAGTCTATATAGCCAGTTTGATAGCCAACCATCAAAAAAATATCAACACTGATAGCTTGTTGTATAGTTAAAGTTAATTCTTAGTTAAGAGATCTTACAAAGTTGGAAACTGAGATAATATAACATCACACGCAACACAAATACAGTACACTGTGTCATGTAACCAGAAGCACATGATCAGAAACTACATCTGCATGCCTATCTTCTTACCTTCCAGGTTCTCAGATTTCAAGAGAAAAAACTGCTATAAATTAAGAGATACAGACACTGAAGCGATACGAGATGGAACGTTTCACAGTGAAGAATAAAGCTGAAGATAAAAAGCCCTGTACACACAAGACATTTCTCTCTCAATATTTGAGTACTGTATGTGAGAAAAGTAAATATATCCCAAATGAGATGAAGAAGTAGAAAAGACATCTGCTATAAAGCCACAGATGAAGCCAGAGTTGATTCATCTGAGTTTTCTTTTACAGAAACGTTTTTGTTTGGTTTTGTTTTTTTTCCAGGGTTTGTTGATGTTGTTTTGGTTTGGGTGTTCTTTTTTCGTTTGTATTTGCACAGAAATCAACAAAGTATTACATTCAGAACAGAAATAAATACTTAAGTTCTTGAACAAGAAATATCAGCAGATATTATTTGAGACGTAAGCAATTAACATATACCTATGTATTTCGGGGCTCTTTTGCCGAGTGCAGTGCTCTTCAGTAGCCTTTTGATATGCAGTGAACCTCTCATTTAGGGTCATTCCAGCTGACTTGAAGTATTGCTCTGTTGGTTACAACAGAAAAACACTTTTTCATTAGTTTAATTCAACTGACAGGTATTTTTCTCCTGACAGAAAGGCAAGTAGCAAGCAAAAACAGTATTTTCAGTAAATATATTAGAATGACAAGCAAGTGTTGGCTTTTCCTATTCTTACATATTCTGTAATCCAAACAAAGATACAGTGCACAGAATCACTGCAAATCTACTTATAACTACACCATGGCTCTATTAAATCTAATTCAAGCATCATTCATGAATTAGACTTGTTCATTTTCAATGACATTCTTCTCTAATGAAATAAAATAACAATTTCAGTGATTTTCTACTTCGTCCGTAAGAAAAAAGATTACTTCGAGTCACGAATACTTGCAAGAAGTACATTTTACAACTCATCTCAACTTTAAGTTAGCGTTAATTCAGTGAAAACATTGAAGTAATGTATGCTTCAATAACTACACGGATGGCCTAATAACAAGTCATTTCTTAAAATAATACCATCTCTTGATTTGAAGTTTTAACGATAACGATTCAAGACAATTAACACATCCAAATGTAAATAAATTCATTTAAGCATCTGGCATCTTGGCAAACCTGACAACTTCTCTGACAGATTTTCTCTTGCTTTCAGAGACAGTTAAATTAGCAACAGCAAAACTCAAGTTTTCAAACCAGCTCAACAAATGTGTTCAAATGTAATATAGAAATACATAAAGTCATGAGCTATGAAATGTTACATATGAAGCAAGCTATCTGCTTAACAGGTCAACATACATCTGTATCAACTTACCGCCCGGCATCCAGTATTTGTCTCATAACCAACCATTAAAACTTGAAACGGCCACTACAAGGGTAGTGCCTCAATCATAATTCCATCAAACACAGGAATTTGAGCTAGCAACTCTGTTTTTATGCCATTTTTGCCAGGAAGACAGAAGGTTCAACTTTGCCTGTTTGGCATCTGTATCTTTCAACAGCTATTTTACTTTTGTAACATGGATTTTGCCATTTCAAAACACATTCCAGGACCTATTTATAATGAAAAAGAAAACATCACTGGGCATTTTCAGCTCTACATTAATCAAGAGCTGTTCAGACTGGTCGCATCACACCAATAATGAACATAACTTCAAATCGTCAAAATAGTTACTAAATCTGATCACAGACCACAGTAAGTTTGAAACGCATAGAGAAGTTCTCCTTTCAAAAAACTTAACTTACATATGCTAACAACTTGACCAGATACTCTGTTAAGCTGTCATATTTACCAGTTATCTGTTTAACACAAGTCTACAGAAAAAGTCTTTATTTTGTGATCAACACGTAAGAGTTTCAATAATATTTCACCTTCAGCTTACATGTGCCATTTAAGCCAAGCTCTCGTTGGATATAGATATAGGATCTCTTACCAATAAAGCGATCTTCTAGCAATGATTGTTACGCTCTAAGCAGGTGTCCCAATAATATTTTGAGTCTACTATATTAACATAATCTATTACCACTACTGCTTTTTTCTAAGCAATTCAAAACACAGTCATTTGGCCTTAGTTGCCTACAGTTACTTCAAAAAGAAAATAAGACTTGAAAAAAAACACACCTCTAGCACCAAAATCTATCCTGTTTTAAAAGCTAAAGTATCTTTAAAACAATGCACACAGATAGACACACCCAAACTTCTCACCTCATGTAGCATTTTGACATTCCCCTTTTATATGATGATATGGTAAGTAACGTTCACCAGCAAACTCTTTCATAGTATATTAAATACAAGAATAAGACAACAGCCTGGTGAAATTTAAGTAAATGCTACAGAAAAAAAAAAAAGAATTTAAAAACACTCTAGATATCCTCACTGGACTTTAAGGAATTACCTATTCTTGAACGAGAAAACTTTCCCAGTATGTGACTTGAATAAAATGACAGCCACTTTGTCAGGTTTTTTTTCCCCACAAGGAAGTGCTTTGATTTTATTATAGTAAGCAACAGGCACTACTGTTCAACTGGAAAATAATTAGTGTATAAATAATTTAATGGAGATTTACTTAACCCACACTAAGCCTCTAGAAGTTAGATTCTCATGCCCAACAGTACTGTCAAATAAGAATAAAATGAAGCAGCGTATTTTAAGATCATTTAGAGAACCACTTCTTACACCTTATTAGTTTGAGACCAAAACCAGCTTTCCAGTAAACATCTGGATATGAGTTCTAAGGTGCTCCAAAAGGAGATGCAATGCTATATGAAGTGGTGAAAAGACATTCAAATAGAATTAAAGAAAAAAAGATTAAGCAATTTACTATGCTTAAGCTTTACTAAAAAATTTAACAAAGTATGTGCTCCTTTGGCCTAAAAATTTAACAAGAAACATAGTATGACTATTCTTATGCTCTACACTGCTTGCTTTTTTGATACTTGTTTTGGTGGCTATTATTTCTCTAATTATATGCATACCTCAAAGGAAAAGTTCAACTAAATCAACATTAAGAAGGCTGAAATCTTCCTGTACTACAGACAGCAAACAGTCTTAGCTAACAGTCAAATGCTATTGCTGAATGTGTAAATTGAACACATACCTTTGACATGATGAACCAAGGACACTATATGCTGAATAAATGACTCTGACGTGCTTTTGCTGGCCTGTGGCAACTTAATGTGGTCAAAGATGGATCTGAACTCTTGCTCCTTCTTGACGGAATGGACAAGTGTGCTAGCAAGCAGCCTGTCTTTAGTCAAGGAAGCAGGTCTAAAATGCATCAACAACAGAAAAGACACACAAAAAGAAACCACTAGTTTAAATAAAGATGAGCGACACTGCAAGCAGGTGGAGAACCACTCTGTCAAGTGGAATAATTTACCTATTGGAATCATCAAGAGGTACTGGTGCCATTTTGAGTTTAACTTCAGGACGATGGGAGTCACTGGCTATCATTTTGATCCTAAGTGGGCTCTCCTCTCTGAAGGTGGATTTTTCTCTCGCATCCAGATTCTTGTGTAGAGGGGGACTGTAATCAAAGAGTTCTTTGAGCTTTTCAGACTTTACCTGCTCAGGTGACTGAGTTTCTTTCTTCATCGTTAGTCTCTCAGAACTCTTGTCTTCTTCCTTGTGCTTATCTTTTGTTGTACTAGGCCTTTCCGCTATATAGCCAGTCTCTTTAGGCTTATAACTTTTCTCATCTCTAAATCCATCGCTCTCTCTATTGCCCTTCATTGTTATTTTAGATTTGTATTTGGTTCCTTCCTCCTCAGCATTCCGGTGAGATGCAGTAGGAAAATTTTTACCCTGATCTGCCAGGACAGACTTTCTGAACTGTCTGTAATCCTCTGTCTCCTCTGTGTCCTCCCCTTCAGAGTCATTAAACTTCTCTTTCCCAGTCTCTTTATCAACAAAAAAGTCTAAAGTTTCCTGATCCTCCCATTCCCTTTCTCCCTCTGTCCTCCCTTTTTCTGATCCTCTCTCCTTCTGGGCCTCCTTCTCCCTGGCATTACCCCTATCAAGCAGGTATACTCTAGACTCTTCATCTGTGTACCTGTGGATAGCAAAGAAGAGACTGGTAACTCTGGATTGCATTCATTCCAGTTCACTTGCATTCCTCTTTTGCGTCAATCCCACACCAATAAGAAAAAACATACTCCATTGAGCCATTCAACTTTAGCAAGTAAATTTCACACACTGTTCATACTTTACTAACTGTCATCTATGCCTTCTGTAGAACATGTAGAAATTCTCCACTAGAGTTTGTAAAAAGAGCTAGCGGTTAGTTTGTTCATTCTAAATTGGTACACAGCTTTACATACTCTTACACCATTCCTTTTTTCCTATCGAATTAATATAAAACTTGGATAACTCCTCCAAATTAATCTGAGAGACAAGTGTATGTCCTACCTACATTCACAAATTGATTTTAGCTACTGCTTTGTCTGTACACTACCTTCACATAGGTCCAAAACACATCCACTAGCAGCAGTAAGTCTAACCTCAAGCAAGTCTGGCTTTTTGATTTTTTTTTCAGCTTCAATCAGTGTATTTCCACATACTAAAAATCACTGACAGGGTAAATTCATTTAAAAATCATATGACCATATCTGTATTTGTCTATAACTCATTTTTCTAATAAACCCACCGAAATGCAAGGTAAATTAGAAAGAAACAGTCTAATGTCGATAAGGTAAGATAACTTCCTTCTTCAGTTACTACTGTATCAAGTATATCAAATATTTTGAGAACAAATTTGGAAAAGCATGCATTCCATTGTTCCTCGTATCAGTAGAATTACGTTCCAAGAATATTAAGGCCTATCCTCCTTCTTAAGTAACGCAAGTCGAGGAAAAGCTGTCGCATAGCACCATACAATTAGCAATGAATGCTGTTTACGTTAACAGATCAATCACAGTACAACATCTCGGTTTTCAGACTTCACATTTCAAATTACATAAAGCATTAAAACATTTAAGTGCTTGAACAGAAGTCAGTATCGAACAAGCAAGTCTGATCCATCATTCCAATTAATATTTTTCTGAACAGTAAATGGAATACAGGAAAATGTACCGCAAAGGAAAAACACAAAGGGGTTCTACAGGGATACTGGTCCCTGTCTCCACTAATCACCCAGCAAGAACTTGAAGCATCCTAAAGGAGGAGAAAGCTCAATTCTAACCAGACTAAAATTATTAAAAATATTCATCAGCATTTCACATTCCCTTTTCCAAGGCACAGCGAAGATCTTGTAAAAAAAAAAAAAATACTGTTACAGACAGTATTCTAAGATGCAATGTTAATTCAATAGTTTAACTCCTACCTTTTCAGAAACTTTCCACCTTTTACAGTTTCCTGTTCCCCAGTCTCAGGATAAAACGAACGTGTTCGAGGCTCCTCACGGGGAGCACTCTGTGATGGGATTGTCTTTGCAGGGCTTCTCCTCGAAGGGATGTGATGCAAGGGGCTATTCTGAGAAGGACTATAACGGCTAGAACCATTTCCAACAGAACCAGAGCCAGACCTCTCAGGACTATGCTGAATGGAATGGGAATGTTGAGGCGTGTCCTTCGCTGAGTGGGCTGTACTAAGCAAAGGGGCATCAGAGCAAGATGAACTCTGACTAGGCGGGGTGGCAATAGAAGGACTGTGGGGTGACCTAGGACTGTTATCATACGCTGAAAGGCCAGGCCAAATGTCGCCAGAAGCTGCTGATGATTTATTAAAATCGTCAAGAGATTCTGATGGGTCATGTTCAAATGTATCTTTCTGTTCGTCTTGTGACTTATTTTTCAAAGGGCTATCTTGCAAAGGAGCCCCTTCAGTTTTCTTTGCCTGCTTTTCCATAGACCCACGTCTTTTGGAAGAGACAGGTGATTTGCTGTATGGGGATGAAGAACGAGATGAAGAGGACCTTGGGGACCTGGAAGATCTGTAAGATCGACGAGATCTGCTCCGGGACCTCTGTGAAGACACAGACCTTCGCTTTGGACTTCTGGAACGTGAACGGCCACGCCTAGGGCTTCGGGAGTGTCTTCGGTTCCAGACAGGCCTATAACCTCCACGATGGTATCTACCACCTCCTCCTTGGTAATACCCTCTACCTCTTCCTCTGTAACCATAGGGACGTCTCATTCCTCTATTATTTCTGTAATCTCTGCGATAATCTCTAGAATAAACACGATCCCTGCTGCGAGATCGTGAGTACGTCCTTGAACGAGACCTAGAACTAGAATTAAAAAACAAACGTTAACATTTGACAACTGGAAAGAGAAAAAAAAGTGCCGCGGGACTAAATGCTAGATCTCTCTAATGCAGTCAGAATGGTAAAGGAGGCAGAATAACAGTCTTCAAGTAAATTCTGCAGTACATGAATGATTTCCATCTCATAAGGAATTTTAATAAACACTGACTTTCTAAGGAACTGTGAAACTTAGACTTCAGCATCACATGATTAAGACATTACCAGCCTCAATGGCTTGCTCTGCTGCTTTTTGTTTTTGTTTGTTTAAGAGATCACCACCACCCTGGAGCATGGCACTCAGTTCTCCATCCACCACCGTCCATAGCCTGGAACATGATGTTAGATCACCTCCAATTTAATTGAATATACCAGCCTGTAGACAGCAGCAGCTGATAAGACAGTAAACATTGAATTCTGCCATCTCTTATTAAAGAAGCGGCTATGTCCAATGGTAAGAAAGTGAAGGAAAAGACTGAAGGCGACTGAGAAGACAAGGAAAAGTTTATCTGCTGAAGCCTTAAGTTACTTCAGACCCGAAAAGCTACATGAAAAAGGCAGAAAAAACTATCAGGGAAAGAGACAGGACAAAGAAAATGTCATGTGAAAGGGGACGGGAGAATCAAACCAAGAACAAATCAGGAAGAACCATTAGCATTCTGAAACTATACCGAGGTATGGGAAAGATACAGGAAAAGAGCAGAACAGTCAAATTTAAACAAAGAGAAGTTTTATTCAAAGCAGAAACTAGTTATTGTCTAAAATGAAGATCCCAGCCTCATGCAAGTGAAAAGTAACTTCCAGGCAAAACTCAATATACAAAAAACAATTTTTCACACAGTATGACATGAATATACCTGTATCTCTTTTTTCTAGAGTGTGACCTGGATCTTGACCTAGAGCTGGACTGAGATCTGGACTTCGATCTTGAAGAATGTGATCTAGAGTTAGATCGACCCATTTTTCCCAGTAGATATACTTCTTCTGAGAAGGAAAAACAGTTGAAGGGAGGTGAAAGAGAGGGATGCAACTATTCAGAGACCATGTAAACAATATAAGATTTTAATACTAGGAATAGGTATAGCACTGCCTAAACAGGAGAATTTTAAAGAAAATACATTTATTAGCAACTTAAATATCAACGTGCAACATTTTAAACAATATAAGACTTAAAACGACTACAGTGCAAGCCGTTTGTCTGAAAAGATAAAATAGAAAAGGTTTCTCAGGTTTAATTGCAAACTGACCCTGTATAAAAGGAGATAAGTAGGCAACGAAAAAAACATTTCTACAAATTAGGACAAGAAATAATGCAAGTCTAGACCATTATATATTTGTGATCTAGATCTAAACTAAAACTAAGCTATAACTAAATTTAAATATTCCCTTCGTTTTATATAGTTTATCACTACGACCATAGAATATTGGTCAGAACTGCCAAGTACTCCCAAGCCCTCCTCCTTCAAATGAAGCCTTTGAAATGCCTGCTACTTAGGCTGGAATCACTGTGTAAAAAGATTTTTTTTTTTAACCCAAAGCAACATGACAATTCAAGTCTATACTCGAATTTGACTCAGCATTTGTTCATTTCTATTCTGAGACAATTCTATTTTGTTTCCCACGGTATCCTTCTGTACAAAATGTCCAGCACACAGCTAGACCAAAACACGGTGCAATAGCAAGCAATCAGCTGATGGGTTGGGCCCAAAGGGTTACACTAAATGGGGTTACAGCAGGCTGGCAGCCAGTTACTAGTGGGGTTCCCCATGACTCCATTTTAGAGCCAGCTCTCTTTAGCGCTCTCTTAAGTGACTTGGATGTAGGACTAGAAGGTGTTTTGAGCAAGCTTAATGACAATACTGAACTGGGAGGAGTTATTGATTCCACAGAGGAGAGGCCTTGCCAAGAAATCTAGACAAATCAGAGAGAGCTGGACAATCACCAACCACGTGAACTTTAACAAGAGCAAGTGCCAAACTCTGCACTGGAGAAGGGGTAACTCTGGCCGCACAAACAGACTGGGGGATGAGATGCTGGAGAGCAGCCCTGCTGAGAGAGATCTGGGGGTCTTAGTCAACGGCAAGTTGAACATGCGCCCAGGAAGGCCAAACATATCCTGGGGTCTATCAAGCATCGCGTTTCTAGCAACTCTACACTGCACTGGTGCGGTCTCACCTTGAGTACTGCGTGCAGTTTTGGGCACCACAGTACAAAAAGGACATAAAACTATTAGAGAGCATCCAGAGGAGAGCTACAAAGGTGGTGAAGGGTCCAGATGGGAAGACGTGTGAGGAGTAGTTGAAGACCCTTGGTTTGCTCAGCCCAGAGTAAAGGAGACGAGAGGGGAGACCTCATGACAGCCTATGGCTTCCTCAAAAGGATAAGCAGAGGAACAGGTACTGATCTCTCTCTGGTGACCATCAACAGAACCCCAGGGAACAGCATGAAGCTGCGACAAGGGAGGTTTGAGCTGAATATCAGGAAAAGGTTCTTCACCGTAAGGTGGTCAGACACTGGAACGCCTCCCCAGAAAGTGGCCACGGCACTGAGCTTGCCAGAGTTCAAGAAGCGTTGTCACAACACACACAGACACACGGTCTGATTTTTGGGTGGTCTTGTGTGGAGCCAGGAGTTGGACTCAGTGATCCTTATGGGTCTCTTCCAACTCAGGATACTCTGTGATTCTATCATCTATGACTTCACAGAGTTTCAGCAGAAGTCTAAAATATTCTTAAAAAGCAATGTATAAACCCTCCAATTTCAGTTAATAATAACAATTTTGCCTCATTAACATTTTCTTTTGAGATTGCCCAGCTTAAAAAATAATGGGTCACAGGAGTAAAACTGAATATAAACTGTTGACAATCAACTATTCACATTTTCAGCCCTTAATATGCTATCTACAATCATTAATAACCACTAAAACAAATGGAGAAAAAAAAAGAATCAACTTTTAGCTTTTGTATTGCAAACAAGCATAAAATCTCCAAATTATCACAATGAAAATAGAAGCTCAACACAACAAGCACTTTTTGTTACACTGAATTTTACACATATAGTTGATACATTATCTGAGAAGAAATATTGAAGACAAATAAATTGAATTATAGCTTAAAGTTAACAAAATCACAGAGATTTTATACACATGTAAGCAAATCCAAAAGAAAAAACAGACCAACCTTTCCCTATCACTGGTCACTCTTGCCCCATTTAACTTTCTCCCATCACAGTTGCACTGAGTTTGTGTGGCCCCAAAGAGACTAATCTCATTTGAAACTAACCTAGGGAAAATATATTTTTTCATTATATATATATTTTATATATATATATATATATATATAAATATATATATATATATATTAAATAATATACAATACAGTTTTAACCTAAACTAGCTTTCCAATTAACTATAATCATTTAACTTGGAGAATACATTATAAGCTGTCTGTAAACGGCTCCTTCCATTTAAAGGAAAGTAAACGAACATAACATACTCAGAAGATCGGTTTTAACTCTTTGTGTTCAATTAAATGCACAGAAGATGGATTACAATCTCTTACGTTATCTAGTTCATAGACAGGTTTTTAAACAGCTACAAGACATGAACCATACCAATTTCCCTAGAGCAACAGAAAAAATGTTCTTCTATTAAAAGGAAATTTCAGGCCAAACTTTAGATACACAGCAAGTCTACACAACCTAACCTCAGTTTTAAAAGAAAAGGAATACTGGATTTTCCCAGTACAGAAGAACATTTGTACATTTGCATTCTTACCCATAAGAAGTGAATACGGTACAATAGCTGACATTTACATATGAGACAATAGTTGACCTTACAGAACATACATCAATCTCAGAAAGATTTATACCACCAGCAGAAACTTTAAGAAAAAAAAATCAACCTTGATTTTAAATGGTTGGGTTCAATCAGAGCACTTAAAAATAGAATTAATCTTACCTCAAGCCACTGGTCTGTGTCAATCAATCAGTTACTTTAAAATTCTCCGTTTATGCTTTCAGCAACACAGATCCCTACAGAATAGAAAAAAAATGACCATGAGAGACAAGTACTTTTACTAAAGGATCATTAACTCCCGCTTAAATGGGTTCAAACATTAAACTATTTATCACGAAAAGGCAACGTAAGAAACAGCAAATTTAGTCCTAGACTAGTGAAACCACACAATGAGATCTGGGGCGGCTTATGCGTTAGCCGCTGCCAAGAGCGAACGTTGCTCCCCTTCCATACATTATCAGTCCTTTGGTCCTGCTTCCAGGGCCGTATAACCTTCAGCCCTTAAACCCTTCGGGTCCTTCAACGAGAAGCTTCTGACAGACACTCGGTGTTCACTTTCATATGGTTAAGTTAGATAACTGACTTGAGGAAGACCCAAACAAATGCCAGATCTCGATTACGGGAGAAGACAGCGTGCAGCCAAGAGGATGAGGTGACAAATGCACGTCAGAGTTTGAACTCTGATACACAGCTCGGTACTTAACTGGAATGATCTTTCTTTCAAAGAAAAGATATGGGGTAAGGACTCAGTAAAACAACAGCTTTATTTTTAGATTGCTCTGCAACATTAATACAAGCATTACTCTGTTACAGTTTCCTATTTAAAAAGGAAACATTTGCATGACTTTAAATAACCAGCATCTTTTTCTCCAAAAAAAAGTTGTTTTTGCAGGTGAACAGAAATAAAATATAATCGAAATAATGCTCCCACTCTCAAAAGTGAGAGCTTTTCACTGGCCTCAACCTTAATTACTTGAAAGCCTTAAGAATATACAAACATATGTTCCTGAATACGCACTTGTCATCTGACTTGACATTAAGAAAATTTTCAAATGCCATGGAAGTGACTCAGGAGTTTGTCCCGGTTCAGTACAGGCAGGCCGGACCCCCTAGAAATTCTGCATTTCAGCAACACGTTCGTTAAAGCCAAAGACGTTAACTGTTCCTAAATCACACTTGTAGATGAAGGAAAAATTGAAAACACCTGAACAAAAAAAAGTAGCACTTGTTTCGATAAACCCTGCTATCAAAATTCCACTTACCATTCACTAGTAGTGACCAAGATATTTCCAATTTTTACAAAATATATGCTTTAACAAGATTAAGTTTTTACTTCTCATCATCAGCAAGCATGAGTCTCTGAAGGAGCACAGTAGTATATCGGACCATTTCAGATCTTGTCTAGACAAAAGGTGAGATGGCATTAGCTAGCAAAGGTTAATTAAAGCATTCTTACACAGAAAAATTAATACAAACTTCAGCTAAGCGGTTGAAGTTCAGCGCTAGATTTTAAAACCAAGATTTACTATGTTGTTACTACATGTTACTCTACATCCAGGTTTTAAAAACAATTGGCTGGTGCTAACTGAAATCAGAATCCTAACTTAGACAAGTTTGCGCATCACCCACCGGACGTATCGTGGCTACTCTTTTTGCCAAGGACTTGAAAATAAAAGAATGTTGAATAGGAAACCTTAAATACTGAACAGAAAATCTCAACTACTTTCAGTTTTGCTTCCATTTAATTGTTACAGGCAAACCCTTGACATGCAAAAAATCTTTTTCCAAAGAACTTTCATACACAGGAGCAGAAACTGAAAGACTGTTTAGACTTTTTTTTTTTAATAAAGGTTTGCCTATGTATATATTTTTACAGTGTGCAAGAATTGAAGTATTTGATTGACCTCTATTACAGAGAATTTGAAAACCAGTGGTACATACAGAGTTACATCACCAGCAGCCTCTTCCTGGGGACTCTCTTGTCCCCACTGTCGCAGTCTGAAGTCACAACATCATGTCAGGTAACGCAATGAAAAGGAGGTGCTATGCACATCACAATTCTAAGCAGTAACATCAATCCACAAATCAAAAGAGCAGCTGCCTCTCTTACTTGGCTGCATTAAGCTTATCTCTCGACCACTCTCGGAAGAGACCCAGAGGTTGCAAAGCTGTGTGTGAAGAATGTGATGCAAGACGCCTACTACTGAGCATTTAAAGAAGGAACCACAACTGCAAGAAACACAGTCTATATCTAAAACACCAATGCTGTTATCTGCATGGCTCTGGCAACTTGAGCTTCTTTTCCCCTTCCTTTCTACCTTAAATGTGGGAAAATCGATGCTAAACTCTCAAGCATTTAATCACGGTGTCAGAACAAAGCTGGCTATTACAAAGGAAGCTTCTGTAGCTCCACAACATTAAGTCAGAACAAGCTGGCACTACTCGTGTAAAGAAACAGTCCCATCTCTCCTGTTGTCTACTAACTCACATTCCTGATGGCTTTCTTCCTTACGCCAGCACAAGTATTTGCGCAGCCACACTGTGAACCACACCAGAAAGCATACGGACCACGTGATTAGTTTCAGTACAAGGGATTTTTCAGTATGGCTCACAACACAACCCCACATTTGGGCCATGACAGGTAAGCTACGATAGCCCCCATTCAGGACTACTTCTTTTGGCAGCAGTGCAATCCTAAGGCCTCCCTGAAACCAGCTTCAAAAGGCAGCAACAAACCTGCATCTTAAGCTTTCTAACAATGCTTGCAAGCAGAGAGTACTGTTAAAGAAAACATACTACCAAACCTTGACACAGCCAACTGCACGTCTTTCAAGAAACGGCTACTGAGTCACAGTAACGATCTAACAGTCAGAAAGTTCCTTAACGTAACAGCAGTACATACGGCTGCCTTAAATCAGCCTCAGCCACCAAGCAAAAACAAGATATGCCATACAGTCAGCAATGCTATGACGAGGAAGTAGACGTCACTTTATTTTTCTTACAAACATGCCAAATACTTAAGGATAAAAACCTCTTTCCGATTCCTTTTAAATATTTTTAGGAGCCTCTCACTACAGCGATGTTAAAGCGTTCTGACAGATACTGCAGACACTACATATCTGCTGAACACACTAATGCAGAAATTCCACACCATATGGAAGCTTAAATAGGTATTTTAGATTAGTTATCCAAATTTATACTAGCAAAACACTGCTCTCTCTCAGCTGTATTATTTTAGGTATCTTATACTTATTTAATAGCTGTTATTACTCTTGTTTAAGCATTACTTGAAAGCTATCGATAAGATTTAAGTAAAAAATCTTGTTAAAGTAATTCGCAAGCTGTTGTCAAAATGCATTTTCATTCAGAGATTCAAGCTTCAAAAGAAAAAGGATTATACAACAAGAATCGGGGGATAAGACAGTCCTCAAGAAATCCTACAGAATTTCTAATAATCCTAATTTCTACAGAATTTCATTATACATATGCTAAATTAAAGAGAAGTCGGTTTTATGAGCACAGCAACGTAAGGCACCTACTCAGTGCTTGCATATCTGCCATAAAACAACCATGCGTTCTTACCTGTTCTCTACCTCCTCTCTTTTTAAACGTCCCCAAGTTTAACAGCAGCACATCACAAATAAGAATAGAACACAGTTCATTAGCAACTGTAAACCTCTACCACCTGGATAATAACTGCCTAGAGTTCTACAGATACTACTCAAATACCATAACAAACTTAACCAAACTACCTCAGCCTGTACAAATAAGAGCTGGGGAACACATTTTCTTCCTGCTTCATTTTTTTTTCCTACCATTTCTATCATTAACCATTTCCTACCTTTCCTATCACCTTCATAATGCTTGCATGATTACAGAAACTGAACAGACCCACATAAAAAAATTACAGCACAAAAATTCAACTGAAACAGTCAAATAAACAGAACATTTGTGTAAAAATATGATTCCTAATTTATTCATTTTTAGTAGAAAACTACAGAAAGTATATGTAAAATTAGTTAAAAACCAATCTCCAAGCAGAAGCAAGAGCAGCTCTGTAGAATCATCATATGATTGACAGCTGTTCTGTTATGGAAAACTATAGGCAACCATAACCACATTTCTCTTCTAACTAAAAACACCAACAACAAAGTGATTATTTCTATAAATTGTCAAAACAGAAACAAAACAAGAGAATTGTTGCTATTTTGTTTGGCTTGTTTTTCCTGTTTGTTTGCTTAATAAGACGTTTTCATACTCCCTTCAAGAATGGTTTCTACAATCTCTTTACAATAGTCTGCTGACACAAAGGGCCATCCTCCCCCTCCTCACTCCAAAGACAGATACTCACAGAGGTACTCAGTGAGCTGAACTGATTCTGAATAATAACCCAGGAGAGAAAGACAAAGCTGACTTTAGAGCCGCACCACCTTCCAGATCCAGCTTACCACAAGGCTGGGTGAGGGCCAATGCCAGCACAATGGCCAAGACAACAAGGCACCTCTTCCGAATACGTTTGGGAAAAACTCCCAACAGACTGAATAGAGTCTCACATTCTTCAGTAGTTTCCTTTACCTACTTCCACTACACATAAACAAACCCCAAATGCTCTCTGGCATTCTGCAAGCTCATACACCACAAGTGCTCCTTTACAACCAGCCTGAGTCGAATCCACCTCAATAAGCGTAACCCAGCTGCAAACAACAGCTCCCTGCTGCTGACCCAAACTGCTTCAAGTTTTCTGCATCCCCCACTGCAACAGGATCTTCCCCACCATACGCGTGCCCTGTCATGTCCCCAAGGAAGGCAAACAGCCTTCACCAGGGGGACTGTTGGAGTCAGCCCCAGAGAAGCTTTACGCCAGCCAGTCAGCTCAGGAGAGAGCCAGCCACCCCCCAAGTACTGATACATGTAACACATTAAAACTCTTCCTGCCACTTAGCACTGCTGTCACTCAACACCAGAAGGAATGAGAAGGAGGAAGCAAGTCTTCCCCCCTCGCCACTAGAAGATGCAGGCTCGAAGAGCACTCTATGCCAGAATCTCTGTCCCTTCTTACTTATCCCCTTTGTTTAACGCAACAAGAGGGAAGTACAAGAAGGAAAACAGCTAAACAGTATTTTCCTGGGACCCCATGCTCTAAACCAACCTTTTCCAAACTGAGAACAATTATTCTGAGAGGTTTTTTTCTATACCTACAACAAGCCAACCATTACTCAGTCTCAAATAGCTACATAAGTGACTGTTTGCAGTGTGGAGCACTCCTTTGTTTTGCATGCCCCTGGGTCCTCCTGTAGGAAAATTTAACTGTTAGGGCAAAACTTTGATCTTTGTGATAAAAGAGTGACAAGCTGTAGTGAGGTGTTATAGGATCACCACTACATGCAAAACAAGAAGCTGATTTCTTTATGAAAACTAAAGGTTCTGAAACAAACAATAAATAAAGGGCAAGAGCCTGCAGCAGTGGTATACCACAGTGTGATAGGGCTGGGGATGTAACAGCCCCGTTCAGGGAGCTGCACAAACACCAGCAGCGAGGGGTCAGAGGGAGATTTCTAAGCAGGGCAGCGAAGGCCCAGCAAGGGAGCAGCAGCACGGCATTAAGACACAGAGGCCTGAACAGCTTTCAGGCCTGAGGAGAAGTTCCTGTCGCGGGCCCAAGGCCAAGCCCACACAGGGCAGCATCTCCTCACTCCAGCACCCTTACTCCCCGCGAAGGCAGCAGAGCAGTCGCCCACCCCAGTGACCAACGCAGCTCGGCGACCCCTCGAGTTTATCTCTCCCAGGAAGGGCGAAAAGGGCCGCGAAACCGGCCGAAGGGGTGGAGGCGCACCGGGAAAGGCCGCGCTCCGAAGCCGGCTTAGGGCGGCCTAACGAGCCCGAAGCAGCCCCGGGCCGCTGCCCTCCCTCCCCATCTCTACCTTAGCTCCCGAGGCGCCGCGCAGGCTCAGGGCAGAGCGCCGCCGGCTGGGCCCGACTCCCGCAGGAAGCGGCGGCTGCGATGCGGCCCGGCCCCTCCTCCCCGGGACGGTTGGCGCCGCCGCCTCAGGGCCTGGGGCGCGGGGGCGGCGCGGCGGATAATGGCTGCGGCGCGCGGAGGTCACGCGGCGGGGGAAGGGCGGGACGGCACCGCACGGCGGAGGGGGGGGAGGGGAGAACGGAGCGGCGGTCCCGCGCGCGCGCGCGCGCGGGGGAAGGGGCCGCCCCTCAGCCTCCCCTTCCTCGCTGTAGAGTACGGCCGCCAGCACGCACTCAGCGTCCCGCCAAGCCTCGCCGCGGCCCCTTCCCCTCCGCCCCTTCCTCACCTGGCGGGCGGAACTCCCGGCGGCCCCGCTCCCTTATGGCAGCTCGTCGGCCATTTCCCGTCTCGCCGAAGGAAGAGACGCGGGGCCCACAGGGAAAAAAGAATCAACCACCATAGAGAGCAGAGGGACGACCGCCGCCGCGGAGCGCGTCACTTCCGCTCGGCGCGGGGTGGTGCCGGCACCGCCAACCACCCGGGCGCCATCTTGGTTGTGGGGTAGCCGGCCGCAAGCAAGATGGCGGCCGCGGGGTGGGCGGGCAGCTGGGGGGGTTGCGGCACCGGGGGCAGTATGGGGGGGGGGCCCTGCCCTAGTGTCACCGCCAGCCCCGTCCCTCGGCCCCGGGAGCGTTGTGTCACGCGAAGACAGCCTTCGTCTCCTCCCGCCGTCGCCTTTTGTCCTCTCCTTCCGTGGGGGGTGGTGTGATGGCCCCGGCGTGATTATCTGTCGGGGAGGGAGCGCGTCCTTCCACGGGCGCAGTGTGAAGGGGGCTGAGGGCAAAGCGGGGCTCGGCCTGCGGATCACAATCAGGAGGCATTGGCGATGCTCCGTGCAGCGCTTTACTGCAGCAGCTTTTGCAGCAGATGTTTGCATATCGCTTGGTTGCAATGCATCAGCGCAATGTTTGGGAACAGCGGACCTGAGGAGATTAGCTGAGTGCTTACTCTGCCGCGGAAAAGTGCGGTACGGGGCTGCGAGTGAGCAGCGTTAGCTGGTGCACAGAGATCACAGAATCGTAGGGACTGGAAGGGACCTCTAGGATAATCTAGTCCAACCTCAGCCGAGTGCGTCCTCAAACAGCAGTTCACACTACTCAAATCTCACTGGTCTGATAAATTTTTTAAAAAGCAGAGTACAGATGAGACAGAATATATAAATAAATACATATATAAAATAAGAAAAGATGCATGTGCTCAGTTTTTTGCAGAATTTTTCAATTCAGGCACAATGACTGGGCAGCAGCCAAAACCTACTGGTGGTGGAAAAAGGAATGGAACATGGGAAGCTGATGTACCCTGTAACATTGATTTGCTGTTTCCCGTGTTAAGTAACACACTTCTTACCTCCAGCTAACCTAAAGTGTTGTTTTAGTGTTCCAGAATATGATTACTTTTGGCTACTAAGTTCTACAAATACAGACTTCTATGGAGGCAGCCACTAACAAACAACTTGTACCAAAACATAAACACAATAGATGTTTTCAGTTGTAGAATCACAGAATCATTAAGGTTGGAAGAGACCCCTAAGATCACCAAGTCCAACCATCAACCCATCCCCACCATGCCCACTAACCCTCAGTTCCACATCTATGCGTTTCTTGAATGCCTGCGGGGATGGTCACTCCAAAACTTCCCTGAGCAGCCTGTTCCAATGCATCACCACTCTTTCTGAGAATTTTTTCCAACCTGAACCTCCCCTGGTGCTACTTGAGGCAATTACCTCTTGTTCTATCACTGTTACCTGGAAGAAGAAGTCAACCCTCATCTTACCACAGCCACCTTTCAGGCAGCTGCAGAGAGCGATAAGATCTCCCCTGAGACTCCTCCACGCTAAACAGTCCCTGTTCCCTCAGCTGTTCCCCTTAAGACTTGTGCTTCAGTCTCTTCATCAGCTTAGTTGCCCTGACCAGCTGTGGTTAAATGTTGGGCAGCCTGGCCCAGACACGTGGTTCCCTTTTCTCCTTTTCACTTTTTCTGTTATACAGGGGTAACTAACATGTAGCTGAAGGGCAACACGTCTACTGCAGGTTTTTATGTATTCAGCTATAAGGCTGTTAGTGTGGAAGTGCTTGACAATGCACTCAAGGGCAGGAGTCGGCTTTCTACAGCTGGCAAGGTTTCCAGAATTATTGTGGGATTTGGTCACACACAAGTTTTAAATGATCCCAAAGACCTGTGGGATGCTCATGTTATTTCCTTTTTGTGTATTTTAGTATGAGCATATTAGGTGTTGGACTAGATGATCCTTGTGGATCCTTGTGGATATCCCAACTTGGGATATTTTCTCCCCTCTGTTTTCTGAGATATGTGGGATATAGCTTATTTGGAAGGAGTGGTCATTTCTACTTTTCAGTTCTCCATTCTATTTAAGAAAACATACTGAGGGTTCAGAAGAATAAATGAATGAATAAATAAGTAAATATAATATGAAACATTTTGCAAATTTGTTTTAATTATTGTAACTGCTTTTGTCTTACAACAAACAATACTATTTTTTTCAAGCTTTGTTTAGTGCCTTGTTTTATTAAAAATTTGGCATTTGAGCTATAGGCTGTGTGAATTTCATTGCGGTCTGTTGTTAAGTTAATAAGAAGACCAGGATGTGCACCTGTGCCTTGAAACATGTCATATAAGTGGCTTTCCCAGAGTATTGTTTATTAAACAAAACTTGACACATCTCCCTTCACCTCTGTCCTGCAAGCCGGTTTACTCCTTCAAGTACTTGATTCTCTGCCTTTGAGTGGTAATTTTCCTCAACAAATTTTGGATACTTATTTTTTATATGAAGTTTTATTAAACTTCTATGGTCTGTAGGCACCTTTGACCTATTTTTGACATTTTCATGGAACTACCTTCTGTTACAATTTTTTTCTGCTTTTATTTTCATCTAGTTGTGTATTTTTTATTATAGCATATAGCATCTCTGGGTATGACGCAAGGCATCACTTTATTTATACAGGAAAAGTCCAGAAAATTTACAGTGAAGTATGAAGGTCAAGACAACAAGAAGAGACAGTTAGGGCTGCACAATAATACTGGGTCATCACTGGCCCAAGCCAAACTCCTGCTGGCTGCTATCACATGTCCTCGCTATCAGTGGCTCAGATGAGTACCTGTACATCTTCAGAGCACTAACATAGAGAGGAGAAATTACGAGGAAAGTCCATGGTTAACAGTTAGCAGTGAAATCTGAGTACCCATTAGGGAATGAAGCTCTTAAGTGTTACAAAATGATAATGTAACCTCAATTCCAAAGATTTATTAAGAAGCTAAGAGTGTCTTCACAAAACTGGAGCACAGACTGTCACAAGTCAGGGTGCTGGCCTATACCTTTACATGCAGTTGTTACTATACAATAGAGAATCGCACCTAAATCAGCTTCCTCTTTAGTCTTCCAGCACCCTTGAGTAAATTTTGTCAATCCAGGACTGGGACGGGCTCCAGAGAGCTATGTAAACGGGATGCTTCAGTAGATGGCACTCTGCCTCTGAGTGAGGATGAGTAAATACCTCAGCCAAGGGATTTGATGCAGGGAGAGCAACTTCATTTATACTCTACTGAAATTATAATGCAAACAAAGCTTCCCCTAACTGTGTCATGAAGCAACCTCTGGCTATTTTTCACAAAACTTGATCTATCAAGTCCTGGCATCTGGCTTCCTCTCTGTTTAAATGACTATAGTCTGTTTCTCCTGAAATCTTAATTTTATATATATGTATGTATATATACGTCTATATTTAGTTTTCAAAAAAGGTCTTAGTGGGAATGTAGTAACACATCAGAATCTGGCTTTAGAGCTGTTCTGCTTTCTCAGCCATTTCTCCTGATTCATTATTTTATTTTACTATTTTGTCTACAGTTCAAGAACTTAATGCTTTTGGTGTATGTGTTGTTTTCTTGTTATCTTGAGGCTGCAACATTTCAGAGATCTGATTTAAAGAAAAGTTGCACTGAATTAGTACAACTGAGCAGATCTTAACCTCAGATACAGGGACAAACTGCCGAGCACTGGGAAATCTATCATCTTTTAAACCAAATCTGCCACTAACCAAGCAGCAGTAATACAAAGCCGTGGTCTTACAGCTTTCTGAATTGTACAGCGTTTTCTTCAGCCCTCAACAGAAGGGTGAGAAAAGAGAGTGAAAGAAACACATGACACAAAGAATGCAATACGAATGACATGGGGCAAATTAAATTTGTTCAATATTCAAAGTTTTGTATTCTTGAATATTAATAGTGTATATTCATTCAGTTCGCTGTGTTTTAAGTAGTCATTTAACTATTATCTATCTATGGTCTATTTCTCTCTAGTATCTATTTTCATACTTGACTAGCACACTTTTCTCCACCTCTGCCTCTCTCCTGTGCTCCCTCAAAATCCTCTTTCCACAGATGATAGCTTAAAATCACAGTGAACTGGTAATATTATTTCTAAAATCTGGAGCTTAGACTATCCTTTTCTTCCTTTAAGAGGAAAGCATTTGCTGCTGTAGCTCAAATAAAATTGTTGGTCCCTGTTTTTTCCAATATTCATGTCAGTCCAAGCCTGAGGGTTGTGTAGGTCTGTTAAAATGAAGACAAGCTAGGAAGAGTTTTTGCAGATGTCCCTCCAGTGTCAGTCATTTTTGACCTATGGAAAACATACCATTGGAAACTAGATAAAGGAATTGCCAGAAGTGGTTCATGCAGAGGAGTTCTGCATGAGTGAAATGGTGGACGAATTTAGTGTTGGATAAATGTGTTTTTAGGTTTTATCTTTTGTAATTCAAAACCAAACAAACCTGTCGGATGCATAAGAGACTGTGTCTAAAAGCAATATTCTGTCCTCTACAAAGTAACTACACATCTGGTAAATTCTTGTACCACTGGAAGCACTCTGTTGAAAATACCATTTAGTTACAGCATTCATCTATCATTTGGCAACTAGATTAAAACTTCAAAATGCATTTTATACAGAATTCCAAATAGTCTTCAAACAGTAAGGCTAGGAAAAGCCTCTCTTGCACACGACTGTACGGAGGTGAGGTGGAGAGACTTTTTTTACATTTTACAAAGAGAGTTGATTTTTTTCCTTTGGAAGAAGAAGAATCAGGATGTAGGGTGGGGGGCTTCTACTATTTGGAATACCTTCTTTACAAGAATAAAAGTTTAAGTAAAATGGTTTAACAGTGTTATGACGCTGCTGATTTTTTCGCTTCTAATTCTGCAGTCTTGAGCTGACATTTGTTCAATCAGACAAAGAATCACATCTAGGTCATGAAACTGATGAAAAACTTTAGGTTTATGATTGCAACCTAAGCATTACTGCTTAATTTTGCATTAATTTTGAAGGAGGCTTGAAGGCCCACAAACTAGCCTTCTAATCTTGTCTTCAAGTAGTGGTTTCAAATCAAAGACAAACAATTTCCTGACTGAATCATCAGATTAAGTATTGGGATACCTGAGTTCTATGCCTTTAGGCAAATTACAGCCTAATCTTCAGGTCTGCTGAGTTCATTTAATTCCCATTAATTTTACATGGAGTTACAAGAGCTCAGCACCTCTGAAACTTGTTTTTAGATCTTTATGCGAATGTATTCCTTACAGATACACTGGAAAGCTGTTTAATGTGTGTAATATAATTTGAAATGCTTATTAAGTACATGTTACAGAAGTACAGAGATAGCTAGCAAGTGTCTTGTTGAAACAGTCCTGCTTTTTTCTTATCTGGGTGTGGTACAGTTCAAATTACCTTAAAATATTTCCTGACAATTAAGCCACGCTGTTTTGCAGACAGTAGAGAACAGCAGACAGAAGGACCATGTGATGGGTTCCCAGGGTCTGCCACCTCATTGTTTTTAGGATGGAAGCTGGAAGGTGGATGATCGTAAGCAAAACCTGAAGAGCAAGTGGTGGCAGAAGCCAAACCTTAAAATCACAAGGTTCCCCATGGTTTATCAGGTTCCTAGTGAAAATGTCCAGAAGACATGCTTTGAAAATTGGCATGTTAACCTAGTTTTTGATAGGTTTGAGAAGCAGAACAGAGACCAGGACTCAGTGGGCTTGCAAAACTAGTTGAGGAAATAGCCAGAAGAATCCAAGACTCAACTGCACATGCAGGAGGGGTCTCATAACTTCTGGGATATGGATTGGATGTATCTGTACAGCGTAATATTTTAGTTCAGGATAACTATATCACATGTAAGTAAGTAAGTAAGGAAAGAAACAGCAGCACCAGACAGACCACTGAGATTTGGGTGGGCCTGCTCACTGATGTTTGAAGGTGGGAGCAAAACAAGGGGTTGGCTTTTCAAATATGATTTATTTAGAACTTTAAGATCCACTGACGGGCAGTGAGACTAAAACTTACCACTTAGCATACCAAATGCAATGGTTAGAATAAGTTTATAGAAGTTAATAAGAGTCATCAACTCTCGTCAAACTAATATGTGCTGGTTTCGTAATGAAGGTGATCTTGTATCAAACGAGGTTTTGCTCAAAACCTGAAGAATGTTACAATTAACACTTTGTGCTACATTAATTAGAGCAAAGTCATTTATAAGACTGTTCAGCCAAGGGTGGGCACATGCTCCATCCTGGTGAAGTATGCAAAATGATGGGGTGGAAGGAGAACAGCTTTTTTTCCCTTGACATCCCTTTTCTGCCTAAAAACTTGCAAATTGCTTTTACAGTCAAGACAGCAACACCAGCCCATCATTAACTTTCCCTGCCCACACTCAGTTCTAAATTCACTTGGCCACTGAATTTGTTTTTATTATTCCAGTTTTCCATTCTTGCTAATTTGCAGAGTCTCACTTGGCTGAGTTATGAGCCACTTGCCCAACAGGGTTTTTGTTCTGGTCTACCAAAAACTGGAAAAACCTGTTAGTGTACAAGCTTTTTTTTTTTTTTTTTCTCCCAGTCTTCCTCTCCTATTGGCAGTTACAGCCTGTACACATGCACACAAGGTGGTGCTTACCTTTCATGTGGAAAACTGCCTTACAAAAACTGAAGTTGTTTTTTTCATCACCCCATTGCTTGTCTAGCCTCATGAAGGCTGTGGTGGATACTTCAGGAGTTAAACTCTGTTCTCCATGGAATGGGTTTAGGTCATCATCTGATTTTTCTTCAAGAAAAGGGAGGGTGTCTGAGCATGGCTCAGGTCTAGCCTTTTCAGTAATATTTTATAGACTGGGAGATCCACAGAAATCAGCTTTGTTGCGCAATGTAGCTTTTTGGGTGCAGAAGCTTGTCTCCTTCACAGCAGCTGCACAGTGTCATGCTGACATCTGCAACACCAGACAAACACCAAGGCAGCAAGTAAGTGCAAAACGTGGACAAGTTGGGGAGAAACTTTTTTTTTCCATCTCCTTCTGTTTCCTCTTGGTTTCTTTTGGTGCTGTTGGAGCAAGAATGGGTCAGCTGTGTGGACGG
The DNA here is from genome assembly GCA_016647715.1 of Pavo muticus. Classification (NCBI taxonomy): domain Eukaryota; kingdom Metazoa; phylum Chordata; class Aves; order Galliformes; family Phasianidae; genus Pavo; species Pavo muticus. The sequence goes on from JACDJE010000621.1 coordinate 228,834, forward strand.
TGCATGCAGCTGCTACGAGACTTCGTGGTCTTCATTCAGAAGATGTCCTCAGAACTGGTGCGCAGCATGAAGGAATGCTTAGCTCTGATAAGCGAGTGCTCCTGCTTGAAACAGAATGGCTCAAAAACCAGGCAGCTGTACAAGCCCATCCTACAGCCTCATGAGCGGGTGACAGTACAGGAATTTCTGCAGCAAATTGAAAGAGGTAAGAGCATTAGGTTTTTGAAAGGATTGTGAAAGGGGAAGGATAATCTTTTGAGGGGCTGAAAACAGATTGCCATCTGAACTGCTCTGACATGGCATAGTGGTGTAGGAAAGGACAGAACCACAGAGCGTTTTCTTTGTGTATGGGAGACCAAGAGCATGAGTGGCACAACAGTAGGATTCAGGTGGAACTAGTCTGTCCCTTTCTGCTGTGCCACCACTGTTAAATATGACCTGTGTACATATGTTTCGTGAAAGCAAGTCCTTCTAGTAACTGAAGATAACTTTTTGAGTCAGTCCCTGAAGCAACAAAGCTGGAAAGAGGGCTGTGTCAACACTGGGCACTACAGGAGCCTGTTAGCAGGAAACAGCAGCATGGTCCTGGCTGAGTTGTTCACGTACATCTATGGTCTGATGCAGAGCACCTGGAGCTGCACTGAAGGTGCCTGTGCTGTATGTGGGGAAGGCTGAGGAGACCCTGGGACAAGTGCCATTGGGCTCAGAGGGCTTCCCCAAACTCCAATAAACTGATCTGCCAGTATGCACTTTTGTGTACACGTTTAAGGCACAGAGCTTGAACACAATCACAGGATTCAGCTTGAATCAAAGTAGACCTGTAACTCTACGTTCATCTGCCTTAGGTGTCCTCTCAATCCCGTCCTAAGATACAACATATTAGTAGGAAAACTTTTTTTTTTTATTTCATTCCTACTGTCACAGAATGTCTTCTTGGATGAGTGTGTTTTGTCAGTTGTCCAACCTGAAAGCACTCCTTGTCTCAGTCTTGAAAAGAGGGCAGTTGCCTGTTGGTTTTTTGCTTTGTCTTACAGCTAATTGCATGCACTGTGTTAAGTTTAGCAACCTTGAGCTGAAGGTACTAGACAAAATTGCATATCCTTCTGCTTTCATTTCCATACAGGGTGCCAGACACCGCAAATCACTATTTCTTTACTTACCTTCTTGTGACATGAACCAAGAGAGACATTTATCCTTGATGTAACACAGATAAAGTTGTTTGAAATGATCTGTCATGGAACAACTTTTGGAATGATTGTTGTGATGCTGACTGATTGAACTACACAAGGATTAGCCTCAGCTGATGTCCTTACTCTTTGGTCACAGGGGTCCCATGCTGTTGATATATTTAATTAACTGCTGCATATGAAGCACTGGCTAAATCCCAATGTCTATATCCAGAACAGGACTTTACCTTTCAGTTTTATTTGCAGTGAGAATCTTCCAAAGCTGAGTATTTTCTTCCAAAAGCTAACATGCTCCTGACCATTTATGAATGTCTTGACAGTAGCCCTGCTCAACTAAGAGATCAGGTGCAAGGAAAAAGTGGTCTGAAAAAAATGATGAGAACATTATGGCCCTTTACAGCACCCACTGGTGCTTCCTGAAAAGAATAAATATATGTTTTCTTGATAAATCCTTTCCTCTCTGAGGTGGGTCTGCAAAGGGCTAGTTTGTCCTGGCTTCTGAGGAGCTGGGATAGAGCAGAAGGGACCCTTGAGCTTCTGTGGCAGCAGTGCAGAGGTGGCCACGCATGCTCTTGTGGAAGTCCTGATGTCTATGATAGGAGATACACAGCGCCCAGGAAGAAGGACCAAGATTAGTCCTCTGAGTAGCCAAACTGCTGCCAAGATAGGTACGGGAGCCTCAGGAAGAGAACCAAGACACATACATCTTCCTTTAGAACTCACCTATGTATTTTATTCCAAGATGAGATTAGCAGGCCCATCCTCATATTTAGACAAATTATAATAAGCAGAGAGCCAGCATTTGGACAGTTGAGTGCAAGGAAAGACTTTGTGATTGGTCATTTTCATTTGTTAGCTAGGTCAGCAAATGTTTGATAAGCAGGTGAAGATTTTGTGTGGCTTTTTCTTTATAATTCTCCCAAATAAATATGCACAGATACATGAGGGATTCGGGTAGTCAGTGTGTAAGGAATTATATTACATGAAGAGATCCTTGTTTTTTCTCAAGGTTTCTTGCACACACTGGTGGCTAGTCCTTCCCTTTGTGTTTATTGTTAACTATTAAATAAAACTGATCGTTATATGAAGCAGTTCTTCTGTGAAACACACTTACCTAACCTTGAAGATAAGCATTTGCTATTCCTGATATGTCAGCAGCTTCTAGTAGCATGAGATATTGGCTGAGTTTCACAGTGAGTCATGAAAGCTCACAACCTTCACATCCCTCATATCCCTGTTATCCCATGTGAAGAAAAGTAGCTAGATCTTGTTCTTCACAGAGATATTTCAATCTTTAATGTACTGCTTAAATCTTGTCTAAAGATGGATCGTGTACTTGTGTGCTCCACCAGTCAATATTTAGTATGTTACCTTTTCAACAGTTGATGCTGTTGAGCTCTGGATCAATGGCCCTTTTTTTCCTCTTTGCTGTTCCATTCCATGCACTGTAAGCACATAATGCAGTAACTTACAGAAATCATGGATGACTGCTATTGCTGTATTCTTGATGGCTATTGATGAACACCTGGTTTATTCATAGGGGAACTATCATACTCAAGAACAGGTAGACACATGCTAGGAATTTGAGCCTGAGGCAAGCCCATTTGCAATCCACACTGATATTTCATGAAATCCATTATTATAATACAAAGAATAGAAAACACAGCAAAAATATAAAGTAGTAAATTAAAAAAAAATGTTCTACAGCTCATAGTTAAGAATGCCATTTTCAGTTGATACATTTTAACAAAAACTTTCTGTGATTCAGGAAGCAATAGGAGTTTTATGGAGAACAAGAACACCTGCATTTATACTGCATAACATAAAAGTGTCTAAAGGTTATAATTTATCTTGCATCCAGTCACTAGCTTCAAGAACTTCATAAGAGGCACTGCCAAGGACAGGTTATTCTGGGTTTGTTTATTGCTGCTGCTCCTGGAAATATGAAGAGTATAGATGGGCTCTATGGAGCTGATTCAGTACAAAAATCTTTACTTGTTTGATTGGCTGTAAACTTTAATTTCTTTTTGTAAACTATACTTTTTCAAGTGTAATTAAGTCTGTGCTGTAACTGTATATCCTTAGGTTTTGAAATGTCACCACTGGGAAAGGACCTTCTGGAAGCCTTGAGGATCTTAGCTTTTTCAGAAAACCCAGGTCTACAGCAGTCTGCTGCTCTCTATTATTTGCATATGAGCCAGCACAGTAAGTTATCTCAGTGCCTTAGAAAATTTCCACATAATTATAAATAAAATCATATTTTCCAACTGTGAAACCTGCTTTGATTCATTAATCAAAGCTCTATTTTTTTCTTTCCTGCTGCATTTTTTACCAGGAAAAATGGAAATGCTGTCATTGCCATATGGGCAGAATCATTCTGGGTTTTGCTATGAGGAGATTCTCTCTCATGATTATAAAAACTGTCATTTGTGTTGAAAACAAATCAGCAGACTCTGAAGTATCTAGAGTCAGTGTATTCTGAATCTCCTGAGAGCAACACACAGAGAATCTGGTGGCAGGAAGTGGTCATAGTGATCTTTTAAGGTTTTGCAGTGTATGAGTTTTTGGCTGAGGAGAAAGCCCTCAAAGCAAGGTTGTAGTGGAGACATGAAGGAAACCTTATGGTTTGTACCCACTACTCTGTGGGAGCCACTGCTTGGCTCTTGAGGCAATTTGTGAACAACTAGAAGTGAGGCTTAATATGCTAAATAAGATTCCAACAAGAGTTTGGGTCCTACATAAAGGCAGAAATACCAGCAACAAGCAAGCTGTGGTTTATTTATTTATTTGCTTTTTAGAATTGTACCTCAAGCTTTATCCTATGTATTTTTTTCTGGCTAAAAAAGTGCAGACTACTCAACATGAGGACCTGCTATGAGGTGGAATGACTTGTTTGGTAGCAAGGCATGTTGGTTTCCTTCCCATATTTTTTAAGTACTTGATTATTCAAAACCTTCTCAGGAAACTTGGCCTGTTTTGCCTGTTGCAATGTAATTTAAATGATGGAGAACACCACTCAGCCCATTTATGGTAACAACTCAGGCCCAAGACCGAAAGTGAAAAACGAGAGCAATGTGAACGATGAGACTCCTGAGAATTTCCTTTCATTCCTGCAGTGAATGTTCCCCTGCCAGCAGAACATCTGGAGTCCTTCTATGCCTTATTACGGTCTGCTGACCTGGAGGTGCAACAGATATCTTCCTTGTCCCTTGTCAACTTTTTGCTGGAAGGAAATAGTGAGTAATTAATAACGCATTTCCTGTTCTGGTGCATCTCTTATGCAGGAGTCAGTACAGAAGGAAGGGACTTCTCCATAGTGAGGTTTACACAGATCCAAATTCCCTTTTTTTAGTGTTCTAGATAGCACAGATGTGAGTTCGCTTGCAAGCCCCATAGATTCTGGATATGTTACATCGCTTGAGCAATGCTGTATTATGTGGCAAGTAATCTTGGGTCTGTTTGCAAAGACTGTTACATTTTTCTCAGGCTGGTGTAGGAATATCTGTACTACTCTTTTTCTTGGATTGGAAACCCACCAGTTACCCTTTCAAGCAACAGATACAGCTCTCAGAAATAAACTGCCTATGAGATGACATTCATTTTCCTTTTACTAATTAACTGAAACGCATTCTTAAATTGCTTGCAGTTTGGAAAAAATGCTTAGGTCTTTAGTATAATTGACTGTCTTCTGTAGCTTCTAGGACCCATTTAATTAAGTTAGTGTCTGGGAGCTGCAGAGGACATGTTAAAAATATATTTATAAAGGTAGACTTCAGAACACGGAGAGCAGATGAGCAAATTATGAACCTATTGGAAAACTGCAGTTGCAGTTTCCAAAATGAACTGTGTGTTTGAAAATAGAATTGCTGGTAGAAATATTTGGAAGCACCTGAATATCTCTTACATTCTTTCTCAAGTCTGACAATGAATCAAGCAAACCAAGTAAGAGATTTTAAGTGCCTTTCAGGCTGTTTCTATGTTAGGTCTATTTTGTATAATCAAAATATAGACCCCAAAAGAAATATATATTCTTTTAACAAAGACTTTAACTATTTACTTTCTTGCTTGTCCATTTGTTCGTGAATCTGTGAATAGTTGACAAAGAAATCGTTGTCCAAATGGGTTTACTTGAGCCAATTCTGGATCTGCTTGAGTCAGAGGATCCCACTGTCCAGTGTAATTCCTGTGCCTGCACAATGACTTTGGCTGTTTCAGGTGAGTGTGCTGTTCTTTCCCTTTATCCTCTGCACTGAATCCATTCAACTTTTATGTCGTATTTCCATGTGAAACCACTTACTTGCAATTGGATTAAGAGTCAACAGTTGCCACATTGGTATCTTTTTGGTATTCTTATTTCACAAATTCTTGAGATTCTGGTTAAGATCTTCTTCTCAGTGTTTCTGGCCTTTTTTGTCTTATGATTACCAACCCTTTTTAGATTTCCAACCTAAATATATTATATGACTACCATATCTTAATTAGTGCCTATATTGGTTTTTAACTTCAATATTTCTCCCTCTTTGATGTCTGTACCAATGAAGATCTTTCATTTTACTAGAACGAGAAAGCCAAGTTCATTTAAGACTCCTTTTGTAAACGAGACTCTCCATTTATCTTCATAGCCCTTTTGGGTGTAAAGCATATGTTCCAGAAATGGAACATAGCTATTTTGCAGAACCACAGACCTCAAGCATTGTTACAGTCAGAAGATACATAAATGCTGTAGGAGTTTAATTTTGAATTTGTCTCTTCTGAAAGAAAGTGACAAGAAACATGCAGTATTTCATCTGGGATCTCATCCATGTCTTCTATTGTGACATCCAGGAAAATACATGTGTGATACATCTGATGATAGCATTTATGTCTTTTGTGATTGCATTATGGTGTTGTTGTCATCCTGCAACTGATTTACCATTTAGACTTTATCCTTCTCTGCTGCTATTTTCTGTCATCACCAGTTTGTTAAGGGTCTGCAACAAAGCTCAACCGTTGTTACCAAAAGTCATCGTGTTAGTCTAGCTTATTCTACCTTTCTCAAACTGCATTGTTCTTGTGTAAAGAATATGTAAAGGCCTGCTTAAAACTTATAAATAATGCTTATCTCCCTTCCTATCTTGTTTTTCTACCAACTTCCCCCTCAGCATGGGAAACTGCCACCTGGTCTCCCAGGAGGCTGTGAGAGGCATTGTAGATGCTTAACTTTCTCACTTAGGTACTTATGTTGTGAAGGGAGAGCGGATAAGCAGGATCCAACTACGTGAAAGTGCTGATTTGCTTTTTTATTTCAAGTTTGAGATTCCTGGGCATAGGAGGGCTTTTGTTATGTATAGTTAGTGGCGTTTTTCTCTTGAAGATCTACAGAGGCAGATCCCTCCAGCTGTTTTAAGTAGTGCACAGAGAAAGGGATGTCATCAGGAACCTAAAGATGTTAATTAGTATTGAAGGCACTCTGTCCCTCCTCGATGTCTCTGTTTGACCCAGGTTGCAGGGAACCCTCAGCCACTCCAGTTGCATTCTCTTTTGAGGATGGTTACCTAACACCACTGCACACTCCGTAAGTGCTAGTGTACTTTTGAGCACAAGTAGATCACATTAAGCACTCAAGGAACTTCTAGCCTACGTAGGAAAGCATCTGATGAACATAAAGGCAGACAGTCCTGCAAATGCACAGGCTGGGTTGCTAACTGGGTCTTAGATCAGTTTTGAAGATATGTCTCAATTTAACTAGGATTTAGACGGACTGGATCCATTTATTTCTTTCTCAGAATATGTTTTGCTGCCACAGCAATGAGACTAAAGCAAGAAGCAACTTGCTAGATTTTATTTTAATTCTAACTCACGTGCCCTGATATCTTAAAGGATCTGCTTGAGAAAACAATGTTGCTCAGTCATGACCTTCAAGTATGCCATTCATGCTTTAGAATATTTTTTAAAATATAAACATGGAAGCAGAACAAAAATGGAAAGATCCTTTAGATAGCTTTGAGGTGACTAAAACTTTAAGAGTGGCAACGTGTCTTAACTCTGCTGCAATACACGTCCATGGCTGTGCAGAGTGAAGTTGCTTAGCAATGTGACTGCAAGTTATATGTGAACTGGGATATCCAGTACTTACTGGCTGCCAGAAATAGCCAAAAACAAAACAACAAACAAGCTCATTTAGATTAAAAGGATTTCAAGGTCAGTTGGTTCCAATACTGGCATTTATCCACACAACAAGAGGACATGCGTACATCTGCAATTATCTGTTTCAATCTGTGAGTGGAAACAATCAGTTCTGGGATAAGAACTCTCCTCAGAGTAGATAGGAACAGAACTAAATGTTCACAGCAAGGGTTTTGGGAGGCCATAAAGCTAAACAAAAAGGATACAGTGAGCACAGAGCACATTCAAAGTTGTGCTGTCAGGAGAATTTTAAAGCACACAGACAGTAGAAGGTGGAAGGAAAGAATTTATAAATGTAGGTTTCCAGGTGGATTATTCAAACCCAGTTTGAATAGATGTTAGTGATTCACCTACTTTAGAGTAGTATATGAATACGTGGTTCCTTTCTAAAAACACTCTCAGGGGAATTGATTGTTGCACTGGCATCAGTGGAGGAACTGTGTTATGTAGATGTTCTCCTTCTCTGGAGATATTTCTTCTTCTCTGGAGATATTCAAGACCCGCCTGGACGCCTACCTGTGCAGCCTGCTGTAGAGAGCCTGCTTTGCAGGGGGGATGGACTCGATGATCTCAAGAGGTCCCTTCCAACCCCTACAATTCTGTGATTCTGTGTGATTCTGTTGTAAGCAGATGGGCCATGGAGATGATAATAAAATTATACACCATGGTGAGATAGATGTTTTCACCCATTCTGTCATAAGTTGATGAAACAGATAGCGTTCAGTGTTCACATTATCTGAGTAAAACTAGAATGAGAACGGAGAGAGGAATGAGGGAAAATGAGTTATGGAAAAATAAAACCAGCAAATCCACAATAATGGGCTCTAAGAAAGATGGTGAAGCTGAATTTCTCAGCTAGTGAATCACCAAAAGAAAAGGGAAAAAAGGGTTTTTTGGTCATAGAGGTTTCCACTGTGTAGGTACCTGTTGTGGTTTCTCCACTCTCCCACAGTGAGAGTGGGTGCTCCAGTCACTGCCAGGCGAGAGCAGGGTGCCAAGCCCGTGTGCCACCAACCTCCACCAACACAGGCTGGAAGAGCCCATCCCACCACTGCAGGCTTCCAGTGTCGACCACCACTATCATGGAGCTTTCATTTTCAAATCAAACTGTTGTTTTTTTCTTCTTAAAGGAAGAAAAATCTGTGAGGCACACAGCAGCTCAATATTCTGTCATGGTCATCTGCTTCCTTCAGAAGATCTTTGGACTGAAAACATGTCCCTGAGAAGCTCTTTCACCCGAGGATATAGGCTCTCCTTTCCCTATCCTAGAAAGGAAGGTGGGAGAAAAAAAAATGCCCAAATTTTGTCCAGACATTTGTAATGCCTTTGCCAAAATGTGAGCTTTTCTTCCTCACTCATAATTAATGGAGTGTATTGTGTGAAAGAATGAGGAAGGATCAATATCTAGATGCTCAATCTTTTTGTCTCTCCCCTTTATCCAGTTTATTAGACTTTACATCACATCAGACTGGTTTGCATCAGATGGAGCTGCACTAAATAATTTCTGCTTCCACTGTGGGAAACAAAAGAACAGTACACAGATGGATTAAATTGGAGAAAGACTTATCTACAAAATTGACCTGAAAATTTCACCTGAGTAATTGCTTCCCACGTGACACAGATATTTTTGAATAGATGGCTTTTCCCATAGCAATTATTTCACTCAAAAATGAGAATATTTTTTCCATTACAAAAGGCATTTCTTTGAGTATAAAATATTCATATGAAGGCAAAAAGGGACTTAATCTGGAATACTAAACTGATCCCAGTTGAACTATGCTTGAATAGATATCCTTGACTATCTGTGTGCGTGTGCATCAGTTCCTTAGTATAGAACGGCTCCAGGAATAGATGTTTTTATTCTCATAAATCTCTAAGCTAGTTGGCACCTGAGGCTATGAACTGATCCAAATACTTTCACATTTCTTGCTTGCTTGCGTTTCATGTTTCTCTCAGCAGGGTTTCAGAGACTGGCCATTATTCAAACAGTCTAGAAATGTACATAAATGAATCAATACTCCAAAGAAAGCCAGTCCTGCCAGCTGTCCTGCTCCTGACTCTCAGTAAGAGGATACTGTGTGGCACTGTCTCATTTCTTTCTTGCTCTGATTTTTTCCCCCAGAATCCAACCGAGAGGCTATCAGCGCTGCTCGAGGAGTTACACCTTTACTGTCTCTTGCCAATTCCTATGATCCTAGAGTACAACAAAATGCAGTTGGTGCTATTCTCAACCTTACACAATCAGGTACTTTCTAACTAGTGGTTTAGCTAATGTTGCTGAAAGAAAATTCCTCAGCAGTAGAAAGATACATAAGTTGAAAGGATTAAGACAAGAACAAAAGCTTATCTGTGCAACATTTCCTTTGCATATTGTATTCATGATGATACCATAGGATGATTATTTCAGTTTGGCCTCTCCTTAGCTAGTGCAGACCCATTTTTACATAGACCCAAGATAGGAAGGCTAGACTTTTGAACTCAAAGAATTAATGTACAAGCAATCAAAATAGTAAAGAAACAGAAATAATAATAATTTATTAAAGAAATATTTTGGTCTAAAAAGCTATCAGCACGTCTGGTAGTACTTTGAAGCAATCCAACGAGGATTATCCAAATTTATCCTGCAAGGTCAAGCTGTGATATTGTTTAACTTGTATCTCTAATTCAATGTTGGATGATTCAAAATACACATGACACCATTATCCCACACAGCTAGATGACACACTCCTAAGAGATATCTTATTTCTATACAGTAGGGGGGAATGATTGGCAAGGACTTTTACACTTCTGCTATTATTGTTTGTTTTACATGGAAATCATGTGTGGTGAATATCATGCTTGAGGTTTTTCATATTCTCCACCAAATCAGATTCTCTCAATAGGCTTTAGCAGAAAACCAGCACAGGCTTAATCAACCAGCCTAGGTCATTTTGCTAAAATGACTGCATACTACTGTCTTACACCAACTTTAAATGGTGTGCTCTGATGTTTGGATAAACATAATCACTCTATTGTGCATATGCCTGTTGAGTAATGCCTCCAGATGAGAGAGAGGGAAGAGAAAGGACACACTAACAGAACTTCATTTTTTTAAATGGCAGAGAGGATCCAACTGGTCTTGTGCAAGGAAGGAGCCCTGCCAGTTCTCACCTTGCTGCTGGAGTCCCCTGACTCAGAAGTGCAGGTATGGCATTTTCTAACAAGGATATTGTGACTGTAGGGAGAGCACAAACCACAGAACTGGGAAATGCAAAGGTGGAGGGAGGGGAAGGCTCTGCAGAGAAGCAGAGTGACATGTAAGTGCGTCTTGGAGGAACTCAGCTCAGTCAGACAACATCTATTCAAAGCACATGATTTGTTTAGCTCCACAGGGGGTTTACAATGCCAGCACATACTAATACATGCACACAGCTGTTATACAGCTACCTTTCTGTGTCTTTTGGACCATCAGATCAGCTGCTGATAGGCCTCCTCTTCTGCTCTTCTTGCCTCCTTTGATCTTCCCCTCTAAACAATTCTGCTAAGTGTTTTAGAAGGCATAACTTGCAAAGAATTTTTTTTCTCATTGTTTGGGATGTCTGGGAAATCTTCCTGTTTTATGCTTACCCCAGACATCTTGTATTTCTGCACAGTTAACAGAGTTGCTCCTTGATTTCAAGTATGCTAATGAAAAACTATGAGTCAGTTTGGAAACCTTAAGTCCACTCGTTCATTCAGTTTGTCTGAGAAGCACAGGATTGTTTCCTCCAGCGTTCTCCTTGGCTCTATTCAGTTGTAAACGTCAGAAGTGATGGAGCCTCTGCAACTGCTTTCTGCAAACTGTATCAGCATCACCTACTTCTCCTGACATTCATCTTAAAATTTCTTTCACTGCAGTTCAACCTATTCCTTCTAATTATACTTCCCAAGTACCACATGTTTTAATATATATAATCTTTCCTGGAATTAATGTTTAAATCTTTTGAAAATGACCTCTTGGCATGCTAGGGCAGTGACAACATCTGTCTCCAGTCAACCAGTGTAAATATACAATGCAGTCGATGTAGATGAGCTAAGGTAGGTGTCAGTCGAGGAGTAGCTGCAGCAGTGTAGGACGTTCCCAGACACCAGAGAGCTCGTGGGTTTGTGCAGCGTGCACTGCCGCAGCATGGCTGCTGTTGTAGCAACAGCAGATATTGCATCGCTTTTCCTGAGCCCACTCAGGCTGTTATCAGGTCTACCTCACAAAATACCTGAAGGTGAAAAAGCACTGTATTTTCTTCAGCTCCCAGTCTGAGCATTTCTCCAATTTAGTTTTACTCATTTCAGTGTTGTCATCACTGTGACCACCTCTCTCCCTGTTTTTTTCCCTTGGCTCTCCACAGTATTATAGCTGTGCTGCCCTAAGCAACATAGCAGCCAACGCTCAGCACCATGAGGCTATGCTGAGAATTGGTGACAGATTCCTGCTGAGCACGCTCATCTCTCTTCTGTCCTCCACTGTGGACAAGGTAAAGCTGCAACCCTCTCTTTACATGAAGGTTTAGCATCAGAGCACAACTATAAAGCTGGGCTTCCAGTTTCAACCTGGCACACTTCTGCTTATCTACTGCACAGATGCCTCTATGACATCTTTCCCACAAGGAAAGACATACATTAAAACATATGTAGATTCTATGAGGGCAACATTTGGAGAAAGAAAAGGGAAACATTAAAGTCCTGGACATTTCCTTCAGGCTAGGTGACCTATTTTCTTTAAACTTGAAACTGCGTATGAAGTGCTCTTTCCAGGCTTTTGCACCTATTATGCTACTTCTCCTTTTTCCTTCCTTGTGATATCCTTAGCTTTGACTGTATGGCTTCAAAGAACAACATCTAGAAAATCTTGCTTTGCTGGGAGCCACTCTCTTAAAAAACTTCAGCAAGGTTCAATTCAGGATTTAAAGGGTAGAGCCTTAAATTCTGTGCTGTCTCTCCTAGTTGGAAAAAAAAAAAAAAAGCACGAGACAAATTCAGTCCGTACATTTTCCTATAATTGATTTGACATTCCAAAAATAATCCAAAAAATGAACTCCATTGGCTCTTCCTCACCAACAACTTATCTAGGGGAAGTTTAAACAAACTCATTTAAAAAAAAATGGTTAAAAAGAAAAGGCCCAAAATTTGTGCTCTGAAGATAGCTGATAGCTTGTTAGCATTGTCACATTTACTTTGAATACAATAGCCAAGAACGCACATTACTGAAACCACTCTTTTTCTCTCTGTTTCTTTTTCCCTTTGGCACAAGAAGGTTTCAAGCCAGGCATGTGTTTGCCTAAGAAATTTGGCTACCAGGGGTAAGTACCATGTTAGAGATAAACAAACCATAGCATTTATTTTCCTTTCTCTCTCTGCCTTTCGTAATGAGCACGGTGGTTTGGGAACCTTGCCCATTAAAAAGAGAGACACTCTCATTTCTGCATGTTAGTTGGATGCTGCAGGAAGAGGGAGGTTCTGTGTGCACTCAACTAAACCTGCCCCAGGCAGCAAGGGCTAGTACCCAAGGAGGGAGCCAGCACATATCTTATATGCATGGGGCCTTTTGCTTCCCTTCACATTTCCCAATCATTAACCCTGATTAGGACAGAAAGTCTCCTGAAATTGCTGCTTGAGTGGGGCCTGCCCTCTCCCAAGGCATGAATCTCTCATTAACCGTAATTCGCTCCCAAGCACTTGTCATCCTCTTAAAAAAATCCTATCCTGTTAAGTACCCCAATCCATTTCTACAACATACTCCGGAGATGAAAGCAGAGAAGCTGCATGTTCAGCGCTAGAGTCCTAGGCCCAGAGTAGAGTTGTTCATCTAGAAATTGTGGAGGCACCTTGTTATCAAGCAATTGCAGTGATGGTGGGACAGGGAGTAAAGGCCCTGCTCTTTGCTCCTTGGTGTCCCTGGTCTTTGAGACTTGAGATTGCAGGGCCAGTGTTGTAGAAAGACCGTGACTGAGACAGGTGGTGCTCAAGGAGGTCTGTCTGCTCCTTCTACAGTGTTTTAGGCCAATGAAATTGCTCAGAAAATGCCCCTCATTTTTTCTCACCGAGGTTTAGACATAATATGAAGGGTGTCCAAAGCTATGTGCTGCTCTCAAACCTGTATTAACTCTTGGCCAGAGGAGCCAGAATGAATGAGGTTTAATTTTTATAACCAAATACCGAGCGCTGTCCCATCCCACAGAGATTGGGTTATCCCCTCTAATGTCTTCACATTTCATCACTGTCTTCTCTAAACAGCAGACACGCAGGCCAAGCTGGTTGCCAAGGATGTCCTGCCCAGGCTGTGCTCTCTCCTGGTGTCCAGCACTGAGGATGTGTGTCGTGCAGCTGTCGCTCTGCTCTGGGTGCTGTCCCAGTACCCACACAACCAGGTATGGCAGCTCATCCTCTGAGAGCGAGAGGGAAAGAACAGTTCTGGCCACTGCCTGCATTAACACTGTTACAGCATCCTGTGGGGTGTGCCAATATGCTCTGTGAGGTCTCCCAACCCTTCCCCTTTCTGCCCCAAATGATGAGCTTTTGCCTACGCCAGCTGCATTGTCTCTACCCAAGGAGCCTATCTGTTGTGATGAGTGGGAAGCTGGGGATCCCATAGTTAATTGGATCACCTGTGAAGAGGCCCTGAGGAAGGAAAAGGTGGAGATGGGTGTCAGATTGCTTGGGTGAGCAGACACCACCCTGCACTCCCTGTGTTCCCCTCGCTCTTCAGATTGTCAGCAGACTTATTCTTTTTTTTTTTTAATTAGACTTGAGATAATTTAAAAGTCCATCAATCTTTAGCAAATTCACTAGAACTTTCCTGTGTCTCTTTGTGTCCTTAGCTACAGAATAGTTTCTTTGCCCATGTTCAGGGCAAACACTACCATTCAGCAGTGTAATGCCATGCAAACACGTGAAGAACTCTGGCTAAAAATAAACTGCAGCAAACAGCCAACACAGGCACTCCTGCTGTACTTTCATCCTCCACATGAAACACCAAATCGCTAAGTAGTGACAGACATTATTATTATTATTTTTAAACATGCTTTTCCATTCGAGTGATTAAAGTCATCCTTAGGAACACGGATATGAAAGGTTTTTGATAGGTAGCTTAAGCTAACAATAATCTCATGGGAGAGCTGGAGTTTGGGCAGATAAAGGGAAAAAAAAAAAGCAAGAACCTTTCTTGTCACACTACTGTAAGCAGCAGTGACAGCCTCAGTGACCACAGCTGGGCCCAGGTGGAGCTGAGACTTGAATTTCCCCAGGGCACTGGAGACCTGGTGCCTCACATCCTGTTGCATGTACATGGCACAGTATGAAATGAATTGTGCCTCCTCTAACTCAGGGACATGATGGAAAAATTGGGAAAGCTCAATGCCCATGGAGCCACAGTCAGAGGAATGAGCTTTCCAAAGGTTTTGTGCAGGCCACATTAGCACCACATGTCCTCGTGGCATGTCGAACTGCCTTCTGCAACTGAATGCAATTTGATCTCAGCAAGCTCACTGCTGAAATATTTCTGGGGGTGATTTGCACAGCAAAAATCCAATTACATCTACAGGTTTATTTGAGCAAACAGGGCCGTCCCCAGGGAGTGAGTGAGCCACGTGCTCTGAGGAGAGGCTGACCTCTCCCTCCCCGGGCCTCCCCATCTCTGTGGCCTGGATTTTCAAGGCCTTTCAAGGTTTCTTTCACTCACCCAGGCTGAATTCTGAGCGTCTGAAAGAGGGACTTCTCCATGGGAACAGCTGTTAGGAAACAAACCACCACACAAAGCTAACCTTTACCACTGAGTCAAGTGATGCTTGAGTTACTGCAAATGCTGCCAAGGATACAATAGGGCAGGATTCATCTGCCTTTTCATTACCATGAATTAAACCCCCAGGAATGCTTCATACTAACTCCTGCCCCTTCCTTTTGGTCACTGTCCTGGCTGCTGACAGAGGTTCCTGGAGAGCACTGAACTACTTCTCTCTTACAGGGGAATTTTATTCAGTTCTCCAAAGGACAACCCAGCCCTAAAACTCTAAGAGTCAGTGTCTGTGGGAAATGGCCTTTTAAGCCACATTCCTTTGAGCAAGGATGTGTCAGCTCCAGGTGATGCTGCTGACTTTCCATTCCAGGCAATAAGAGCTTTGCTTTCCCATTGAGCTATCTGACAGACAGGATAATATTTATCTTGGCAAGCACTGTCTACCCAAGGATTCTGAGCACAGCATTGCAATTCTGAGCACAGTTCCTGCTGGAATGCTTTTCCTTGCTCTTTTATTTTGAACCCAAGGAGAAGTTAGGTCAGTGCTCACTTGAACCACCCAAACCACTTGTACTCAGAGTTTTCTCCTGAGCCTCTCATGCTGCGCAGGACCGAGCCAACAAAGTCTGGATCCCAGCCGCATGCCCGCCAAGGAGGCTCAGCAGAATTCAGAGTACTGTCACTTGCTGGCATAGGTCTAAATGGATGGAAGAGGCTTGGCAGGGAAGTCATTACATATTGGAAAGTTCATTTAGAATCTATAGACAATTTCCTCCTCTCACGCTATAGCAAATTAAATAAGGGTACTACAGTCAATAGGATTACGTAGAAAAGAGGACACATAGTCCAAAAAGCAAAGAAAACAGTCATTAGTGGTAACCAAAATGGATAATCTAAAATTATGTGATTTCTGCTTTTGAGGACAAGTAAAAACAGAGTTAGAGAAAGTTTACAGCCACACCTATACATAGGATTCTTTAATTGAAGAATTTTCCCATAGTACTGCCTTTTCCATCTACTGCCATGTCTTATTTTAATATTGCTGGTTATGACAGTGCTTAAAATAAACAGAAGTGAAGATGTCAGGTGACGTTAAGAAAAATATAAATATATCATAGAATTACAGAATTATAGGGATTGGAAGGGACCTCTGGAGATCACGTAGTCCAACCTCCTGCTAAAGCAGATTCCCTACAGTAGGTTTCCTATAGGTAGGTGTCCAGGTGGGTTTTGAATATCTCCAGAGATGGAAACTCTGCAGCCTCTCTGGGGAGCCTGTTCTGGTCACCCTCTGTCACCCTCACAGTAAAGATGTTCTTTGTCATGTTCGTATGGAACTTCCTGTGCTCCAGTTTGTGCCCATTGCCCCTCATTCTGTCACTGCACACACTGAAAAGAGCCTGGCCTCATCCACTTGACTTCTGCCCATTAGATATTTATAAGCACTGATAAGATTTCCCGAGCAGTTTTCTCCAGGCTGAACAGTCCCAGGTCTCTCAGCCTTTCCTCATAAGGGAGTTATTCCAGGCCTCTAGTAGACATACTTTGTCATTTAATCCATGCAAAAGAAAGGTGCATGTTAAACTTTTAAAGACTTCCTTTTGTGCTGCTTCAGTCATCCTGAAGCAGATTTTCAAGATTTTCAAGCTCAGAATTATCCTTCTTTTTTTTTTTTTAGTTATATATAGGACCAATTATTTGTTTTACACCAAACATACAGAAGTGTCTCAATTTCTAAGTAACACAAATAAAATAGTCTGCTACTAATGAACACAAGAATCACATAAAGAACAGACAGAAAGAAAAAAGTTTCCCAAGAAGAAATCTTACATTGCTTTCAACTGTAGACCTAACCCAAATCCTGGTGAGGAACCTACCTGGCCGGTGATGCAAACCTGTTTAATACGGGAGGAAAACTATTTTCAGGGGGAAAGGTAAAGTTTCTCTAAAATACCCATCAGAGAATAGAGAAACATATGTATCGTCTCAGAAGATGTTGTTCAGAGCACTTTACTGAAATGGTGCCTGGTCACAAATTGGCCTAAATGTACAGTCCATTACTATTGGGTAAGCTGCTAGGGTACTTAAAGACACAGTGCTGCTGCTGTTGCATCTCCACAAACTTCCCTTGCCAGTCAGTAGGCCATATTTTGAGAGAAAAGGCACTAGTCACAACCACTTTGCTGTTGGTTTAAATGAATCAAGTAATGCTTTTCTTGCAGAGCTAAGTTCAATCTACCTACTGTTTGCTGCAAAGTTTCATCACTGTGCTTGGCATTGTCTGTGCGGGATGTCATGGAAATGCTGGTTGCTTTTCTCAGGATGCTCTGGTGTGCACTGAGCTACTGCAGAGCCTGGGGATGCTTCTGTCAGTGCACGCAACAGACCCTGTGATTGCTGGCCACGCTGCTTGCATCATCAAAAACCTGAACATTTCCAAGAATGGACAGGTGAGTACCATTTGGTTTTTTTTTACTGAATTATACCTGAGGAGGTTGCAGTTACACTTATAAAGAATCAGCATAACCCATAGAAAGATTTTCTTGTTATTACTTATAAAATATACACTAAGTATACTCTGCACAAAAATGTGTTTATGAATAAAAGGACCTCATGTGTCATAACAAAAGTTATCTTTCCGTATTTTTCCAATACAATGCAAACGTGCTAAAGAAAACTAGAAATGTCTGATTTTCCTATGAGTGATATGCTTACCTAATTTGAGTGACCGCATCATAGGGACAAAACATATTTTGAGCAAAGATCATTCAAACTAATTAAAGGAACCATCTCCATCAGGAGAATCCCTGATTGGTTAGAAACTGAATCCCGATTTCCTAACTGTCACTCTTTATATACCTTTAGTTACCTGTATACGGGGTTCAGAACTGATCTAATTTTACTCACTCCCAATTTGTTAAATATAACCCCAACTGCTGATGCATATTTTCCCTGTTTCGCCAAGTACATGTTGTGCCAAGGTGCTATCAAGGCCTCTATCACTGACTTTGCTTCTAGTGAAATCCATACCTACAGATGCACTTCTCTGCTCATTTTCCAATTACAGCTAGTTGCAGAGACTGTTTTGTTGACATGTCTCCAGTGTCTGAAACAAAATCTTTTCTATCTGTGACTTACCTGATTTCAGGCTTAGGGACAATTTTATCCTTCCTTTTTTTGCGCTGTTATTTCTCATTCTTGCAGCTCTTGTGCTCTGTTGAGTTTTGTCTAGATTGGATTAGCTGAAGTACCAAACCACAGTACAAAATAAAGTTGTCCCTCCTGCAAAGACTGTTCTTTCACTCCTTTGCCTGCTCTCCCATGGTGTAACAGAGCACTCAATGCAACAGGAAGAGATTTAAACTAGCCAAGAGGAAAACTCTGCTATAGAACTATGAACCTAACTAATAATGAGGAATGGGACAAACCTTTCAGCACTTCTTAAGCAGGGATTGGAAATGTCAGTTTCCAATAAAGCTTTTCACTTATATTAACAAAGATAGGAATTAAAATAGCTTTTATAGCTGTTAAATCAATTTTTGCAAGGAAATGCATTTCTTCAAGCTCAAGGCCCACAACAAGAGTAAAAATGGACCATGCTTTCAAAATCTGCTTTAAAAAAACTACCACATTTATCAGTTAGATTCTGTGACTTTATTTTGTCCTTGGCAGGGAGCTGGTTCATCTTCATAAAATCTTTGCAGTGTGCCATGTAACATATTTAGTGCTCACTTCAGAAGTGAACTCACAGAAATGAAAAGGAGTGCCAGGCTTCCAAGGTCAATAAGACACATAAGAGTCCTTGTCACAAGAGGGACAGTGGTTTTGTGCCAGCAGGACACAGACTGTAGCAGCTTTAAAGGCAGCAGTCTTGAATCCAGCTTAAGCTGCTAAGCAGCAAGTTAAAAAAATTGCAATATAAAATTAGAATACAAAAGAAAATATTCTCTTTGTTGATGGCCACCTGAGCTCCCTCATGGAGTCGTGAGCAGCTTCCATTATTAGGATTTTCCTATGAGCTGGAGATGGAACTTCCCTAATTAAGTCTGGCGACTTGCTCAGAATTCATTCCGTGGTCTCAAGGGCTTTTTATCCAGGTTTATGCAGGCTAAACCTCCTCTTTATTTTCAGCTTGGTATCTAAAACATAAACTCCAGTGCAGAGATATGCATGACGTTTGGGGCATAGCAAATGCAATCTGAAAAATAAGGGATGAACAGAAACGTTTAATACGTAACAACTCTGCAGAAACAAAACTCACCTTTGCTTGTTACATTCCCTCATATTTCCACAGATCAGAGCATTTCAACACCAGAAAGCTTTCAAAGCCTCAGATGCAAAGAAAATGATAAACATCCACATTTCCCCATGCTTAGCTCTGGAGCACTCATGTTACTTTTCTGCAAGACTTTAGCAAATGATAGCCTGATTCTAATAGGTTGAAGAAATCCTTAAGCTCCAAAGTGATCTGTGATCATGAAAACACCCCACAGACAGAGCAAGCCCTGGGAAACACTTAAAATCAGGTGATCTCCGGCTGTGGTCGCTGGGCATGCTCAGTCCACAGCAGAGGAGGCTGAGGGGAGGCCTCATGGTGGCTGCAGCTCCTCACAGAGAGCAGAGGGACAGCTCCTAGTTCTGCTCTCTGTGACAGCGACAGGGCCCGAGGGAACGGCATGGAGATGTGTCAGGGGAGGGCCAGAGTGGGGGTTAGGAAAAGGTTCTTCACCAGAGGGCGATGGGCATGGAACACACTGCCCAGGGCAGTGGGCACAGCCCCAAGCTGCTGGAGTTCAAGGGGTGATTAGATAACGCTTCTCAGATACACGGTTTGGATTTTGGGTGGTGCTGTGTGAAGCCAGGAGCTAGACTCAGTGATCTTTGTGGGTCCCCTCCAACTCAGGGTATTCTGTGATTCTATGGTTTGTCACTTGGCTGCATTAGAACTGGGAGAAGAGACATTGGCATTATCAATGTCTTATCCCTCAGTATTGCAAAGAGATACTCAGTACTTCTAAAGCCCTTGGACACCATCAAAACACAATGGAAATGCTGAATGTTAATCTTTTTCTCATTGCAGAGAATCACTGAGAGCCCATGTGTTGAAGGCCTCCTCCAGACCATGCTTTCTATTGATATTCAAGAAGACTCTCTTCATTATGTGACGTCTTGCCTTGCTGAGCTGGCAAAGCAAGGTAGGGAAACAACCTCACCATAAATGGCTTCCTCTGAGAAGGGCACACATCCTTTATTAATTCTAATGGGAACTGAAGCCTAGATCTTTCTTTTAAGTTTACTGGGAGTTTTGCCATAATGTGCAAGGAGAGCAAGATCCAACTTACCAGTAGGTGACATTGGCTCCATTATTTGCATTTTTTTTTTCTGTTGAACTGCTTAATTATTGTTTTGCTTAAAACTCTTTGTGCCAATCTTCACTGCCATACACGACCTGTCTACTGTTATTTGTAATGTCACCCAGTTTCTCAGCTGAATTCATTTCACAATACCAGAAGCTAATCTAGGAGGAGAAGGAGACTAAAATACAAATTGTGTTTATCTCCTTGAATTTATTGCATATGGATTTTATAAGAGATCCCTCAACAAA
Source organism: Pavo muticus (assembly GCA_016647715.1). Classification (NCBI taxonomy): domain Eukaryota; kingdom Metazoa; phylum Chordata; class Aves; order Galliformes; family Phasianidae; genus Pavo; species Pavo muticus. Next base: position 249,538 of record JACDJE010000621.1, read on the forward strand.
CAGCTGTCCTCATGACACAGAGGATAAGTGTAAACTTTCCCATCTCACTCTGGGACTGGGTATCATCTGTCAAACATTTCCTCTCTTGTAACTGCCATGCAACTGGTGACACATCTCATTTAGTTCCACAAGAGGTGCTCAGCAGCTGCTGGACAGAGACAACCAGGCCAGAGTGGATCTTGAGTTTAAAAGGATGCATTCTTTCAGAGCACAAACCCAACGATATAAAAATCCAACAGGCTTTCTGTGAATCAAATCCATACCCCCTACTGAGAGCATAACTTCAAGACATGACCATATTTTACAACTTAGAATACTTATTGCAGAAGTTCAGCACTTATTCTGTTTCTCCAATTCTGTAAAAGATTTCCTACTTAGACATATGGGTTCTGGCAGATTAGTCACACTCTTTTCTAGGGCACTGGAGTTTCTATTTTCAGACTACCCTCCTACCTTTTTGCCTTCTAGAGGGAGTCACATTATGCATGGTCAAATGGATGAATGAACCCTTGACAAAGCGCTTGGTGAGACTGGCTGGCCAACAGGAACATACCGAGACATCCTTTCAAGCTGCCTCCATCATCCAGCACATGACAGATCACGGTAAGTGTCACACAGCATTAGCTGTGCTTTCAAAGACACTTAAGGTTGTCTGAAGTGAAATGAGTCTTTTTCCAAAGGAGTTAACCGGCAGGTGCTGAACAACCTTTAACATTCCTCCATCATCCTCCATCTGGTTTCAACAAATTCATTAGCGCAAAAGAGCCTCCAGTCACCCTTGAAATACACACTTAGCAGTGAAAATAGACCTTAGCCAAAGATCTGGGTGAGGTGCTTGCTGCTCTCTTCAAGCATTTCTATTCTGCAGGGCTAGTCTCTAAGCCAATTCTGAGGTCCTTAAAGACAGGTTTATGCAGAAAGGTGGGATGGCGTAAAATACTCCTCACTAAGGAAGTGAGAACACGTTTCAGACAAGAGGCATCGCTGCATCTTTGACTCTCTCTGCCAGTATATATACAATACGATGGCATCCCCTCATATAGGAGCAGAGGCTGGTAGGGGCAATTGCAAGGGCATGGGTGGTTGTGTTCCAAAATTTTAGATCACTTCCGCTGCCCAACCAGCAGGAGGAGGATGAACCAGGATCATCAGGAAGGTGAACCAAACACTCTTGAATAGATTAGCAGGCAGGAGCAGTGAGGTGGCTTTTTAGAAGGTAGCCTATATGTTTTAAATTTCAGTGAGAGATAATGAAGAGAGCATAATTTTAATGAGCAGAAGACAGATACTTTTATGACCACTTGCCCTGTGCAGCTGAGCACTTCTCAGATTTGCCAGAAAAAGATGTTCAGAGCAAAGCAGTGATGGAGTCCAGCAGCAGCATGCTTCTTGGGTCAGTGTGAGAAGCTGATCAGTGTGTGTCAGCACATGCAGCAAACAAGGACAGGCTCCCTGGCAGGGCTGCCCACTCTGCAGAAATTAGCATCACGTCAATTCCATGCAGAACCAGTGCTACCATTAATGGTTGCAGGTGGAAGCCCTTTGCCGTTCTCTGCAGTGACACAGGTTGTAGCAGAAGGCAGATCAGTCATTAACAATCTGAAGCGTTGTTAAAATAAACGTTTATGGAAGTGTTTTAAAAGCTCCTGCTGATCTCCAGTTATTCTCCTATTTATGCAGAAAAGATGATGCTTTTGTTGAAGTGTCACATCATTGAGATTCAGGCCTACCTCAGGAATTTTCTTACCCACCAAGAGGTTCGCTTCCAGCAGCTGGCCATTTCCACATTCTGCAGACTGCAGGCAGGTACGTCTTCACCGCCAGGCCCAACCTCTGGGGCACTGCCCGCTCCCATCAGCAGCAAAGGCAAATCTGTCACAGGCTGTCACCTACACCCCTGAACTGACAGCTCTGCTCGCCTAAGGAAGCAGAAGAAGCCCAAGGGCAGCTGCTACCTTAACTATTTTATCTGTTTTAAAAACAAGAAAGAATATCTTACAGTAAATGCAGATTTATTTTGAACTTTTAGATCAGCAGGAAACAGGACTTGGGGCATAGATGTTTTTTGTCCAATATGAGGATGCATGGCACTCAGCCTAAAAGCTTTTCAAATTTAAAATTTTAATTTATTTTGATTAAGCAAACACAAGCAGATCGCATGGATGGCAAAAGCTGGAAAGCTGCGTATTTTCCATGCTAAAATTCTGTTCCTTAATATATTTCTCTCCTTGGTTCTGTTGCTTTTAAATCATTTTTTAAGTACAAGTTGAGTACAGATGAGAAATGCAATATGATAATAAATTATAATGATAGTAAATATACAGTGTGCATCTTCACAAATAGAGAGCCAGAGCCTGATACATCTTTGTGTATATCTGCTGTACAGAATCAGTACATAAGAGTGAATTTGCCAACTGAGTGAAACAGCTTTTGCCATCTGGATCTGAAGTTAGCAGCAAACATTCTTGAATGGTTGTAGGGATGAAAACTGAATTAGTGTCCATCTGCTTTGTGTGGCAGAAGGATATTGTTCCACTTTCTGTATGCTTATTTTATACTGTAGTAAGAAACAATTACATTATGTAACCTAAAATAGAAGCATTCTAAGCACATGCATTAAAATGCAGGGGAAAACATCTTGAAGAGGGCAATTGCTGCAGCTTGCCTAACACTTGTTTTTCCTCTTCAGATCCAGAATTCTCATTAGAATTCAGGAAAAGCCAAATGGCCGAACTCCTCGAGCAAGTCCGTCAACAGACAGAAGAAACTCAAGAGCTCCTTAAGGCAGCTATTTGCCATGCAGACAGTTAATATTTAAGCTGGATAGCTTACAAAAACTTACCAGATCCAAGAGCCTGAACTTTTAGAGATGACTGTCTTCACTGGCTCCTGTAGCTTAACCGCTTCTGTTACTTGCAGTTTCCTGGTTTGAAAATGGTGCACAGCACCTTTAAAAGCAGAGATGTTCTGATAACAAAAACGGGACCAGATCAAAAAGCAAACGCAATATAACAGCTGCCATGAAAGACTTGTGAAATGTGTATATGAAGACAGAAATCTAATGGCACATCATTATTTCCACAGGTACTTGCAAAAGGGAAAGTGAACAAATTTGACAAAATTACACATTGATCTTATACTCTGTTAATTCATTTTAAAAGTTAAAGGACCAAAACGTGTAATAGTATGCTTAGCTCTAAATTCAGCTGTCTTGAATTCATGATGTATAGAGAGGTTCAGACTGCTCCCACCTTCCCTCTTCTCCAGGGGCAGTGAATGTGTCTCATGGATCTTCTTGCCAATCAGAACAGTCTTTTTCAGAAAAAAAACACCATAACAAAGTCCAGAGCCTTGAACTTATGGGGCATTGCTTTTTTTTTTTTTTAATGTTTCTAATGTTTTAATTTTTAGGAGAAAGCTAATCTATTAATAGTCATCTACTACTAATAATAATTCAATAATAATCTAATTCCTCCTTTAATCACTACACTTCTTTTTTTAAATTGAAGAAGCTGGTTGGAGCTTCTTGTTGGACTGGGTGGAATAGTGAAGTTTTAGGACAATTCAACTGGCGAATCTCTGCTTCCAGATCGCACAGTTTCTTACAAAAAAAA
>JACDJE010000622.1:0-206434 GCA_016647715.1 Pavo muticus
TCACTATCCACCCTCGTAAACAGTCTTTCCGCCTCCTGTGTACGCACTCCCTTCACATATTGGAAGGCCGCAATGAGGTCTCCTCAGAGCCTTCTCTTCTCCAAGCTAAGCAAGCCCAGTTCCCTCAACCTTTCTTCACAGGAGAGGTGCTCCTGCCCCCTGATCATCTTAGTGACCCTTCTCTGGACCCATTCTAAGTGCTTTGCATCTTTCTTATACTGGGGGCCCCAGGCCTGGATGCAGTGCTCCAACAGTAAAGCTGATATAAATTGGGTGGCAAAACTCTGAATAATAATGAAAATATTCTCACTTATTCTTTTGCAGATTCTAGGATAAATGAATTTTTTTTTTTTTTAATTATTCTTACAGTTTCTGGGATGTGATGTTATAGAAGTAAATTCCTTCGTGTCCTGGCAGAACACTTAGAGCAAAATTCACTAGCTTGCAGGCAAACGAGGCTAGTATTTTTTCATAAACATTTAGTGAAGATTGGTTTAATCCATTACTGTTGCAGTTACTTTTGAATCACTTTGGGCCAACTGGAAGTTATGGTTTGACATAGAGATCATTGCATGTAATTGTAGGGGTTTCCAATGTAGAACAAAGAGGATCTGTATATTCTCTCGGCTTTTCAAAAATAGTAAATAATTACCAGGGAGTGCATAAGAAGGACTATAACCAGAGAAGGTAGTTGTGGATTGGATTACCACTGTCCACAACACATTTTTAAATGTGTTTTTATATTCTTAATGCAAGCTTGCACTTTCTTGACACAAACATAAGTTATGAAAGTATATAAAAATGGCTTTTATCCCATCCTGCTTCCTCCCCTGCCTCCCACTATTCTCTTTCAGTATATTTATCCATCTAGAACAGACTGATTTTAATAAGACTTTTCAGGGTGTTCCTCTGGTATTTTAGAAGTCTTGGAAACTATTTCCAGAATATATGGTAAAATGTGAACATAGATATCTCTTGCCCTACTGTCCTTTAATCCAGTTGTTTCATTTGATAATATGCAGATTTGTTTACTTTCTCCAAGGAAAACAATTCATACAACCATTTTACACAGTACTATGTCATTATTTTCTTCCACTATCTCTTAGAAATAATTTGCCTTTATGGATAGAGTCCATATTTTAACACAGTATACGTGATACGTAAAATGTTCTTTCTGACTGGCTGTTTCAAATATATTGTGTTTTCAGACAGCACTGCTTTTTTGTGTCCCTCCTCTGCATTGTCCTCTAAATTCTGACATAATTGACTTGCTTACTCATGTACTTGAACTGAAGGTTGTCCATGTGTATAAAAGAACTCCTTTATTTTGAATACCTAATTATCTAATGAGAAACAAGGCCATCAAAATGACCGAATGAATGACCCAAAACACTCTTTAAGGACCTTGAAGTCTGTAGGAGATATTTTTACTCAAATAGCATATGGAACGTAGGAAGATAGGTTTGTTTCTAGGCAAACAAGTAAACAGCTTGTAAAAATACAATATACCAGCTTAAATTGCAATTTCATCTCATTCCACACTTTTCTAATAACCAGTAAAGTATGAGGTCACAAGAGCTACAGTACACAGAGCAGGTCAGAAAACTTCTTGAGTAGGTCTTCCTTGCCTTCATCAATGGGAAGGAAGGGGACTCTGATATCTAGAAGATACTGACGGACCTTAATGTTTAATAGAAATTGAAGGATATTCTTTCATTAATTTGTTATTCTCTTTTAATACATTAGTGCCCTTAGTCTTCCATAGCATTCACAATTTATTCTCAGTATGAAAAATGTTTTTAGTTACAACCTGTAGTTGTTTTAAATCTAATGTCAGGTAATTTTGCTGGCTAGCTTAGCAGCTTCCTGCTCACATTTTTCCCACTATTTATAGGTTTCCTGGGGCACCTCTTTTCACAGCAAAGAATCCTAAATGCTGCATCAATCTAAGAAAAGCTTATCAATAGTTACTAAGACCAGCATATGCCATTTCCCGTAACCTCAATGGAACTGTGCCTTATCTGAACAGAAAATGTGATCTCTAAAGACAATGAGAAAGAGTGTATGCATAATGTTGAATTAGTGCCCAACATGACAGAGGAGATTAATGTGGTACAAACATCTAGCTTTCTAACTGAATTTTTGGCCACTTGTCACTATCTTAATGATATCCTTACACTTTTCTTATAGACTGCTGATTTCAACCTCATGATTTTGCCTAACTTTAGATTAGCTAGAATTTCTTCATTATTCGGATGCTGCGTACTCCTTGCTTCCTATTCTGAGATGCTGTGTACTCCTTGCTTCCTATTCTGAAGCATTTGTCTGTGTAGAGGAGCACAGTTAGCATGCTAGAATTCTGAGGCAGCAGAATTGATGGGTGCAGGAATTTCACCATGTAGTTATGAATGGGAACTGTTGAATCATGGCCTGAACCTCTGATTGATCACCTGAGGCGAGCACTGAGTCAGCCATGGGAGCACAGGTGAAGGCAATTCACCTGTGTGACCAGAAAGGGTGGAGCCTGGCTCGATCTCTCCTAGACCCCATTTAAGGGCTGACTGCCACTGGGGAAGGATCTTTTTCTGGAGATTGCTCCTCTTGGAGTTTTTCCTGTAAGCCTAGGATGCGGGTGGGCATTTTCATTTATTTCCAATTATCCCCTTCCAATGTGATAATCTTTCTAGCTATATGATCTGTAGATAGTGGTCCAACCATACCACTCTATACATTTGTTGATTATACAAGTTAATAAAGCACTCTTTCATGAGGGGGCAGGCGAGGGTGGTTTTTTTTTTTTTTTTTTAAATAGATAAAAATTTATGTTTTTGTTGCTCTTGGCTCTTGAATGAGATTCTCATAAAAAGAATCAGGCTGCCATCAAGATATACAAAATCACGAATTAATAGATTAGTGTTTTAATAACTTCATTAAAGACAGTGTGTAAAATTCATTGAAATTTGGCATAAAAGGTATTCCAGACAATTATTAATTCTTCTTACAGGTGCACTGTTCCTTGAAACTTGAAAATCTTTTTTTTTTTTTGTACCTGTTTCAGTGACAACTGTGAAAGGTCAGGCTGTAATAGCTGACCTTTTCACAAAAAAGTGGGAGGTAGAAATGAAAATAATTGTTGTGATCATAATTAGTAGCAAAATCTTTGTCAATTGCCTGACTAAAAAGATTAATCAGTAAAATAAAATTGAAAAGCCTTCTCCAAGCTTATTTAATAAATGTCTATATGCCATACTAATGAATAAGCATCTCAAGTCTGATGAGAATTTTTGGCTTTTTTGGTGAGGTGAGGGTTATTTGTTTGCTAATCTCTATTTTGAAGCCAGAGAAAGAGTTTCGTACATGTGTTACAGGGATATAAACAACGAATGCTTTACTTTGTGGAATTGCCATGAGAACTCATTCTTTTTTTTCCAAGAAAATAGTGTCAAAAGGAAATCCATCGTTTCAAAGTGTGTATTGAGATAAATTCTTTGAAATTACGTTGGTGTTCTACTAAGGGCCTGAATGATGCAGGATATATTCAGCCTTTCTGTAAGTCTGGATTTTTTTTTAAGCCTATTAGAGGTTTTTTTGCAGTAATCTGTTGGATCCAGCTTTGAATATGGAATTATTCCAAATCAGAGACTTGATTTTACCTTAAACTTGGATATTGAGCAGACAAATGGCATGAAATTGGATAGGCCTGGTAAAAATACTAAAATAAATTAATAATCATGCCAGGCTTCCTTTGGAATTACTGGAGAGAAAAAAAGTCTGTCATTGAAAGGAGCTCATCTGCCACAGAGCCAAATGTGAATGTGTGCCCAACAAGTAACTGATGTGCCTGAATTAATGGGAATCTGAGTCAGTTCATAGATAGAAAATACACTTAGAGACTTCAGGGAGGACAGTGCTTATGTTTTATTGGTACTGTGAATAATTAAAACACTTGGAAACAGACTTTCTGCTTGAGTGTTTATGGCACAAGAGGGATCATTGGTTAGGTTTTGCCACAAACAGTAAAGGCATTATGGATGATCAGCTGAAAATGTAGCTTTCTTAAAAATATATACTCTCAATTTTTGAGCAGCAGTGTTCACTTAGATCTGAGAAACTACAGTGTCTGTCTGTAAAATCTTAGTGAAGAACTGAGTGTTTTCAAGTGTGTATTGTGCCTGTGCTAACCTTTCTCAAAGGTAGTAGAAGCAAAATATCTGAAATTGAGGTATGCAGGACAAATACTGACTGACAAACCTCAACAGTATTAAGCTCTAAACTGTTGAGAAGGGGAATGGAAGGAAATGTATTTCTGAGCTTATGGTGCACTGCATGAAGCAGAGAGGTAAAAACAGTAAGTTTTCAGACTTAAGTAATATTTTACACAAATACTATTGTTTCTATTTGTGTTGTCTTTACTATATTAGTATTCTGAGTCCTCTGCACTTTCTTTGCGGAGAAACTGCTTTGTAACTTTGGCAACATCAATTTTCTAACTCTAAGGCTAATACAAAGGGAATGCAAGAGAAAACCCTTTATTTGCTTTATTTTCTATTGCTGGAAAGCCAGTAGATGGAGCTTAAGTAACAAACTCTCTTCCCAGAGCGTATTAATAATACAAAGGTACATAAGCAAATAAACAAAACACTGCCATGATAGTTTATTCCCGATAGGAAACAGAGGAGGAAGAAAATCAGTAGCTGTAGAAAAGGATGAAACTAGCAGGGAAAGGAATTCCTCCTTCTAGTAGATGAGTGCACTGAAATTAACAGCAAAAATAATAATCTTAAAATGTAGTAATCTGCAAGGTTTATTGAGGAAAACATAGTATTGCTTTGTTTTTAAGCTTTTCTACATACCTAGGAAACTTACTGAGTTTGGCTTTTGTTTTTAATGACTGTTCAAAATCTTGAAAAGTACTGACTGACTGCTCTCTCGTTGAGTGTACCACTGACTTACAGGTGCTGGGACTCAGGAACCATACTCAGAATATGTTTGCACTGAGCTTTCTGATGCAGTACAAGAAAATCCTAAGCCGCCTTACCTCTTCACTTAACTCAGCAGGGTAATCAACTCTGCAGAATGTAAGAGATTAACAATAGGAAAGCATTATTTATCTCTATTTTTCAAGGAGCTACATGAGAAACTCGGGTACTGAGTATGGTTTATTTCCAGCTCCACAAATATGTTTATTTCACACTGCCTCTTCTAGGTGTCTGGTTTGGAAGCGTTCTGCTTGAAGATAAAATCTTTTCCGGTTATGCACGCTGCTGTTGTTTTTCATCTCCATAAATAAATTTGTTTTATGGCTTTGATAACAGAAGTCTAGACCCTTCAATAAAAATTTCCTTTTCTTCTCGATGGGTCAATACACCACTTGGCTGGCTGCCTCACAGCAGATGTACAATCAATTCCCTTCAGAAAAGACTGAGAATAAATTCTGACTTGCTGTATACCTAGTAATTGGCCCAGTTTTTTCCATTGTTAAAATGATTTTATTTTGCTGAGATGATAATCTCTTTCCAGTAGTCCTAAAGTGTCATCTTGTGGTTAGTACTGGGTATGATTTTACATGATCAAGAGAAAATGCATCTAAACAACAAATACAAAAAATCTGTAAGCTTTCCTCCGGATATTAATAAGATCAATATGGGGAGTCAAGATTAGTTTAGAGATTGACTCATTGGGGTTTACTTTGGAAATAATTGATCATAGGTACTAACAAAAACTTACTAATCAGTTCATAATCCATTTGGAAGATGCTGATGGACTTCCTGTGGTTAAATGTCTTCATACGGCATAAAGTGTGGGAAAGAAAAAATTCATAATAAATCATTAGATCTTTGAAATTCTCCTCTGATTGCTACATTATATGTTTAATTTTCAAACTTTAATGAAACACTCAGAATCGAATCAGATTGCAGAATCATCAGAAATGAAATAATTAAACTATCACGCTTGTCCCAGGATAACAGAGCTCACATATAAGCTCTCTGAAATTAGTGCACAGCATCCCGGCTTGCTCAGATATGCAGTCAATCTGATGTTCATTCTGAGGGTATAAAAATCCAGTCTGAGTATTTTGAGATTGAATAGCCTGCAGCATCTTGCATCAGGCAAGGGAATCCAAGTCTTCAAGAGGAATTTCCTCTGGGAGATTTGAAGGATGAGGTGGGGAGGAGCTTTAACTGTTCCAACATTTTTGTCTCAACATTTAAATTATTTTATTCCTAGTAAATGTTTATATCGAAACAGAAACAGTTTTAGCACTAAACTCTTACAGTTTTTAGTATTTTTTTCTGGGAAACCTAAAGTTATGTCACAATCCCAATTCAAAGTTGTGCCAAACTCTGGAGTTTTCTATTTATAATCCTTTAGATAGCAACCATCTGTTCTCTATGCTTGCGTATAAATCACTTGCTGATATATATTACCTAGATCATGGGGCTTTTCTGTATATTTGAAATTCTCTTGGCAAAAAGACATTTATGCTTGTTGTAAAACTGTATGGGATCCAAAACTATTTACAAACAAGCAATATGAAATATCATCTCACTTGAATATGTAACAGTCCATTTGACCTCAAATGTAGCATTCTACTTTCAGGCGCTTCTGTTTTTTGGTGGTTCTTTTTTTCCTCCTTTTTCTAAAGGCAAGGAATAAATAATTTATTCATTGGAATACAACTTAACATTTCTAGCCTTACTGTGCCTGCACCAAATGAGAGCAATCCTAGTTCAATTTTTCTTCCTTTAAGATTTGAAGAGCTCTCCCTTTTTCCAGTGTAGGTTTCAGGTTACGAGTATTTTGAACTTTAGGTATTATGGTAGTTTTGTGCTCACTCTCTCCTAGTGGTAGCGTGCCACTTCTTCTGGCCACAGTAATGGGTACAGATCTGTTTCCCACCTCGTGTGTAACTGACCCAACTGTTAGGACATAGAACCATTCTCTATCCCTTCAGCATAGCTTTGATGACCACTTGAAACATTCACAAAACATACGATGCCACAGCATGTGTTCTGATGGATGGAATGCTCCCCTGTGAGACCTAGGTTCAGCTGAGCTGCAAAATGCATGCATTTGCTTATTACAAAGACTGTTCTGATGCCTAGTGTTCATCCATTCCAAGGTTATACAAACACTGTATAATAATCTCTATGGGAATATCTCAAATGGGCACAGCTGCTTCAGGGGTATAGCACAGAACGGCCTGTCTGCAATGTCTTGTGCTATCAATATAGATCATAATCTCATTCCTGAAGACTTGTGTCAGTGTTAGCAATGTGCCTTTGATAAGTGGAAAAGTTCATAGTAATGTGCAGTATATTCAAAAATAATTCTTACAATGAGAAGATGGTTGGTTTATTCAATTACTTTATGGATTGAAGTTGGAGCAGCTGCTGAATCTGTTTGGCGTATGCTGCATGGAAACAAAGATTTTCTGTGTCACTGGTCTTTTGTTTTAAACTCCGCGCATCTCTTAAGAGGTAGAAAAAAGTAAGGATTCCCTGCAGTTTCTAGTAATAAGAAGTTTGAAAATTCATGCAAGTTCTTGGGTGTGTCTTTAATAAAGATGTTATCCCACACTTATTTATACTATAGTGAGACACTGCAGTTGCTAAATTATTTCCATTTTTAAAAAATCATGCATTCTTTGTCCCAGAGCATAAGAAATCTAAATTCAGTTGCACAATAGGCAGTGTAACTAATGCATAGACAAGATGATCCTCTTAAGATGAGAGTTGCTAAAGAAAATAAATATTCCTGTTGTAAAGAAAGTATTGGGTGTTCTTAACAAGCCCATTTGTGTGTAATATTTTCCACTTCAGAACCTTTCTCTGAAGTAGGTTTTAGGTTTGCAAGCCAGGAATGTACTAGCAGAGATATCCACTAAGGTGATAACTTCAAATGAATTCTGCTTCTGAAGTACTGCAGTGGTAAATAGATATTGATTAAAGGTATTGATTTCTGACAAAATAGGAGACTTGACTCATTGCTGGATTTTGAACTTACACTTTAAATAAGAAGACTTTAATAGGTGATGCTAAAATCCATTGTTTGTATTGGAAAGGTATCCAGAGTCCCAAACTGAAAGGTTCCACTTTACAGGATGCATGTAGAAGAATAAAAACAGCCACCAGAAGAAAGAGGGATCAGTGTGAAATCTAAAACTACCTGTTTGGTGTATTAATCCTATCCTCTTATTTGTGGAAACATTTGGGTCTTTGTCTCCAAAAACTAAAACTTCCTGAGTCAAACCTTCTACACCTGATCATCCAGGAGCAAATAAAAAGATGACTTTGGGTTTGCCTGGAGATGATCATTCAAATATTTAGCCAAACCTTGCCTACTTTAATATTCCTTTGTGATTTCATCCAAGATTCTCTATCGTCTTTAAGTGTGAACAATATTAAAATGTGTATTTATATCATCTTTCCTGATCTAGCTAGTGAAACACTGTGAAGTCAATATATAATAATGTCATTGTTTTATTAAATCAATTTAAAGTCTTCAGAGAAGAGATTTTGTTGTTTGTGGTTTTTTTAAGCAAGTCTGACCCAGAGACAAGAAGATACAATCTCATATCACAGTGCAAGGAATTTGCAAATCCTTCAGGTGCAGTTGCTTTCTCATAGACTTCCATAATCCTGATACTCTTTTACAGTTTCCACAAAGAATACAGAATATTATTCCTGTAATATTTTACTCTTGCATTACTATGTTACCACTTTTGTTGCTCACCTGGCAAATATTTTGTTAACATTGATATCGTGTTGCACATAGTATTAATTTTCAGATTCCGGATGCTGTGCACAAAATTCATGTCTTCTTTCTTTATGCTTGAGTATGCATCATTCCAGCTACTGGAGCACTTTTCCCTACCATCCCTAAGTATAACTCTTGTTTATGTGGGTTGCTGTATGATCTTATGCTTTGTGTTACAAATGTGATCAGATGTAAGGTCTGACATAGTGCTCACTGAAGCCAGTGAGAAGATGTACGTTGACTAGAGTACTTTCCATTCTTAAAACTTGGTTATGTATATATCTGATGCAGGCAGGAATTAATGCAATTTTAACTGTGCTAAATTAATTAAGGAGTTTGTCAGCATTTCATGGGCTTGTTCGGCCCGGTTCCGTGACTAGCGGGGTGGAGGGATCTGCAGATCCATGCCTTCAGAAAAGGGAAACAGGGGACCCTGAATAATTAAAAACAGCGGCAACGATCTGAGGAGAAACAAACTAATTTGCTAAATATGGTATGGGAATGCAAGATAACACACTATAATACAATATAATTAGAATTGAAGATAATAAGTTAAGTATAATGAGAGTGCCTGAAAAGCGGAAAGGTCTTACCATAACTCTGAGGTGAGACACACAGTCTGGTCTAGCAGCAGAAAAAAGGGAAAAGAGAGCGTCAGGTGACCAACCAAGGCCTTATATCTATTCCCCCTGAGCAGAAATGATAACAGAACAGCGAACAGTCTTCTGGGGAATGTAGTAGTTCTTCTCTTCCAGGACAGGTACCCAGACCTGGAGTATTAACTCTTTAACTCCCAGTGCACTACATGATGATGTGATGTGGAATACCGATAAACAAAAATCATAAAACCATGATAGAGTTTGAAGAAATCTTGAAGGAATTCCAGTATAATGTAATTGTTCTTGTATTAAGCTTAGGTAAAGGAGCTGTAGTCAAACTCATTTTACATGTACCAGAGCATAACATGAGGAACAAGTCTATTTTCAGATATTTGTTGCAATAAAGTTAATGAGATTAACTTTTTTTATTACTTTTCTGACAAAAATGTGCTTCAATATCACTAAATAATTCTGTGGTTTAAGCAATGATTTGTCATTAGCAGTAGTACAACAAGTCTTGCTACTGAGCATAGAGAACTCATTCATTCTAGGAATTTAGCTCTTATTTCTTCTAGCTTTCAGACAAACTAGAAATATATTAGGCATTCTTCTTAATACTGCTCATCAGTGTCAGTGCTGTGGTTTTTACAGGACTGTTAGTTATTTTGCTGCAAAACTGAGGCAGAAAATGTCTGCTCTGAGAGTCAGCAGTTTAAAATGATAGCAAGAAACATCAATAGATATTGAATGTTTAACTTACCGCTGTCTTTGTTCTCTGCAGAGAATGAGGATCATCATCAATCAAAGTACGGAGCATAATTTGAAATGCGGGTATGTACATATGTTCATTCACCTTCTCAGGGAGCATGAGGATGTGTGACACAAATGTCTGACAACAACAGCTATTCATATTTTTCTGCATACGCAAGAAGGGTGAACTGTGTGCTTGACCTGCAGTAGTAAGTCTCCAATGAACACAATTCATCTGTGAAATTATTTCATTAGAGTTTCATCAAAATGATGAGGTATAAAATGTGTCGAACCTTATCTGTAGGTTTGGCTCCTTCCCTCTGGAGGTCTCAGCTGGATGCAAATATCTTCAGTTTTATTGTCCCTGTACTCTGCAGGTGTCCAGTACTGTCTCTGCTTGTATTATAATCTATCAAGACTTTGACTGGTTAGCTCTGCCATCAAGTCCAGTTCTGCCTTATAAGGTTTTACTTGACATAGTTCCTTTGAAAATAAGACCTTGTAGGCTGATTTCATCTATATACTACTTCATTTTGAATGCTCTATTATCATTTAACATCAATATACTGTTAAAAACTGATGATTTGTTTTGGTCCTAACAAATAGTGTTTTCTTTGTTTTCTTAACATATGGTGTAAAATAAATCATGAAATTGATCTCTTTTGAAGTAATTCTCATGTCTGACTGGGATCAAGATCTGTTTTGTAAATAAAACATTTTCTTTTCACTTGTAGAAAAATATGTAAAACTGTACCTCTACAAATTTACAATAGGTATTCTCCAAAAGCAAATTATGATACCTTCTCTGTTTTCAGATTAGTAAGATAGGGGCAATTGAAGGAATTTTATTAAAAGTAAATTTTAATATAAATGGGGATTGAAATGCATTACTATGTCTCAGAAAATATAAAGATAAATTTAAGTATTTAATTTGAGTCTGCAGTTCAAAAGGAGGAAGAGTTGGCCATTTGATATTCTGAAAATGTACTTGAAGTTTTGTTTTTTTTTTCCTATTCAGTTAAATCTGTTAGTAGGTGTTTGTAGCAGAAATGCTAAGTCACAGCTTGAAGCAGTGATCGAGCACCCAGTGGGAAGGCAGGGCCAACCCAGGGGAGCTCAGGTGCATGCAGTGCCTCTGAATGACTGGAAGGGGTGGAGCCAGGATCCACCCCTTCCCAGATCTCATTTAAGGGTTGGCAGTGGAAGTGAGGGTAACTTGCTGGAGATTCCTGCCTACCTGAGGCATTTGGAGGGTAAGCAGATTTTTTCCTTTGTTTTGGTGTCCACAGCTGATGAATTTGAGCTTATCCTTATTTCCTGTAGCCTAGGACTTTTCTACCTGTCTACCCATTGCATTGTAACTTTACACTGTTAAACTAGAGCTTTTTTCAGGTTGTTTATTTACACAAATTACAATCCAAATAAAATAGGACTATTTTCAAAAGCCTATCACAGTACACTTCAAATCCATTTCTCTAGATATAGATTCTGGTTGTCTAAAGATTTATGGAGTCTGTTCTTTGTATGGGATTAAAAAGATATGTGAAGCAAATGTTCTGAGTGGACAACTAAAACTAGGAAGAATCTTAATCTGCCCTGTACTGCCTTACTGTGTGTCAGTCTAATGGAATCCAGTCCTAAGAAATCTTTCGCTAGGCCTTTGAAAATGCTTGATGTGAATGGGAAAGTGTGCGATTAACGTGTTGCTCAGGGATGTGTACTGCAAGTAGGCTGCAGCCATTAAAGTACTGAGATCACTCATTTTTATTAATTTATTTATTTCAAGAAAAGCTTAAGATTTTCTTTAAGAAACAAGTGAATCACAGTGATAATTTCTGATAGAATTTCCTAGACTCAAAACATATAGGAGGCCTCCACATCTATCTCTTTGCAACAGTAATATTTTCTGATAGTTTTTTTCTTCACCTCAATCCATGAGAAAATTTTGAACCTAAAGGTAAGTTCATTTCCCACCTCACTTCTCCCTACCTAGTTTTCCTTGCTGTAATGTCGGCAGCCATGCTTGCTGTGGCTTTGCTGTGGGAGCAGTCTGTTTTCGGCATGAGGTGATCACAGTACAGTGAGGCAGTGCTGCATGCATTGTGCCATGTAGTGGTGTGCTGCATTTGATAATACTCATACAAGAGGCAAGTTCCCTGAACTGATATTTGATGCCTCTTATCCTTTCTCAGTGGATATTTCAGTACTACCATCATAATAAACTTTCTGTTCCCATGGCACTGCGCTGATGCCTTGCATCAATGTGGAAGTAAGATAAGTGTTGTGTGTATCTTCACGTCTTGTTTTGCAGGCACTGAGCACATGCTTCTGCTTGACTTGTTTGAAAATACAGAAGTTTGTTCCTTGACCTGTTTTTCTTCGGTAGGCATCTCGAATAGGCCATAATTCCCAAAATGAGAAAAGCTTAGCAAATGGCCCTTTGATACTGTATGAAAAATTTCTAGGTAGGAACAAAAGTACATCTCGGGACTGAACAATGAAGTAGGTATGAAAATCATATGAGGTTTGCATTGAAATAGGGCAACAAATTCAACAATTTTAAACTCTCGCTCTTCTATTTTAACTCCACCCCTTAACAGCTATAATAATAATCACAGTACCCAAATATGTGGAGGGTTTTCTATTCTTCTGCGCATCACTGGATGATTTGCTTTTACAGTGTGGTGCAAGTATTTTTAAATGAAGCAAGCCCCAGGAGCTAGGAAGGACAATAAAAGTCCAGTTTGAACTTCAAGAAAATGTGATGCCAAGCATTAATAAAGCATTAGTTGGATGTTATAGGGTCTTGATTTTATTTCCTCCTGGAAGCTCTGCATGCCTATGCATGAATATGTTATCACTTCTGACTCTGAAATGCCACTGTAAGCACCTGCATCATCGAGCTGCACTGTAACAACCGCCAAACTCTTTGAACGTGATAATTCTCCTCCCACAATTTTAGTCTTTTGTGAAATGACATGTAAATTACGCCTGTGGACACGAAGGTGATGGTTACATTATATCTTCCTAAAAGAGGTAGCCAGCTAGATATCCTTTTGTACTTGATTGATGCCATTTAGAAACTACCATTAGATGACTGTTAATTGGGTTTATTATATTTCCATTATCACAGAAAGATCAGAGCTATTATAGATAGATAGAACAGGCTCTGTTTCTATAGAGCTATTTTTAATAAAATCTTTCTCAACTTCTATAAAGAAGTTCTAGAAAGAAAGTGTGTGTACCAATCACTTCAAAGCCTGAAATGCTAAGTTTGATTAGTTTGAAGGCTTGACTAGTTATGCTTTCTTCCCCTAGGCAAAAACACATCAGAGTAACAGGTGCTATGACAGCTTTTATATGAAGACTTAGTTTATAGATATGTAAAGATAAAAAAAATCTTACAGGAATCAGCACTTAGAAGATGAAGAATCTTCATCATGTAGCTGAGTGAGGCCTCTAAACTTTTTCTTGTTTCAAGTTGTCTTTTTGCCAAACCGTTTTCTTAGGGTGTCGGATTACATCTGATATGTGAAGAAAATTAATAACGACCATGGTAGCACTGTCTGATTCTATTGTTTTGGAGGACGTCTGTAAGCAGTAATCAATCTTGGGAATTACAAAAGCTGAGGAAACATTTTCAGGCTATTCCCAACAAGTAAATTTGGCATCTTTGTCATTTTTTCTCAAGAACCTCAGGTGGATTACTAACCAGATTCGCATACTGCATGTTTGTGACTGAAGAGTGGCATGTTCAGAAATTAATTGTTATTAAATGTCTGTTATCTGCAAATTTGTGCAAAATCAAGAGTTACTGCTAAACCAAGAATTCCAGTTAAACAGTCACTGATAGTTTAAGATGAATGATTTAAAAATGAACTATGTAGCAAAAAATAACTCTTCTTCTCTGTTTTGCATTTAACATTTTAATATTTAAGTTATAAACCCTGTGTGGAAATATGTGATAAGATTTTGCAGAATGTCATTAGTAATAGCATAACAATGCTAAAATTATTTATGTGAAGCAACACAAAATTGAATGAGCTAGACCCTGAGTTCAAAGAGAAGAGGCAGCTTTAATGTAAATTAAAACAGATTCTTGCTGCCCACTAATCAAGTGTTTACCTGTTTCCACTAAAACTACATTAAATTTAATCAGCATGCCTTCTAATGCATGCATTTCTCCCTAAATAAGAAGCACATTTGTCATGAATATTTAAATTGGATTTTAAATCCATGAAAGTTTAATTTAAATGAAAAGTGAGGTGTTTTTTAAGGGTTGAAAGTTTAGTGCCTTCAAACAAGTTTAGTGCCCACATATTCTATTCAAATTCTAAAGTTAGTGGTCTTGAGGGAATTAATCTTGGGACTAAATGTCTTTTAATTATGAAAGGCTTAAATGTAATGACACACTATATATTATCTGTACATAAAACTTGAATATTTTTCTAAATAAATAAAATTACTAATGACTAATTTAGAAATAAGAAGAGTACAGAGTATCATATTTGTAAAAATAAATGCATGACAATAAGTTCTGAGACATGTTTTGCACTTTTCACTCTCACCGCCAAGTAGGATCTGGGAGTAATTTTCTTCATATATTATGTCCAATATATTTAGGTTTTGCAAAGTGAGTTATTCTATGAAGTGGTATGTGTATGGGCTAATTAACACATACCATAGGTTTCCATTTTACTGAAAAAGGAGGAAATGCAGTTGACTAAAACAAGAAGGTGTCATGGTTACTTATTAGCTGTATCAACTGACCACTATGAATCCTTCTGCAACACTGAGCATGCATAGAGTCCCAACCTGCATTGTAGTTTACATATCATTTTTATTGATGAATAATTCCGTTGTTCCTAGATTCCTCTTTTTTTTGTTAAGGATAGCATTGCTCCAGTTAATTTTGATATTTTTGCAATTACTAATTTAGACATTCTTCATATGTAGACAAATTATTCTACGAAAGATATATTATTTTAAAGCAAATAGATAATTGAACTGTGTATTTGATTTGAATGACATAAACAAAATAGATCAGTGCTGAAAGTTATCAAATTTTTGGTATAGCGATTACTGAATAAATGCCACATATTAAAACAGAACTGTAATAGATGCACCCACAAAACACACAAATTTTCTTAGCTAACTCAAGTCCTGCACAAAGTCTAGCAGAAAATGGGTCAGCTTATTTGGATGAGGTTTATCCTTAGTGTTGACAACAGTGAAAATGGCAAAAACCTGAATCAGGTCTGTAATTAAGGGGTTAGAATTTCTCATTTTTGACAGCAATGCAGCCACTGTCAAGTTTTCAAGTAAACACAATTTATTAGAGAGACTGCCCCTGATAAACTCTAGTGTTGAAAGAGCACACCACAGGTAACTTTAATTCCCCTTTGGACCAGGTTTACCCCACTGTTCTGATGGTCAATGGAATGAGAGTTGGTTCTACTGTGTGTTGGAATATAGTGTATGAGTAGAGAGAAGTGCATCTTATTCAGATCTCTGTGGAGAGGGGGAAAAAAAAAAAAGGCTTCTCTATGGTAATTTCTGTGTATGTATATTATAAGTTCATACACATAGAATTTCAGCACTTCATGCTCTGGGTAGAAACCAAAATTCATGGAAGCAGGGGATTAGCAAAGTGTGAGTAACTTAAAAATTCTATCTTCTTTTAGCAATTTAGAACACATACTCCATGAAACTTATCAGTCCCATCTCCATGCAATAGCCTAAAGAGACCTGACAACTCAACTTCCTGTGAGCAGTTGATGCTTTAAGACAGCTGAAGTGAAGGACTTACCAAAAATCCTGGAGGTGTTGACACTGAATTGACAGTTACTATCATTTTGAATGAAGCCAGGAGAACACCACCATTTTTCCAAAAGAAAGACTACATTCCAGTATGGCTCTGCTGGATTACTTCTATTTGGCCAGTTATCTAACAGCAGTAGGGTTCTACTGAAGGAGTGGTGTCATTAATGATGTTCTGTAATCTAGCGCAGAAGTGCCCTCAGCAAGGGCTCTCAGCAGGCAGGATATCTCTGCTTGTCCCTGCCACAGAGGGCTTGTGTTACCCTTCTGTCACCAAGTCACTTAACTGTTGCTGTAAGAAGGAAGGCTGGATATAAACAATCTAAAGATCCTTGAACAGATGCATTGTTCCGTGTGATACTGTCTGTCACTCAAATTCACCAGGTGCAGAAAATGTTGATCCTTGCTGGAGGAATATGGCTTGAGCAGTTTGAAGGGTTTTCTCACCATTACAAACTAATGCATTCTGATGGACTTGATATGATGCATAGAAGTCACTTGAGGATGTAGCAGATATGGTAGGGGTAAACTTTGAGAAGGGGTTGTTTACACTATGGGCAAACACAATCCTGAAAGCCTTGGAGCTGATAGCAGTATTCCCTTCATCTTTAATGCAACTGGGATTTCATTCTTCATTCCTAGATTTCATGTTTTGTATGTCATCTCTCCTTCCTTGCCTTTCTTTTCAGTAGTGGGATTTGAGGACCTTTGGATAAAGCAGTACAGCCTCTTCTGTCCCATGGGGGAAGGACTTGGGCACCAGAACCTGTGAAAGTCTCAGAACAAAGCTCTGAATAAGTTTTTCAGGTACTAGTTAACATCTTCATAATTGGACTGCATTTCATCCTATGCTGCCAGCATTCCTCTTTGAAATTTTGAGAGTAACTTGGCTCTGCATTAACTGATAACTGATCATGAAATTCAGGTTCTGTTGTAGGAATCTGACGTTGTTTTTAGTAAGCTCTTGAATAATTAGAAACCAAAATGAGCCTTTCAGACTTAGAAGCATTGGAGCATAGTGGAGTTATGTTGAGCTATTTGAATCTGAGATAAATTTCAGTTTCTCAGCCAAAATATGTTTGTATCTTTTCTTCCATCCATTATTTATTTATTATATAGAGTAACTTCCTTGGATTTTTTTTAAGTACAGTTTGGTACTTCACTGAGGTATCATTAACAGCCATTGAAGTAAATAAAAGCGATATACTGTTTTCTATTACTACCTTCTCTGGACTCGCCTGGGAAATTATACATGTATTCATGCTTTACTACAGTTTTATTTATTTATCTGTAAAGACTGTGCTTGCATGCAATGCTCCTCTCCTTCATAGCCTTCATCCACTCCAGTACTCTTAATCATGAAATTTTCTTGGCTTCATCCTTAAATTCCTTTGCAGGCATCTTGTCTTAACTTTGCTGACTTCATTGTGAAGTTTTTATCAAATATAAACTTGTTCTGATTCATTTGTAGTTTTTATCTTTGTGGAATGGATTCATTGTTGGATGTTACTCATTTAATTTATATATCCCTCCCACATACATGCCTTTTTAACATGCATAGCTATTTTTCATATGTTATTATAGAGAAATGTGGTCTATGCTCTGTAGCACGTAGCTTTCATGGGTGATTCTCAAGCAACTGTGCCATTTACTGCAAAGAGTAGTAGCTCCAGTAGCTAAGCAGAACATCCCTATGCATTAAACAGTTTCTGCATATTTCTTTGTACAATAAAATTTGGTTAACCTTTTGGAGGATTCATAATATCTATAAATAGAGAGAAACATGGGTTTGTTAACTTGGCTATATTTAATCCTAGTGATAAATAGGCAGTCAAATTTGTCAGCTCGTAAAGTGCCCAAAACAATCAGTTTACTGAAGTTTTCAGAAGCATCACAGCAGAAAGAAAAACTTCAGAATCTCTGAAAGTGATCAACAACATGGATGGTAATACTTTCCCATCTGGGATCACTGAAGACATCAGATTGTTTAAAAAAAAAAAAAATTGAGGTAAAAGAGGAGAAGAGCAATGTGGTTTATGCTCTTCTAGTGCTTCCTCCTTATGTCAATGGAGCAGAAACTTCAGTGATTAGACATAGTAGTTGAGAAATGTGTGGAGGTGATCTCTGCTTTAGGGCTGCTTGTACAAGTCTAATGTTCTGAGTCTGACCATCACCTCACTGTAAATATTGAATAACTGTATGATTAGATAATTGTGATTTGGGAGCATTGCTTGCCACTTGCTACAGATAAGCATGGTTGCATGTCTGCTTTACTGAATTACATTTGTTTAGTACCGATTTTAGTGCACAAGCAGTAGAGAAGCATTTAATATAGATTTGTTTTATGCAGGAAAACCTACTGGTTGACTTATTGCTGCCTCTCTGTATCCATCTTCCTGATTTCCACTTCAATACTTTTCTTCTAAACATCCTCAAAGAGGCAAGTAAAGCTTTAAAATAAGAAATGAAAATCATTCTTCTGTTTTTGCTGTTGAAATATTAGTTCAATCAAACTAAAAAAAAAAAAATCAGTAATTATATTTCATAGTTTTATAGTACATTTCTCTTAAATTCTTAAGCATTTTACCCAGTGGATCATGTCAATAGTGGCCAAAACTGAACAGATTTCCTTCACTGGCAATAGTGATGCAATAGTGATCGTATAAGAATCAGTTTCTTGCCAGACAAGGGGCAGCAATAAGGAGGTAGGATTATTGTGTTCCTACTCTTGTATGCGGTTGTTAGTCTCTAGACTTCGACTCATGGGTTCTTCCATAGAAAGAAAGAAATGTATGTTAATTTCCTTCTAATTAATTTCCAAACTATGGAGAATATATTTAAGAAATGGAGGCAACACTCAATTTTATTTACTTTGGTACTTTAAACAACCTTCTGAGGAAGATGGACCTTGAGTGTCAGAGAGCACTACCAAAATTGAAGGCAGAGAAAGAAAATGATTTTAAAACTGCTTTCAGTGTTGACAAATGAACAGTGGCTTTCATAAATGGCTCTTGAAAATGCCCCTTTCCCATCCCAGTGATTGTAAATTGATTGTTCCTATCGACTGCCTTGCTACTGCTGTGAGTATAAGGTGCCTAATATAATCATAACTTGCCATCTAGTGGCACACCTGTGAATTATCGCACTTCTCTCAGCTGCCATATCACATATTACAATCATTTTAAATTAAAAATTAAATTTTATTTAGTAATATCTTTTGCCATCATGTAAAGAATATTCTTATGCCTTTAGAGGAATGCCTCTCTTCTCATACACCTGCAACAATGTAGGCTGCATTGTCAGTTCCTGTGTTACTCCTTTATTTTTTTATTCCTGTGACAACATTCGTGTAGGGTAGCTTGCAAACAGGATGAAAGGTACTTTAGAGAACTGTTCTAAAACAGCTCACCACCTGGGGCGTTTCTTAAGCAAAATGTTTGAGTGTGTGAATAATTAGCTAAGAGCAATGACATCTTTGTCCAAAATAATTGAGGGAAGTAGAAAAATATTTCTGCAGCAGGCAGTGCAAAATATTGCTATCTTCTCAAATTGAAATGTGTACTCGTTTGCCCCATGTCTATAATAACAACTCATTCCCATGATTTGGAACATCTAGCTAAACTGTGTGATATGGAAACATTAGGCATTGGTGTTGTTCAAATAGAAATAAGGTAGTAAAAATCAAGTATAATCTCTAACAAAAGTACTGCGCCATGTCAGGGAAGGTATGGTGAATATCAACTTCTGTGCTAGTTAGAAAATGCAACTTCTGTCACTACTGCTAATCAGTGATGCATATACAATGTGCTCCTTATGATGTATAAAGATAAATCACTCCGTAGAATCTTGCTGTACTTATTACAGAGAATGGAAAATAGCTGATCTCTGGAGCACCAGAAATACTCAAAATCTGTGTTGCAGTTTGTTTGAAAGAAAATCATTTTTAAATTGCATACCTGAGATTCAATCAGTTGAATCTAATGTAATGTATGCAGCAAGCTTTTAAAATGTAACTGGGCACTTTTATAAGGTCAAAAACACATAATTTTTGATGGATTGGTAACTGGCTATTTACTAATACAGCTGTATATTCAGTTTTTTAAAGGCAGTAAGTATTATTGAAAGATAGATCCAGCGGTGCGTGTTTGGAGTCATGCCATTTATGGGCTCCGAGTTGCAACTTTGGATTAAGAAAAGTTTCGTCAGTGTGGTTATTCTATTTACTGTTCGGGAGGACAGATGAGCGGGAAGCTTGCTTGTAACTTTTTCTCAACTGATCATTTGTGTCCACCACAAACTGCTACCTTTTTTGCCTGCTTTCAAACCTGTGTTGTAGAAGTAGCATTTAGAAGTGTACCTTTTGGATCTGCCTCTATAAAGTGCCTTTGACCTCTGATCTTCACTACAGCCAAACTTTCTGAGCTATGGTGATCAAATATGTAGCTCCACAGTGGCTTAACAGCATGCAAGTGTGGCTTCATAAGCAGACACGGAAAAAAAATCAATTCTCCTTAGCAGGAGCTTCCTAAATTTTTGACTGGAACTGCCTCTTATGGTAAGAGAAGGGCATATGTAACCCAGAAAAAACACCTAGAAATAAGAGACTAAACCATCTAATATGGGATGTTAGAGAAGGGCCAAAGTATATTTGATATATATCTAAGGCTTTTTTCCCCCTTTTTTTTTTTTTCTTCCATTTCTATTTTAGTGTGGGAATTTCATTTCTGATTATTAGGAAAATAATTTTCCTGTGTCTGGCTTCAATGTATTGTGTTATTCAGAGAATGTATTAACCAGATTTAGTGCTTGGGGTTCATGGATCACCAGCTACAAAAAGTCTAGGGTAATGTACATACGTGTGATGGGCCTAAACCCAGAAGCAATCCTCATTGAATCAAAGCACGTGTCTCAGATATCTGTACCTGGGTGATTTGAAATCAAAATTACGCTGAATAGGCTCCTGTTCAAGTAAACTACTGAGTTGCACTCCGGGGCTGGGGAAATGGAATGTAAGGAGATGTTCATTATTTTCCTTCATCTTCATTTCAGATAGATTAAAACTAGCTAGTAAGAAAGAAGAGTTGAAAATTGTGGTTGTGTACCATGCATTTACTTCTGACAGCCTAGAGAAGTCCTGGATTTGTACTGTTCTTGTACATAAAGTCCTTAAATGACTGCAATTTACGTGTACTCAGAGGAGCCATTGTTCAGAAAAAGTGTTCATACTTAAAATTCCTATTAATTCTTTACTTTTCACCTGAAATCAGTGAGAAGTTGAGAGAATTTCAAATCAGAAACTTAAATACAGTATGTGTTTAACCTATCGTCACCCTTTAGGTCTTCTGGATTTCTTATGTTTGTGAATTTGTGAAATATTGTGAATTTAATCCTTCCCTGGAAATACTAAAGCTTATTTTTAAATGGAGGGAAATGGATAGGAAGGAAGTACAACTGTACAATTGCTAACTGACCAGAGCCATCCTTCCTGGCCAAAACAGACATTTCAAGGATAAATTTCCATGTTAAAAACTAGAGGAGGAATCATTTGTCAAGTTTTGCCTTCTAAGAATTCAAAATTTTAAAACAATCCAATTGAAACAGTCTAATTTCCCTATGTTCTTGTAATATAGTGAATCGTAGAATACAGAATCATGCAATTGTTTAGGTTGAAAAAGACCCATACAACCATGAAGTCCAACCACCACCAAACACTATCCAAACCTCTCCCTAAGTGCCACATCTGCATATCTCTTAAACACTTTCAGGGATGGTAACTCTACCACTTCCCTGGTTGCCTGTTGCAATGCCTAATCACCTTTTTCATGAAGAAATAATTCATGATATCAAATGTAGAATCACTTCATTAGGAAAAGAATGTAGACAAGAGGCAGCAATTGTCAACATTGTTTCTAGCACACACAGGATTGTCTGTAGACTTCAAGAAAAAGAGGGAAGTGAATTTAAATGTCCTAAGCCACCCTGTAGTGAAAACGTTTCACTGAAAGATTGCAGGGAATGCTGTAGCAATTCAAAATCACAGGTATGTTCTGATCTCTATAGAATTTCAGGAGTGATAGATGTTCCATAGTTAGTGAGTGGGTAATCCTGATTGTCATTGTGCCTTCTTCTAATGGGCTTTTACTGTAGAATTTGCAGGCAGTGACAGCTCCCAGGCTGACAGAAGCTTCATTCAGAACTTAGAGTCTCATATCTTCTTCACGAGATCAGCCCACTGGAGCAAAGGTTCCCATTTTTTTTTTTATGTTACCTATCATGAAATGAAGTCATATTCCGCAAATAAGCTTTCAGCAAAGGTGGCATATAATCAATCTCAAACTGTCATTAAGGCGCCATGTCATCTGTTAAAGGAGATGATAAAAAGCAATTGCAGATCATGTTGAACTTAGCAACTGCTACTTTTGAGGGAAAGTGGAGAAAGAGTATTTGGATGATTCAGATGAGTTTGAATAATTTGACATGCTAATCCATTTGCTAATTGATCAATATTTAAAAATTCTCCTTGAAATTAATCCACATGGGTCTTCATCCAAAGTTACCAGTAATAAGGCTGATCCGGTTCTGATAACAGTAAGACAAACTTGTCACATTGATGTAGAAGTTTTGTTTAATAAAATGCTGAGCAAAGAAAACAAGGTAAAAGCAACATGTGAAGTTTTTCAAAAGGCATAGTTAAATGTGTGATTCACTGTGGAATCTTCTGTGTTAATACAGAGTATGCTTATTGTCTATAATAGGATTGTCTGAATAATGCCATGTTCTCCTAAATTGGGATTTAAACTGGCTATGCTAGCCCAGCTTTACGTAAGAGTGAAGCAGTCTGAACAGCATTTTTATGTGTGCTGGCAACTTCCAAAGAAAATGGCTGTGACTAAGAAGTGTGCAAAACCATATCTCTTCCAAGCTACCAGTTCTGTGCTGGAGGGTTGGTAAAGAGTATGGCCAGGCATTGGCTCCTACCAAGAGCATACCTGAAGCAGAAGGAAATTCTAACTTAGCTGAGTACTTCTGATCAAGTCTGGGAGCCTTGAGCAACTCAAAGGAATGTAATAGGTATTTTCATCCTGTCCCTAGGTTCCATTAGGTAAAGACTGCATTGTAAGACTTTTCTATACTGCAGTAGTCTTCACACATCTGTTCTGAATTAATTAATAGTACTCCAAATTTTTGTATTCTTGACTTACACCATACTGCACTGTTCAGCATCAGTGTTGAGCCTGAAGTCATTCCAAAAGTGATTAGCAAATGTACTTTACAAAAATAAAGCAAGGGGGAGGGAATGCTTGAATATATGTCAAGCAAAATATGTCTAGGAAAAGAAAAAGATGGGTAGGGTAGCCTGTACAGGTGAAGCATGGGGAGCCTTATTTAAAAGGTGGTGTTAGAAACATCGGACTGTCTTGCTCCCTCATATAACCTGATACAGTAACCTTCCTAATCAAGGGTTCCAGCAAAACCTTTTCTTTACAATGGTCAGGGCAGCAGGAATATGGATTTCACTTGCTCCTAATATGTATGAAAATATCTGACAGGAGAATTCATTTTGTTTCTAAGATTTTCGTACATCCTGATACTTAAAATGAATCTAAGTGATTAAGTCTTTAGATGATGGAATATGACATAGTTATCCATCCTTCATTTCACAATAAGATTTAATGAAGTTTCTCCACATTTGCCTTTTAAATTCTCAAAAGAAAAATAAAAAAAGATGAATTTGTATCACTTCTTGGTACCCCTGACTAACTAGCTTATTGTGAAAAAGGAAAAAATGTTCCTTTCAAAGAATTAAAGACATTCTTCCAAAGAAGGGGTGGAAGGAGGAAAGGAACAAAAACATACAGATCTTCTGATGGTTTTTGCATATCTTCAAGACAAATATCCAAGAAAAAGTAAAAATATTTGGAAGTAAGACATTGAGATAACTACAAGTTCAGCCATCTTTAAAAAAGACAAATATAATGTTAAGTATATTAATTTGATTGTATGTACATAACACAATACCAGTACAAAGTCAGTGTGCTCTCTTACACTGTATGTCTGTATAAGAACTTTTTGAAAGGATATGAAACAGAAATTCTGTTCAATCCAGAATCGTATGCGAATTCTGTAGCAAAGTGATTTTTTTTCTTATGTTTGATGACCATTGACTCTCTTCATCCTATTGTAGCATTTATGGTCAACTTTCAACAGGACTCGCCCCCAAAAGGTAGCCAGGACTTTAAGCTTTTTTGAAAAAAAAAAAAAATCACTACTTTTTATGTCTAAATGCAGAGTGTTCCATTCTGTCAGTCTGCTCCATCATGCTTACAGAATACTGCTTCATTTAATAACAATGCAATTTTTATTACAAATTGCAGTGATTTGAGAAGTCTTTAAAAAAAAAAAAAAAAAGTCTAAAAGCCTTATAGGAATTCTGGTCCTGTCATGTTCTCTATTCCTTTTACCGTGGCGGTGATAGCTGTGATTTACACAGGATGAAGTTCAGTTCTTTTCCTTGCTACCACACTCATCAAGAAAGTCAGACATTTAATATTTCATCTGAGAACCCCTTCTAAGAAAATTCATTTTTAAAATAACCCTAAGGGTTGGAGCTGGAGTGGCAAGGATAAACATAAAGATTATTAACAAGCCCTTGGAAATCCTGAACACTTTATCCTTTCAGACATTATTTTATGCCTGATCAATCAGTTGGGTTCACTTTTTTCATCTGCCTTTGAGTGTGCTTTATAGATGGCTTGGGATAGGGTGTTGATTGATGAACTGCTAAAAATGCACAACAACTTACCCTTGAACAGGTTCGTGTCAATGTGTTTTTCAAAATTGAATAGTCTACACAATCAGAGGCAGGCATCTCTTTGCCTCTTGTCTGCCACGGAGTCAGCAGGGATGGGTGTCCAGCGCGCGGGGAAGCATGACAAACTCAATATGAGTGGTAAAAGCTTCCCTTTATTCTAAACAGAGCAATCCATTTATAAGGAAGAGAGTATACTTGGCATTGCCCGATTGGCTAAGTATCTTATTGACATTAATTAGATTGGTTACTAATGCTCATTGCTACATCAGCTACTCATATTTACAGCACGGGGGGGTGTATACATTCCAGCTTATGCACGCACTAACTCCCTGTCTTGCATCTGCTTCTGGCTTCAAGGCCACAGTGACCCTTATCTGCACTCCTCCATTATCCTGTTCTCACAGTATTTTTCCAGCATGATGCCTTCTGTGCTGCCGCAGAGATTTTGCTCGTACAGCGAGTCATGGCTGCCTTGCTCCTTCAGCCATTCCTCCACACTTGTCTTTATAATGTTTTCATCAATGCACTAGTGTGTTGGTGTAAAAATGGTAGCATTTTGAATGTTCATTGCATCACAGAGAAGAACTGGAGGACTTTTGTCATTATAACTGTCGCTGTAGGATCACAAACCCACTGTCTGCCTCTAAGCAATCTGTAAATTAAAAGGGGGGCAATTTTCTTTTGTGTCATTTGTATTATGCTGAAAAAAAGTAAATTGGATATTGCAAGATAGTTACAACAATTTTCTGAACCTCATCAAGGTAAATAATTGAATGAGCATCAGTTCATGAAGTAGTCCAAAAACACTGTCAGGCCTCCCCTACGTTTGAGAAGTAAGGACCATTAGACACAGCTGGTTCTTCCTGTTTTCTCTATTATCATATCTCTTCAGGTCTTAACCAATATTAGATCTTAGTTTTAAAGCCCAAGAGGAAGAAAGATTACAAAAAGAATGGAGGGCTTTTCAAAGAAGAAAAAAAGACAGAAGGAAAAGACTTGAATGTCCAAATGTCAAGTAAGCGAGTCACCTGTCAAACCTGAAGATGTGATGTAACTGCTTAGTGTATCACTTCAAATCTTTAGTAAACTTCTCCTTGTTTGCTGCATAATGGTTAGAGAACCCAGTGTTGCAAAGGTAAAGATGTGCCTTAAAGATTGCAAGTCGAACAGAGTTGTATAGGAAGTGGCCATAAAGAGGGGAGATGTGTGAGAAGCCTTAGCTTAAGTACTCATGTAATATATCTATGGTCAATAGGATATGAAGCGAATAATTGAATGCTCTTATGTATGGCGTAGTTCAAACTAGAACACCTTAATCTGAAGTTGTGGAAAAATGAGGTTTGTTGTGTCTATTAAAAAGAAGAACAGTCAACATGTGTTCCTCTTCAAGAACACTGTGATCAAATCTTCAAGTAGGAAAATGACCTTGCTGGTAGCATTCTGAATAATCATTAGCACGAGAAGTTAGAGCTTGTAGAGCTCCCAGAGTAAATGATTTCTTATTAACAGCTTCCTGTGGTTATCTTCCCTGTGGAGGAGCTGAATTCATCAGCACTGAAAATAATTTGCTTCTTTCTCCTGTTATTTCTCATCTTTCTTTCTCTCCACTTTCCCCTTCAGAACAAAAAGCTGGGCCTCACAAGCTTTGTTTCAAGAAATTAACAAGTTCAAGCATAATAGTGATAGCTAATGGAAAGTAAATAATTATCTGTGTTTACCATTTTGGAAGTGTTCAGACAGACATGTAAATAAGGTAACACAATAGAACTTGACTCAGACTGCTGAAATCAGTGGATCACTATTGGTTTCTCTGCTCCAAATGAGACCTTGGGCCAAGTAATTGCATCGCATATCACTGACTGTCTCTTCTGCTGCTAATTGTTATTTCCTGGTAAGATGAATTATTTAATAGGGAAGCAGAGCATCTTGTATTGTGTTCCTTTTGAATTTTTTGTTTGTTGTTCTTTACCTTTTGTGGGGGAAGGGAAGACCTGGCTGGCAGCAGTGGAATTTTTAACATCATCTTGAACCTAGCGAGCTCTGCTGGCATAGCTGTGCTGTTGCATGGTATAGGAAACCGTGTGCTCTAGTTGATAAAACAGTATCGGACAACATGAAAATTGATATGTGAACACATGCTGTCAAACAGTGCTTTCTATGGCTTCACGAGTATAATTCAGGAAAGGAGTACACATACACCAGCAATTTTTCTATTGGTATGCGCTGCATCTCCACAAGAGGGCTCTCTCAGTGTAGTTGTACTGATAGCAAGGCAGCTCTCCGTTGCCACAGAGCTTTCTTACTTAGCTGAGTTCACATATAAACCTGAGCACTGACTTACACTGCGTGGATGCAGAAGCATGAAATCGTTTTCATCACTACAGTATATGTATGTATTCATGAAGTCTTACCTACATATGTGAGATACCGGCTCTCAGCAATGCAGGGACAGGTCGTGCCTTGCCTATCTGCGCATCTATTTCCTGTCACCTGCCTTCTCCCATCCCATCTGGCAATCTCATTAAGAGATGTCCTTGGTTGTAAAGAGGGTTTGTTTTGTGTTTATTCGTCCTTATTTTCAAACAAGCGTTAAAGACAGACAAATGGATACAAAAACTTTGGGAACCGCTATGCTAGTTACAACTGTTCTGAATTTCTTCTGACCCAGCAACTCTGAACAGTTGATCCGTTTTTAATATTGAACTGCTTAAACTATTTTAATTATACTTGTCAAATATTTATAAGTTAAATTCCAGTCCTACGCAGCAGAATTAAGGCTGGTTGCATCGCTGCGATTTCGTTGCTGAGCTGCTCTTGTGTGCAATCATCCAATGTGACCACCAGAGGTCAACAGCGAAACGCCATGGCGTAATGCCTGCTGCTTGGGGGGGTGGCTGAAATACGGTGAAACAGGAAAATATCAGACTGGATTTTCTGGTTATTTTAGGGTTGGTTTTTTTTTTTTTCATATCTTAGGAATTATGATGACAGGATTCTTAATCTCTTTTCCTATGAGTTTGAATGCTGTGTTCTAGAATGCTAAATAAACTCATTTGCTGTTTGCATTTAAAGAAAACAACTTCTCAAAAACCATTTAAGTGAATTATCTAGAAATACGTGCTTTCCCAAATGACATGATCAGCGTTATTCGTTGTAATAGCACAATAGGCCTGCATTCATTGTGTGAAATACAACAGCAGGATACCATTCAAGTGGCATGTTTTCTTAAAAGTTGTATGTGTCAGAGCTAAGTCTTGCCTAGTGGTCATCATATGACAGCATTTACTGTAGCTGTAGCTATTGGTATCAGTGTAAGGGAAGCGAGTACAGGTGTCTGACACTTACTTGATTGGCAATCAATCTTCAGTCAATCACTATCCATGCAGTCGAAGACCACATTTTCCTCACAACCTTTTTGTTTATTGTTCTGCATATTAAAATCAGCTTCTCCTTTACAAGTGGGACTGGAACCTCAGAATTAACTTTTGAAAGGAGAAAAGTTTCACTATGGTCATTTGTGAAGAAGGGAAGCAGAGCACCACAGCACTCTCTGATCTAAAATAAATAATACCTAAAAAATATCTATAATAGACCCCAACCTACTGCAGATTGCCTTCTCATTAGCAATCAGAATTTATCTGGATGAGAATATACTAAACTTTTGGTAATATACCAAATTTTTGGTGGGGACCAGTTATGCTCACAGTAGTATTATTGAACTAAAATTACAGCACTGATTTCATTATTTTTGCTGGATTTCTTTCTTGTTTATTTATCTGCCACAGGGATAAAATATAGCATAGTCATGATCAAATTTCTCAATATCTGTAATGCTTTCAAATGGGGTAAGAAGGAAAGAGAGGGAACCCCGAACACAGCCAGCAAAGCTGGAGTCTATGCGTATGTCCCACTGAAGATAGATAGGCATGCATCTGGATTATTTTTCCAAAGAAATATGGCAAAACATGAGCTCTTGGTGCAGCAACCAACTTTGAAAAATACTTAACAAATAACAGATAAAAACAAGTGAGGAGAAAGCATGTTTAGAGAAACTCCTCCAAAACTCCTCCTTGCTTTGATTTACATATGGATAAACCCAGCATAAAACAATGGAAAGTTTGTTGCAACAGTTTCAACCCAAATAGCACTAAGCTGATATTTACTACTCTAACTAGTAGCTATTGTTGCTTATTTGCTCCAGCTAAACACACAGGTAATGCAGAAAGTTACTTTTTGGTTTTCAAATGGAAAAGGTTTTCAGGTATGTGCTTTCAGAAGCTTAAAAAACAGAAGATGCTCTGAATAAAGAGAGTTCAATTAAAGGAAGTCATTTCAAAATGTAATTGATAATTTTTAAGTAAATGTGGCCTTGTAACAGAATGCAGATGGCAAGCCCAATATCCAGCTGACCCCAGGGTGTGATCGAGAAACAAACAGGAGGTGCAATACATTCTATTAATTATTTTCACTGCTACAGTTGTTTGCTATATAATACAGGTCAACAGGGGTTAGCCTGAAGCTTCTCCTAATATATTAGTAAATAAATTTGAACAGATTTTAATTTGCTAATGGAAAGGTCTGAGCCAGTTGCAAATAAGAGTGGAGCTACTTTGTCTTGCTCATTAGCATGCAACATGGCTGCTCCCGCCATTCATACAAAATGTTACATTTCCATAAAGCACGGTGTAATTTGTCACAGGGTAAGGGAAAAAAAAGAGTAGGGGGGGGAAACAACTCTGTAAACTATATTAGATTAAAAATAAATGTGTATCATAAAGCAATCATTCTTATGGAGTCTGTAAGATAATTACATGTTGAACACCTGCCTCTGAAGGCTTGCCAAGTAATCCAGCATGGGCAGTACTTGGAAGGAAATACTTGGGAGGAAGAAAAGAAAGTCTATGTTATTTGAGAAGGGTGTAAACATGAATGGGGAATCACAAACTTAATATCATCTAGTTTTGATTTAAAGACTATTTACATAAAACATCAGTATGCACTTTTATTTCCTAACTTGTTCTTCATCAGATTTTCTCAAAGAGATGATGATTTCCATCTTTCCTCTCACTATCCATAGTTTCCAAAAAGAAAACCAAACCATTTTACTGCATGGTGCAGCCTATGTACCCCAAAGCCTTGAAATGCACCTGCGCAGAGGTTGCATAAAGTGCCACAAAGAATACCCTCCTGTTAAATAGCAGGTCAGTTATGAGAAGCCATGTTTCAAATGCTTTCTAATGATTTCTCACCTGTTTTGAAGGTTTGCTTTGTTCCAGTTCACACAGAATCGTGAGAGTTCTGTGCTCACAGAGGTGTAACACAGCACCAGGTGCCACAGGTTGTTCGATTCTCATTCTTCTTCCTATAATAATAATAATAATTCCTTAAGTGTTACTGAACTACTTTGCAAACGTTTGTGAACGTTCTCATTTTACAGATGCAGAAACAGAGGCATTCAAGTCTGTATCTTGCCCAGCATTGTGATTGTTAGCAGCAAAATTGCGTGGTGTCTGAGCCCAGTAAGCACTGTTTTGGTTTTCCTGCCTTATTCTTTACCTCGCTTAGAAAACCACTGAGAGCAGAGAGAATGACTGCCCTTTTCAAATAATGATAGGTGATGAAGAGATATAAGCTGTACACTGTTGAAGGATGATTTAACCCAGCAGTGCTATCTTGTTGCATCGTGTTACTACTGTGTATGTGCTCCGTGGCTATAGCATCTCCCTTGAATCTCAACCTTTTTCAAATGGATCATGAAGCTTCATTGGTGTGCATCGCTACCTGAGTGACTTTAACACCTCCCTCCTTCTGGAACTGTAAAACTCACACGGGCCTGCTCATTACTTCTGTTTGTCCACTTAATTCTTTCCCCATTAAAAAGATAAATAAGGCTCTACAGATGCTGGTGTTTAGAAAATCCTCTGTCACTGATGGTTTCTTAAGGAGGAATTCTAAAGGGGAGAATGATACTTTCTTGTCCGGGAGGGTTTGTGCAGACAGGTATATGAGGATCAACGCAAAGAGAGCCCATAAACTGGCAGCCTAACATGTATGTCCTTGCGTTGTATTTGCCTTACCTGCACACAGAACGATTCTTATAATCAACTATTTTCTCCATGTTTAATATCTCACGTGCTTTCCACTGGTTTATTTGTGAGGGCAGGGTTTCTGTGTTTGTTTTTTTTTTTTTTTAATGGCTTTCTGCTTTTAAATATTCTACCTGTTTGTATTGCTCAGATGCATGAGCTGACAGGAAGAGCCGTTAATGTTTAAACCTTTGCCATTTTCACCTCCTCTTCTTCCCTTTGTGATGTAAGAAGCGGCACTCGATTTTAAAATGGGCACAAATTAAGAAGCATCTAAGGATTTACTCCCTTAATTACAATAATCCCTAAAGGATTATTCAGAGATAGGCCCTAACTAAAGTTTTAAACTTAGCCATGCATTTTAAATCAGGAGCAGGCTGATCTCTGCTCCGGCAGCAGAAGGCAATGCTCAGGTTTGGGAATTCTTTGGTTAAATGTTGAGGTTGAGAAAACAGTCTGCTTCCGACAACACAACCACTGATACGTTGTTTTTATTGGTAAACTGCTTGCTCAGCCGTGTTTTTATTTTGTTTTTTGTTTTATTTTATGACTTTTCAATATTCAGTGTCTCAGTGATGCAGAAAAGGCTAGCTGTAAGCAAAGAGAAGGGGGAGGGGAGGGGGGGTGCTGGCTGCCAGGGTCAGTGGAGTGAGATTTCCAGGCAGATTTCTTAACACCATCCCACCTTGGATGTGAGAAGTAGGTAAAGTTCTGCGGTTATTTTCAGTTGAGGGGATTCCTACTATCCAGGTGTTTCAGCCACTGACTTTAGTGAAGTATCGACTAAAAGATTGTCCAAACTGTATGAATTGCAGGGCTAGTCTGGTTGGCCCAGCCTGTTTGATGGCAGCAAGAGGAGATTTCCACAAGCAGTGGAATTTACACACGCTAACTGATCAGGCTGCCCAGAGAGGCTGTGGATGCCCCATCCCTGGAGGTGTTCAAGGCCAGGTTGGGTGGGGCCCTGGGCAGCCTGGTCTAGTATTAAATGGAGAAGTTGCTGGCCGAGCCTGTAGCAGGGGGGTTGGAGATTCATGATCCTAGAGGTCCCTTCCAACCCGGACCATTCTGTGATTCTGTTTCTAGAAATTGCATTCACTGTGTGTCTTCTCATGGTGCGGCCCGGATTAGTAATCAACTCAGATCTGAC
Source organism: Pavo muticus (assembly GCA_016647715.1). Lineage (NCBI taxonomy): Eukaryota > Metazoa > Chordata > Aves > Galliformes > Phasianidae > Pavo > Pavo muticus. The sequence goes on from JACDJE010000622.1 coordinate 31,978, forward strand.
TGTTCCACAGAGAGGGTGGGCAGGAAAGAAGAAAAAGCAGAAGATGTGTGTGGTGTTGTGTGTCACCATCAGCATTCAGCTTGCCTCCTTCCAAAGCAGACAGAACTCCTCCTGTCAAATGGCTGAGCAGTTAAGCCAAATGAAGAATGTACGTAATTCCAGCCGGTTTGGCTCAAGGCATGAATAGTAAAATATTTAACAGCAGTATTTAACTCCTCTGCCCTTGTTAACATCCTTCCTTATTCTAATCTACATCTTCTGTCCAAATCTTGTTCTAGTTGCTCACTTTTCTTTTTATTTTCTTTTTCTCTATTTATTTGTCATAGAAAACCTCTTCTCCCCAGTGTTCCCATCAAGAAATGAAACCCTGATGTCAATGTGTACCAAAAGGTGTGACAGAAGGGTTTAAATGATGTATTTGCCCTACTTAATAAGCTTGTGTATGTTTCTGATACATACGTATATATGTTTGATATTTTTCTGATAGTTGTCATTTGTTTCTAATATTAAGAGTATAGGCAGTCACAAAGTTGGCTGCTTTATTGCTCGTGCTTTTTGTTGTTGGGAAAGGCAAAGATTCTAAGACTAAATATTTGATGAGAAATACATCAGCAGCATGTTGCACTCAAACGTGGTATTGCAGATGACACCTCATAAATGTTAAAATTTGGAGGAAAAGTATTTTTTTCAGTCAGACCACAGTGCTGTTTGCTCTGTCCTGTCACAACTGTTGTAGTTCTTTCAATCTGTAGAACTGCCTGGTTGTCAGAAAACTATTCAGTCTGCGTTGTCCTTCACAAAATGCTATTCCCAAACAAATAGGGGAGCAAAGAATAATGGTAAATATCCTCAAGTATTGAAACTAATTTTCCTGTTCAGATTAATGTTCTGCTAGGATTCTCTTCATATGCTGCCCTATGTTATGCCAGAGAATTTTTCTGCATTCGTTTCCACCCAGGAATGTCTTTGCCTCCGAAAGAAATTATACTGTCCCTTTGTAGCTGCTGAATACAGCTACAGTTATTATAGAGCTTAAGCTGAGGGCTGTGTATCTACAATTTTAATAACTTCATTGTACAGGAGCGGTTTGTATTTTAGAGGACTTTCTATTCGCATTTCTCTGCAGTTTTTATGGGTAAACCTGTGCAGAGCAAGACAGCCACCTTAAAGTTCCTAAAGTGTCATTGTTGTATCTCAGTTCAGTAAAACAGTCATGTGAAAATTAAACACCAGCAAGAATTGAGGGGAATAAAATTAATTTCAACACTATGTTAAATATTAAGCTTATAAATAACTGTGTTCAGAAAACTATCCTGAGGGCTGTATCTCCAATGGAAACAAATCACTGTATGATCACAACTTTTAATCACTAAGCTTGTTACGTTCTGAACGCTGTGCCTATACACTTGTTCTGCTGCAATCTTGATTAGTTTTCTGCTGCTCTGATTATCTCCTTTGAAAGCTTGCATGAAGAGGTTAGAAGCCAAGGATAGCAATACAAATTAAAAACAAAATCTACACAGCTGAAGCTCAAGAATTTGGGTTTGTAACTACAATAAATATTTTATTACAGGCTAGAGAGCGCATGAATTATTTTTCTGAGAATAGAAAAGATTAATATGAATGGATCTGATGGTAGATATGACACATTGGAAACTCTTCCTTACATTACTGTACAGTAAATACCTATTAGAAATATGGTGCTAAAACACTAAAGCATTTTTTGTGAACGTACTGAAAATTACATACATTTTCAGCTTCTATGCAGGTTAGTAATAGAATTGCTTTGCTTATACTACTCAAATCTTAAGAATGAAAGCAATTACTTTGGTAATGAGCTTGAAGAAAGTTATTTTGAATATGAATTACACGTCAGTTACTTATTTGGGATAAGATTTCAGCCACTGATACTTGAAACTAAGGAAAATTAATTCTAGAGGGCATTTCCCCAACATGAAGCAGAAGTTTAGAAGAGAAGAGAAATATGTGGAAAAAGCAATGGGCTCCTAAAAGCAAAGGAAATTGAATTTCCTTGAGGGTTTTGAATTTCCTTGAAAACTAAAAATTGTAAGACCTTTAGTTCATTGTTGTATGTATGTAAAAAGTTAGTTGCATGCATCTTTCTCTTATGTAATACATGAAAAATGCCATCTGCTTTCAGAATCAGGTTATATTTCTATCTCTTAGTGCAGAAATGTCTTGCTTTCTAGTTTCAGCACATAAATATTAAAATAAAGTTAAATGATATTAACTGTGATATTTTTTTTAGGAAAAAAAAATGAAATTCGTTTTTTTTTCATTTTCTTATATGTGTACCTAAAAGATTTTTCTCCATTTTAAGGAAAAGTATGTAGGGAAGAACAACTGCATTTTAAAACAATGAAAGTAGTTCAGCCTTTTCTAATCATGGCCTTGCATATAATAGGGCATTTTACACTAGAAGTACATTTACAGACACGGTATTGAGAGCTTTTCTTCACTACCCAGTTTTCATCTCTCTGTTACAAGTGGTTGCTGGTTTTATTTGTCTGTCCAATGTTTCTGCAACACCAATGGAGTGAAAAAAAAAAAAAAGTAGTGAATCAAAACACCTCTAAGCAGATAGAAATGAAATGTGGATTTAAGCTTTTGGGACTTTCTTATGAGGGTTACAGCATTGTTTAGGAAACCTGACTGCGTTACGCATCCCAGCTGCTCTACCTGGTAGGATGCTCAAAGGCTCTTCAGTGCACTGAAGTTGCACCGGTTTTCATTCAGAAGCAGTCAGTGGTGCTTTACTTGAACGTACCATACTGAATAGCATGAAGGGCCTATGGTGATTTTAGGACAGGCTCAGCTCTTTGTATCTGGCTGGAAGAAGAGAGAATATTATGACTGCAGCTGCTTCTCCACTGCATGCTGCCCTCATGACCTTAAATTGAGACACTGATTTAAAGCTCATCTGTAAGTAGTTGTTCTTTACCAGCAGCTGTAGGTCAGCTGTATCTGCACTTAGGCTGCAATGGTTGTTCTAAACAAGAACAAGTAGTTACAGTAGCAGTCTGTTTATATTTCTAGTGTGGGATGCTGTGGAATATCTTCAATATCTGAAAAAGAGGATAATGATGACTGATCTCTTAATGGGAAAGAGAGTATCGTCTGTTTTCACTGTGTTTTCATCAGTAAACGTTTAGCAACATAGAACATCTGAGAACTCTGTCACTGTATCGGATTTGTCTGAATTTCAGGAGCAGAAAGGGAGCTGACTCATTGCTTTTTTCTACCTTTTTTCCTTTCACTTTAAAATCCATAGACAACACATTGACCTTAAGGCTTATTACTTGAGGAAAGCTGGTTAGAAATAAGGTAGCAGGACGTGCGCAAGATGAGGAATTTCCATTTCCCATACAATTGAAGACGCATCAATTATCAGATAGTCGTTCTGAGACATTAGAGAAAAATATAAAATGTTGTGACTGTTATATTCATATGTGGTTCTTGGATTTGGCACTGGTCTGGGACATGGAGACAGACTTTGTTTCCTGTTTCACTACATGACTGCTGACAAACCCCTTCCCTCCTCGTGTTGATGCCCTATTTTTCCTGCCCTGCGTAACCCACAGGCTCTTCCTTGACAGTCTTTCTTCTATTGTTCAATTGCATGGCATCATTCGCAATAGGATTTGGATTTTGGTAGAAGAATCTTTAGAAAAACAAACAACAACAAAACAAATCTATTGTAATACCAGTAAGAAAAAGAAATAATATGGAATACGTTACTCCCTGGAACTAAAATAAGAGGTTGCTACAAATTCACTCCATTCAGATGTGTGTCCTTTGCAAATTGACGGAATACAAATAACATATTTCCTGCTCTCTCTGACCTATTTTCTAATCTGCTTCTGCTTTCAGAAAAGGCATAATAACTGTCTTATTTTTACTCACCTTTCTGACCTTGCTTCATCTGTGGTATGTCTTTTGTCCTCAATAGCCAGCTTTCATATTGAGAATGAGTCCTTAAAGAGAGGAGGTGTCCTGTATGTGTTGCTTTTTCATTCCAGGCTGTCTATTCTATGGGTTATTCTGTGTAGGAGTGTATGCCTCCATCACCTTGTCTGTTAGAACAATTAATTACTTTATATTGTCAGCTGACATCAGAAATATCAGTGCCAGTATTTATAGGACTTATATCATTTAATGCTTCCCATAATTTTCACTGTAGCTGTTAATTGTCACCAGACTACTCATCTTTTTGAGGACCATTTACTTTAATGAAAACATCAATATTTCATAGCGCTGTCCTAAGTGCTGTGTGTCAGTTTCCTCTAAAATTTAACTTGTGATCCAAGAGTGACAATAAAATACATAGGTTGATGATGGGTGAAAAAACTCTGAGATGATTCATGAGGTGAACATCAGTGGTAAGACTTGATCTGCCTTTGTGCAAAGGGAGGATATGCCTTTGTGCTCTGTTATTCCTATCTGACTTCTAACTTCTGGAGAAAAACCTATTTTTTTTCCAGTTTTCTCTTCTGCAATTTTTCTTCATTGTTATTACTATTATTGAATTCTAGAAAGTTACTAAGGATGTAGCAATTGATTCCTTGCTTTGGAGCCAGAGCAGAATGGAATGAGCAGGCCAGAAAAGATTCTAACTTGAATTTTCTTATGAAAGTTAGATCCCAAAGTACTCCAAACCTGCCAGCTGCAGGTCGTTTCCCATGGGGCTCTTACGTGAAAATAAGCAAAAGACAGAAATGTAACAGCATACAGTGCAGAAGATGGAAGAGAGCTGATATTAAGATAATACTTATCTTTGTGACTATCAGAGCTTTGGGGGGGGGGAGGGGGTATTTTAAAGCAATTTAAACATGGGTGTCACTGTTCCTAAGGCTTTTCCAGTTACTGACTGTCTTTTGAAATCATGGTCTTACTCCTCTAGAAAGCATGTATGAGTTTCTCTCTGGTCAGGTGTAAAAATGTGAATGTTACCTCCAAATGGGTGGAGCACAAGTCAGAAGTTTACACACACTGGCCCATAATCCTATATCCCACACTGTGTGCATGAGCTAAGCTTTATTTGAACTGTATCAACTAAGAGATCAGGTACATAAGTGTGTTGGTACTGGTGTTACTTGTCATAGATTAAAAGCACTAGAGAGCAGTTAAGAGGAAATACCCTAGTTTTCACAGGAGACTTGAGGAAAATTGAAGAAATGTCACCAAAGTGAATTAATAGCTGCCTCATCAGATGCAATACCATGCATTACACTTAGGTGAGGCACATTACTGCAGGTGACACTTGAAATTATTTATTTGTAGGCAAAAATTTAGGGGTTTTGGTGCTGTTCAGTCCTTACCAGCCCTGACACACTGCCTGTGCTATCTTCAAGTGGAAAGTTAATGGAACTAATGCATAATCCATGAAACCTTTGTGCATCATTTCAGAAAGCGAGGCCATCAAAAAGTTCATGCTAAGTAGACTGCTCCATTCAACAACGAAGTCACATAAAGCAGCAACTATTCATTCAATATAAACACTTAAAACAGGGGTCAAAAGTGTTACAGAAATACATGTTTTGCTACAAGCAACTATAGCTACATTTTTCATCTTTCACCTAAACCTTTATCATCAGTATGAGTACTATTTAACTGTTACAAGAGATTGGCTCTTTCCTGATAATGTTTTTTCAGCCTCTTTGCTGATGTCAAGAACACTAAGCTGCAATATCTCTCTACTGCACCTTGGAGGAGGTGAAAGACAATAAAGGCTTGGAGTCAACCTCTTCTGGTGAAAAAGAAAAAAAACCCAAAACATACACATTTAAATAATCTTTTATTTTAAAATGATCTGTACTGTATTAATCACTGTAGATGCTTCAATTTAACTTTCCATTTATTTGCAATAGGATTTATATTTGACTTTCCTGCACTAGATCAAGTAAAAAGAAGAACTTACAAAAGGGCTAAGTGACTCAGAGTTTCAGGGAGGTTTTGTTTCTAGGTTTGTAGGAAAGAAAAACTACGTCTAAATAGAATGAAAAGCAATTATTTGAAATGCCACTGTGAATTGAATACCTCAGGTTCTCAGAGCATGTATCATTATGGGAAACCCAGTGTTCCTGCACAGAAGCTAAGCCATATTCTACACTTCACCCACAACACCCCATCGAGCAGACAGGTTGGTCATTTGAAGTGTTCTGTTCAGCAACAGTCCCATCCCTTTGCTCCATTTTTCACATGGAGTCTGGTACCCTTCCCAACAGTTTAACTACAGAGAGAAATGAAGGGGATGCAGGTACTCCCACACTACAGACTTACGGAATGATTAGTCAACATCAATTGCTTTTCTGAACTAGTTATCAGCTTCTTTGATTTTTGCCCTGAGTCATTCATGTTTCCTTAAAATAGTTTAGCAGATATGAAATAAGGCCCATTTCAAAGGCAGAAGTCAAGAAGGAAGTCAACTACCCAGAAAGGGGATCATCAAAACAGTAGGATGGACATCATCTTTGAAAAATTATTTTTCCTGTTACTCTCTTAATAATAATAATAATAATAATAATAATAATAGTTGAACAAAATATTTTGCAGTCCTTAAGCTTCCATTCCCAATGCATTACCTAAGCTCTGGCCCTAGGTCAATAATGCTTGAAAAGTCCTCACTTGTTAGAGTCTGTGCTGTGCCCCGTATAAAAATGCTGGTGTTCCCAGTTCAGTTCTTAATGGACAGGTGTTCGCAGCACAAAACCCTCCATAACAATTGGCCCTAATTAGCACCTTTATCAGCAGCCTCCCCAGAGAGGCCAGAGAATGAACAGACTCGGAAACTGAGCCGCCAGTCCGGCTCATCGCTAGAGGTGAGCCCTGCAGGTCAAGGTTGAGGGGCAGTGTGAGGAAGATTTTCTGCTACAGCTCGGGTCTAGCTGCTCCATGAATAGAGGACTTCAGACTCAGAACTGTCAATCTGGCACCTTTCAAAAGCACTAAATTCACTTAATTAACAGACAGGAAAAAAATAGCCTTCCCTAGCAACTCTTGCATCAAATGGTACTTATGTTACCTTATATTCTGAGCACCTAACCCTATTAGCGTTGCATTGTGTGTTTCTGTTGGAGTGCCTTTATGTAGACACCAATCTTAACATACATACTAATGTATACTGGGAGATTTAACAACATTTTAAATTAAACCGACATCATAAAGTACAGTTTATGTCTTATTTAAATTTGATTTTCCGTTAGCTGTTACACCCTAACATTCTATAATAGTTCCACAGAGGATGTTTTTTTTCCTTATTAATATGATTTTTACATGCAATTAAAATACCTTTTCTTTTGCGTTTCATGCTTTCCATTATTTTTTTTTCTTTTTCCTTATTTTTTTTCTTGTCTTGACACAAGGCAGTGTTTTGCATTCCTGTTCATGACTTGTCAGTCTATTATACATTAACACAGCACAAAAAGCCTATGCTTACCTTATTTTCAAGAGATACGGGATATGTTGATTTGTACAATTATGTAAAATAGAGACAGAAATGAACCATTTTTAACCATACCCTGTATGTAACTGTGTGTAGTTGTGCCACTCTTAGAGAAATTACAGGGTTACCTTTATGGAAGTAGGGAGTTTGCACTTCACAAATATAATATATCAGCCCTCTGTAGATAAACTGAGTTTTCCTGGTACAAAACTCTGATTTTTCCTTCTTGGTATATTTTTAAGTTCCTATATTTATTCAAGTAGATTCGGAAAATGGTTACCACGTGATAGTTTACTCTCCACTGTAGGATAGATGATTATGCTCTACGTTAGCTCTCAGCTAGCCAAGCTGTACTCAGAAATTTTGATTTTTCATGTTTAGAACATCCTTTCACATCTCCATTTTTGTTTCAGTTCTTAAAGCTCTCCCTGGATGATCAAGACCATTCCAGGCATCCCAGAAACAACTAATGAAGTCTTTCTCAGCTGTCTGTGACCTTTATTATATCACTTCTTTATTCTGTGTCTCTTTCTCTAGACAAAAAAAGAATGGTAACACACACTCAGCTCTGAAAGTTTTAGGTGAAAACTATTTGGAGTACACAAAGTAGTTTTATGAGGCTGAGTGGTCCAGACAGTAGGCATTCTATGAGGTAAGATTTACTGTGTAACTATGTATCTTTGGCTTTTCCTTCTCTAGAGTCTCTTTTTGTAGGTTATTTTCTATTGGAAGTTCCATGGAGCAGAAACTCCCTTGCTATTTCTCTGTAGAGACAGCCGCAATAGAGCCTGGGGTGAGTGGACCCTTGGTGTTATACAACCCAAATTCATCCAGTGGAACAAGGCAGTACGCCAGATGAAATGTAACAGATTAGTTACCCATCTTTCTTTCTGTCAGGGATCCGAACTGGCAGCTTACAAGTATATTGTACCAACGACTCAGATATGCTTTTCTGATTTATGGCAGATGAAGGAGGTTTTCCTCCAAAAAAGCAAGGTTATATCCCAGATATGTGTGATAGTTTATCTTAAAGATTACAAAGTAATTCTTTCTCAGTGAAACTGTTTGCTATTACAGCCAAAAAAAGCAATGTATTTTTTGCACTACTGTCTTTGATCTTTCAAAAGTTATGCGAAGATACTTGGGATAGGTAGCGAGATATTTAAAAACGTGAGCTAGATTTGAATTCAAATTAGAGCAGTCCTCAATCAGAAACAGTAAAAAAAGAGGAAGAGGAAATATGTAAGATGGCTAACAGACCTGCATGAAAGTTTTCTATACTTATGACTGCCTTTCAGCAAATAGTTCCTGTGTTTTCTGTTTCTGAAAGTATATGTCATATTCTAATCCATCACAAATCAAGCAACTTACTGGCTAAAGTCAGTGGATTAACACTAATACCCTGCATGCATCTGAAGTATTAGTACATAATTTTTGATACATCTGCAGATGTGCCAGCTGTCTATATTAATAACAATATAGCTGCTGTTCAGAGGGGACTTGTCAAGTGACAGCAGTCTTTCATGTTCATAGTAGTTGCCTGCATTGCAGCTAGAAATCCAACGTGTATTTCTGCCCAAACTGTTCTGGCTCAGGAGCAGCACAAGTGGCTAACAAGTGACTTGGAGATAAGTGAATGAAAAACACCTGGGCCAGAGGCTGCACACTGGTGCTCCTCAAGGCCTTGTTCCCAAGACTTATTGTTTTTACCTTGTGATAATAACAAATAACTGATTTGGGGAGGTAGAAAACAAAATAAGGCACACTCATCTGACTGTGAAACAAACTCAGATACATCAGCGTTGACTGCCAATGAGTCAACTTTGGGACTTACCTTGACCTAATTAGTCCCTCATCTTATTCTCCTTAATGAACTATCTTCATTTTTTCCCCTCAAAAAATCTTATATTAACTAATATATTTATTGTTTTGGTGTAAAAGTTTGTTTATTTTTAAACAATGAAGAAGGGCTTCAAACTATAGCACTACACTGCTGCTGTTACTACCCATTTCCTTCCCTTGGGATTTCAACACTGCAGATGTTACTATACTAAGAGCAAGATTGTTTGAATTATACTGCAAAATACCACTTAGTGAGTTTTGGTGTATAATTCCTGAGATGATTCCAGTGCCTCCCAGTTTCAGTTGATGTTTCAGTAAATGGCTATCACGAGCTCGTTCAAAAATTTGGCCTTCTTACCCCTTTATGTTTCAATTTCGTAGCTGATCATGTCAGCAATATGTCTTTTGTCGCAGAACGGGGTGACAGCAACATTTACATTTGCAAGAGAATGATCAATGAACTCTGAGCGGCATGCGGCAGTTTCCCCAGAGCTCCCCATCGCAGGCACATTTCCAGGGGAGGCAGCCAGTCTACCTGTCTTCCCCAGCAGCAGCAAGAGGTATGCATGCCCTGCAGCAACAAGAGATTTCCTGCTGAGTCCGAGGACTTGTTCCCTTCAGGCACAGCAGGATTCTTCTGTTAAGGTCACAGGCAGGACTTCGGGAAGGTATAGCTCTGCCTTCTAAGATTGGTCGTTTCTCAGCAAGCCCTTTACGTTATCTTCAGGTTCTCATAGACTGATTCTCTTATCCCTCGTTGTTTCTATTATTTACTATCTACGTTGTGTTCAAAAGGGGCATGGTCCAAATCTCTGTTGCACTGTTTCCTTGCCTCCATTCTTTATTCTGTTTACTTGCCTTTCACAGTTTCCTTTCTCTTCTCTTCAGTTCATGTTAGTGAATGATAGTTCTTGGAGTGAAGGAGGTAAAATAAGGCATGTAACTGAAAACATAATAGGAAAACTGGAGAATTACCTGAAGATTATTTTTGAATGCCTATTATCTAAATAGCTGTGAAAAGAAAGTCATAAACATACAGCAACCACATTAGAGGTACTATGTACTTTTGTTTTAGGTTCTTTTCTAAATTGTGTTTCTATGGACAAACTGAGAGCATTCTGGACTCAATGTCATCAATCACTTCAAACACTTGAATTTTGGTTAATAGTTTTCTTTGTTTTTAACTTAATTTGTACTTGATTTGAAGATTCTAAATCTAGGTAATGTAATAATTAAACAATAATGCATAGATAAGTCATTTATTATTAACATAAAATTCATATGACTGACATAATTGTAGTGAATTGATCCCTTGTATAAAACTGGGAATGATGAGGAAACACTCTTCTAGCAAAAAGCACAGTTTGAGCACTGCAGGTCTTTGCTTGCTACATTTACTTGATAAAGTCTAAGCTCATAGATGGTTAAAAGGAGATATATAAATGGTTAACCCAGCTGTATAAGGCAGGGCATACTTTTATATCAAAATGAACTGTGGCTGGTTATCTGTATCAACAGCTGACTGATTCCTCTGTGTATTAGCTTCCCTAACTGTCAAAGACAGGTTACCTTCTAAGTCTGTTGCTTCATTCAGTACTGCAACTTTCAGTAAATTGGGAATGCAGTTGATAGCACAGGATATGTGCATGCTTAATCGTATCTGTATGCTGCAACTTACAGAAAAAGGGGTTCTGATTTATCTCTCGTAGAAGGATTAGCAGAATTCAACAGACCTGCATGCTGCTTTCAAGTGCAGTTCTCTTTTTCTTTAGAGCAAAGCAGAAAGTGAATGCAGTAACTGAATTTTATAACTCTGGAAATTATTAGAACTTTTCTTTAAGCAGGAAAGTCTAAGAGTGACCAATAAAAGATTTTGGAAAGCGTCTGATCAGCTGAAATTACTTACAACTTTTGTACTGTAGAAACCCAAGAAATGAGATTTGATGCCCGCTGTGGTCTTCTCTAGGGATGAAATTGGATGCATTCTTTGATTAAATGGGCCCAAAAAGAAGAAAATATGTACGCAATTTTGATAAACAGCTTATTCTTAAGTCAGATTTATGAATCTGAATTCACAACTGAAAACAAGGCCATGCTGTGGGTCTGAAGATGAATATTTAACACAAAGTCAAAAATAGATTTCTGAAAATAAGAGATTGTTGAAGTTATGATGAACTTGTTCAAATTGCAAAATATCAGCAATTCTTCTCTGCTGCAAACTGATCTAAAGCAGCTTTCCTGTTTCCCCAGCAACCTGAAGCAATGCTAACTTGTTTCGTTGGAAGTAAATTAAATGTGACTTTCAAGTAGTTCATTATTTCAGTAGCCACAATGCCTCTCAGAAGTAAGGACATTCGATAAATCATGTTCGGATTTGCTGCACTTCTGAAGGGAGGCAGATAAAGGAATTTTGCAAAAATAGTTTTCAAATCTAGTAAATTTTTTAGAAATTACAAAAAATATATGTTTTTATTGGTACAGGAAGAAATAATAAAATGTGTTTTGTATGTGTAAATGAAGATAAATGTTGTCTGGTTCTGCACTAAAAGCCAGCAGGACCTGAGATTTACATGCATACAGCTGGTGCATGCTGGTTTGTGGCTCCTAAACACAGATCCACTTGATAGTTGAAACCTCTGCAAAAATGCTTTGACAGATGCAGCGTCCACGCTCAGCCCAGGCTGTGCTCTGTCAATATACTTAGTAATCCCCAGCCTCTTTCCTTGCCCCGGTCTGGATATGTCTCTCTAAACTACAGCATCATACTCTTAAGATTATCTATATTGTGCACAAAAATGGATGTAAGATTTCCCTAAACGCTCTCCCAGTGACTTTCAGATGCGAAGGCAGAAGCCTCTCCATTTGTTGACTACACATTTTCTAATCTGGGCTTCAAGGTTACACTGTTCAAAAAGATTGCTTTGCACATCCACTTGAATTTCCTCATTAGTTGCCACCAATCCGTAATTGCTGAAAGTCAAGCTGGTGCATTCTTCAGTTTGTTTCAGATTTGAATGTGACTGAAGTTGTTTTGGTTCAGCCCTGAGTTCAAAAGAACTTGGGGACATTGCTTCAGATTTAGGTTTAGGTTGGAAAAAAGGGTTCAGACTGGGTCTGGTTTGGTTTAATAGGTTCACCTTTACACTGATGTTCAGGAAGCTAGCAGAATCATCATGGTAGAAAGAACTATCATGGAACCCTCTGCTTTGGTGCCCGATTTTAGTGCAATAGCAGGCTGTTACAAACTAAACAGGCTTTTTGGCTTTGTTTTTGCCTTCAACGAATGTTTGTGCTTTGTCTTGGTTATGCACGTTTGGAGCTAAGATACCAGGTAAAAGTAAGTCTCATTCTGACATGCTGTAGCTGAAGAGGCTGTGTTGCCAAGTGCACTTGACAGGTAAAATTTGGTTACGGAAATGTCGACGGAAACAGGTTCTCTCTGAATGACACTGACAGGTAGATGGCAGTGGAGCTGCCCTACTCCCTCCCTCACTCCTACGGAAACCCCAAGTCTAGCAGTGTCCCAGAGTATGAATATTTTTTCGTGGTGTTCTTATAAGTGATTGCTCGTGGCATCTTATAGTCTTATCTCAGCTTGTGCAGCTCCTCATGAATATTCTGTACATATGGAAGAGTTTTCTATATCATTGCCCATTAACAAGGAGGATAATCACTCATTCAGTTATCAAGAAGTCAGAGAAGGCCTTTCCTTGAGCCCTCAGTGCAAAGAATCATGGGAGATCAAAGGAGGTTAAATGTGGCTGACATTAGGATCATTACTTTTTTCTGTGTAATTATTGTATTATAATAAAGATGGTTTAAGATAAGCAAAAGGTGTATTGAAGCCTTTTAGAGCTAAAAGACCACATTAGTGACTCTTTACCTTTATTTGCAATGGGACAAAATGAGTATTTTGGCTGATACAAATAAATGAGCATTCTTTCACTGAAAGTACAGTAAGGTCACGAGTGTACATATAGGTGATATATTTTTACAGAATTGATTTTAAGGGAAATTAATCCAAAAGGGAACTAGAAGGTGTAATGTTGCATTGTTAGTAAAAACAGCAACACTGAATTCTAGGTTCAAGCTGAAAAGTAGCTTTCTCAATCTTTAGAGAATCTGAAACTTTTAATAATAAATTAATTTTTTGGGTTTCTTTTCTCTGCATTTTCTTGGCTTTGTCACAATTTAATCATACTTTCAATGAAAGAAGATGTATTCAAGTGAATCAGCAAAACTCTATTATTTATAAAAGGAGCATGCCCTGTGCAAATGGTATAAATGTCTCCTATGAAATGGCTCCTTTACTCTTCTGGTTGTTCTGCAGGTTACCATGTCTGCAGCAGAGCTGGTAAAGCCGGCTGCCCTAACCCACTAAGGGTTGTAATGCAAAATCAAGTTTTCTTTAAATTCTATTTCTTGTCCCCCCAAGAAGAGCAATAGTATCTCGTACATAATTATCCTGTAGTTATTCTGCATTTATCTGCAGAAAAGATTTCCACCTTGTGCTTATTTTTGATTATTTTTTTCTTTACTTGTGAATGACTGAGTAGAAATTCAGGCTTTGAAGTACAGGGCTTGAACTCACTTTGCGGGATGTCCCTATTTCACAGTCCTTAAGAAATTGTCACAGGATTTTAATTTAGTCTCTTGCATTTGAAATAATTTTCCAGTTTACTTCAGAAGACAATAGGCTGCTGATTTCATGAGTCTCCTGCTGCAGCTGCCCACCGCCCACTGTTGCTATCTTTGAGAGCATTCTCTAGGGCACATAGGTTATGCCTGATTACATGATGCATGGATCCTGCTGGCAAGAGGCAAATGGGAAAATACAAGAGACAGCTTGAATTTGCCAGAGTTGAATACTTGTAACATCTTAGAGCAATATACATACTATTTCACTCTACTTCTTCATATAAAGGCTTCATCTGGGCAAGATTAGTCATGTGTTGTCTCCTTTCCTTGACATGTAGGTTCAATAAATTATAACTGCTCATAGTCTCTATATACTGGCAGAGGAAGTGGATTTTAGTTTTATGTTTTGTTTCACTATACCCAAAATTCTTTATTAAGTTGCTCAGATTTTCTAAATTTATGTCTTTCTGAAATTTTTCTTCTGATTCAAAAATCACTGCTAATTTTTCTGCACATAATAATAATAATAATAATAAAGAAACAGCAACAACAACAAAAACTCTTCAGTAAGGTAGCAAGACCTTTGTAAGTTAGCATTTAGTAAATAGAGGAGGAAAAAATATAAGACCATTGAAACTAGATGAGTCAAAAGTGTCAGCTATGTCATCTCTTAGGAGCTCTCATCCAAGAGTTACTAAGGCAAAAAAGAAAATGTGAGTATTTTCAAGGCTCTTGCTGTGTGAATCAGGTGAACAATAATTTTATCAAGTACATTGTGTCAGACATCTGGTCAAAGGTGGAATTTTCTGGACTAATAAAGTTGTAATTTTCAATATATGACAATTTTGGTGGAACTGTACTGCCCCCGAATCTATTCAGTCATCTCTCATTGAATATCTGAATATATTATGCAAGAGCCAAATTTTACAGCAGATTGAGCACTCCTATGCAAACAATTTATGTTATAAAAAAATCAGTTTTCAGAACTGTCTTCAACTTTGAGACTCCAGGAATAGCTGATAGAAAATAGGACCCTTTAACCATGTAAGTAACCTCCATGTTTGACTGTCACCTGCAGAATTGTTACTGAAGAGGTTCTTTATAAAACAAGGAAAACACGTACTATATGTTTGTGAACTGGTTAAGATTTCTGACTAGAAAACAAATACACCTGAACACACAGTTCCAGTTGGTAATGTAATTATAAATAATGACTTTCTAATAATAATAATCATCATCATCATCATCAGATGTACACCTAACCTTATAGGTCTTATAAAATCTTCATCACAGCACTCGACCGTCATATAAAACACAGGAGCGAGATTTTTTCATTTACATTGAGTCTTTCCTGCATTTCTTCACTATTCTCATTCTATGCTCGGGATTGAACTACATCTCCCATCAAGCAACGCAGTCTCCTCCCTGACTAAGGTAGGGGAGCAGGGCAGCAGTCACTGAGAAGGATTTTTCAGTTCTTCTTTTGTTAGAGATTGGAATTTACTTCACAAATTCTCTCGAGCTTGACAATGTATTTTCTGCATTCCTTTCTCTATTATAGATTTTTTTTTCCAGCACTTCTGGGCAGATACACACAAACATCTATTAAACTAGATGAGCAGAACAGGGAAACAAAAGGTGTGCAACTTATTAATTCTGCCTTTAATGTTAATGAGGACAAGATGGTATATTTCATGGGAAGATAAGTGCTAGAAAGCATATTGTGACAATGTATGCAATGAGTTCTTCAGTAACTCTTCCGTGGGAATTATATTTGGTCAAATGTATGTTTGTCACATTTAAAATTCAGAAAAATTGCACTGTCATGCAAAACTCCTGTTGCTAAGACAGTCAAAGGCATCTGGCCTGTTTGAAGAATATCCTTATTCCTCCAGTTTTAAACCTCACGTTGCATAGTAACCTTTGGAAAACAATATAGTAAAATAAATATTTGTCAGTAACAATTTCACAATTTACTGAGGAAATTTAATCATTCTATTACCATTTCTGTAGCACCAATTGCTGTACTGTTGAGGTACATTTTATTTTTGCTTGAAACTTAAATTTAAATAGTCCAAACTATTTTCTCCCTATTTTGTCATTATTTGTTTATTTTAATCCTGTTCTACTTCTGCTATACTTCTGTCACTTTTCAGTCTGCAAGTTGGGGAATATGTACAGCATTATACAGATTGCTCACCTGCAGCAGACACTAACTTTCTGGGGAGCTTTACTTTTAAAAGCCATAAGTCGGTGGGGCTGTACTCATGTAAGTATTCCACGAAAGCAAGACAATCTGATGGAGAGGTCTTCTTCAAATTCTACTTTGAAACGTTAAAAGTTAAGAAACATAATTAAACTGCAACTGCATTAACATTTATATAAAATATAAACCAAGTGCTTATCCTGATTCACCAAACAAATTACAGTTTGAACATTATAGAAAAAAATACCCAGCTACTTATCAACGGCACCATTTGAAATTATTGCTAGTACTACAACTCTAAATGCATAAGATGCCTTAAATACAAACCCTGAACATTTACATACTGATTTCATGAGCAAAGCAAAAGGTATTTGCCAGTAACAGTACAGGACTCAGCATTTTTATTGTCTGAGTAATCCTGGCTCGCTCTGATATGAAAATTCAATTATTTTAGAACTGGCCGTCTCATTAAATTTTGACAAGGAGCACAAGCTCAGTACCAGCTCTAGCTCTGAGAAGCTGTGGGTGCCTGACAGCTCCACGGTGAATTTTAAAATGTAGTATTTTTGCAGGACAAGATTATCTGACAATTTTTTATTAAAAAAAGAAAAAATTAATCAAATACATTATAACAACCAACACCGGTAACTTGGCCTTTCTGTAGATAGTTTTATGAAAATGCATTGCAGAAAAAAGACTCCAATGTTTATTACATCTTCTCCCAAAGCCCACCTCCATGTCTTACACTCTGTAATTGTGCCAGAAAAAATACTTGTGTCTTTATGTGAGCAGTGCTATTTAGCCACTCATTGTTAGTGTTTTCTGCCTTTCCGAGATTGAAATGTATTTGTAATGATGTTTATAAATATGATTTCTAAAAACAGAAAAATTTAGCTTATATATTTATCTTTAGCACCTGCAAGGAGTCTTTAGACAAAATATTTTTTCATCAGAATATGCCAGTTTGTTGAAACTAAAACTTTTCACAGGATCGTAACGTTTTGGCGACACTAACACTGGAAAAGGCTACTCAAGTTTAAGATGACTTAGTATGGAGCAACAGAGAGTCCCAAGACTGTTGGGCTATTTAGACTTAGAAACTGAACCACTTTTATGACCAAACTTTCACCACCTTGACAATTAAGCCTGACTATGAGGCTCTTGCTTATTGTGTCGTAGATTTCTCCTACTCCTTCCTGTTGGAAGTGCTACACACTTTATAATCCACACAGAGCAGCCAACTGTGGATGGACGCCATGGAAAGAAATATGCTGAAGACTACATTTTTGAGGGTGTAAATGATTACATAATCTTTTGGTGCAGAATTTTTCATGCTGTGCTTAGATCATTCTCTTGAGTTGTAGTGGTTTTATGTTCTAGTTAATATGGAAACAATATTTGATTAGTTTGCAAAGTAGAAGAATTCCAATAAGAAAGATGAAAGGATGCTGTTTCTTAGACTGTGCTTAGTAACATGATACAGTACTCAGCTATGGTACAATGGGCTAGGAAAACAAAGATATGAACTAAGTCTCTAGCACCCTAGGTAAGCACCCTAATACCAGTGTTGCTGGAGTGTGTGTTATGTTTGTTTTATTTTTGGTTCAGTAGGATTTTTTGGGTATAGAGGATGGAATGGACATTCGGTATTTGTTCTCTCCCAGTCTAGAATGTGTAATCCATGGATATTGAGCACAACCCCCCTGGCTGCAACTTTCCAACCAATTCCTTATCCATCAAATAGCTTACCCTTCAAATTCATATAACTCCAATTTAGAGATAAGGATGTGGTGTGGGACTGTGTCAAAAGCCTGGCAGAAATCTAGAAAGATGACATCTATCAGTCTTCTCTTGTCAACTAATGCAGTCACTCCATCCTAGAGGGCCACAAGATGGGTCAGGCGTGATCTGCTGTTAGTGACACCATGTTGGCTTTCTTGGATCACCTCCTCATCTCGCATGTGCCTTAACATAACTTCTAGGAGGATCAGCCTGTAGTTCACTTGGTCTTTCTTTTTCCCCTTCTTAAAAATGGGTGTGATGTTTCCCTTTTCCAGTCACTAGGGACTTCACCTGACAGCTGTCACTTTTCAAATATGATGGAGAGCAGTTTGCAACCACATCAGCCTGTTCCTTCAGGACCCTGAGATAAATGTTATCCAGCCCCATAGATCTGTACACATTCAGTCTCTTGAGGTGATCTTGGACTTGCTGTTCTCTTACAGTAGGAGGGATTTTTTCTCCTCAATCTTTGTCTAGAGATTCAGGGACATGACAGATGTGAGTAGCCTGACTGACAGTAAAGACTGAGGTAAACAACTTGTTGAGTACCTCAACCTTTTCCATGTCTGTTTTGTGCTGTTTCTAAGTTGTTCATTCTGCTGTAAAAGAATTCAGCAGTCCATAAAGGCTGTAAACTGATCGCTGCTGACTGAAGCCAGTAGCATGAGGAAGATAAATCAATCAATTGTACTTCAAGGCCAACACAAACTTTCCACTTAAGATCTACCCACAATGTCTTGAGAACAGAAAAAATGTCGTGTCATATGTGGGCTAACAGGAGATAATTTCCTTCAAACATGTAAAAACCTGAGCAACAGAGAGCATCCTCACTCTGACAATCTCTAGAGGGAAATTATTCAAGGGGATCTTGTACAGCAGATAGCAGATACATTGGACTGTCCCATCTATTAGTTAGGGTCAGGGACATTTGAAATACAGGATTCTTAGGGAAAAAAATAGATCAGACTGCTTTTCTCTATATTTAATTAACTTATGTGAAGGTCATACATATCTCTATCTCTAAAATGCATAGTATGTCAGTCATTTAAAAATCTGGTTATTTTGCATTATCTTACTGTTACAGTCCAACTTTTTTATCCAAAGTTTCATTTTGGTGATCAAATTAAAGAGACGACAAGCTCCTTGTCCTTACAAGCTAAGCACTTTGTGTGTTATACTCGGATATACTCTGTGTGATATAAAATGAGACTTCATAATGGGATTCAATGCAGTTGAGTGCTAAATTATAGCAGGCTTATATCACAGAAAATTATAACAATGAGAGAAGAACTCATATCGTGGCTTTAGTCTGAGAGGAAAATTAAGACTTTGCAATTAAAGTAGTAACCTAAAACTTTAAAATAATTTAAGCATTTACTGAATACATGTAATGTTCTGTACTTATCTGGAAGCAGAATTGGCAGTTGTTTGAAAGGATCCAAATGAAATGTGGACAAGGTGTATGTTATGTCCTCAGAACACAGATCTGTCATTTTCTTCATTGTTCATGAATACATTGGTATTGAATATCTCTTTCCCACAAATTCACAGGCTCCATGCAGGACTAGAGAGAAAAAGTGTAATGTTATCGTTAAATTGATGTTGCATACAACTTTATGATAATCCTGACAACTGCAGCTTGTGAATTTGCCAAGAGCAACCTAGTAAGTGATTTTCAGAGATGAACACTGAGCTATGAAGTAAAATAATCCTTCCCCTCAGGAGGACAAAACTGCAATTTTCTTGTAGACATAATTTACAGAATTATTACTGACAATTTTAGAATTCCACTGGGTGAAACACTGAGGGTTTGAGAACGGAATTTCTTGTCCTTTTAAAAACAGACAAATTTTAAATGGACTGTGTCTATAACATCTTTCTAATAACACAGAAGGAATCTGACATGGAAAACTAGTGGTGGATTCTTTCCTTTATTCAAATGCTCTGCCTGTTAACAAAAGCTAGGGTGTGTTGTGACTCATAGCTTTTGATAAGATATAAAAAGAGCTTAGGTTCATATTCTGATTTCCTCTTGCATACCTTTAGAACACAGCATATAATGCATTTTAAACTAAGTTTTTATATGAGTACTACTTCAAAAAAAGTTCTTGTCACAGCCAGTTAGCATGTTTCCTGTTGCTCCTTCAGAAGTTTATGAAATTGTTTAGACTGTAAATCTCCTTGAAAATGAATTATTTTAAGAGACAAGAAGGAAGAAAGACTTAAAATGAGATGATACTTTCTTTCTGAAAGTTCTTTTAGTATTCCCGCAGGAATAAGAGAGAAAGCAATAGTGTTCAATATAGATGTCATACTCCTAGTGACAATCCTGTAGACTTACAAGCATGTGAACATCCCACCTGACTAACGTGAGTTCAGCTCATGAGTTCATGTTCAGCTAACATGAGTGTTAACTGAAATCGGTTGAAGCAATTAAAATGAAGTAAATATAAATATCTTTGTGCAACTTAGATTTGTATGCCAGTTGGAAGGGTCCTTAAAGGTCACTGAGTTCCAACCCCAGTGACGTGGGCTAGCAGCCCCCTACCAGACCAGGCTGCCCCGGGCCCCATCCAACCTGGCTTTGAGCACCTCCAGGGATAGGGCATTCACAATTTCTTTGGGCAGCCTGTGTCAGTATCTTACCACCCTCTGAGTAAAGAATTTTTTCCTAACATCTAACAAAAATTTCCCTTCTTTTCATTTAAAGCCATTCTCCCTTGTCCTATCTCTTTTAGACTGTGTAAAAGTGGGTCTCCCTCCTGCTTGTAAGCTCCCTCAAGTACTGGAAGGTAGCAGTGAGGTTTCCCTAGAGCCTCCTCTTCTCCAGACTGAGCATCTCCAGCTACCTCAACCTATCTTCATAGGAGTGGTGCTCTAGCACTTTGATAATCTTTGTGGCCCTCCTCTGGACCCACTCCAAGAGTTCTACAGCCTTCCTGTGCTGAGGACCCCACAGCTGGAGGCCACACCAGGCAAGGCCTGAACCCAGCTACCAGTCCTTTAGAAATGTGTATTCAAGCCCACTCTTCCCTGCTGCCTTGCAGTCTGTGCATAGTCATCTGTTGATCAGTCCTTGCATTAGCCATACTCGCTGGCTCTGGAATGAGCAGGGCTGCAGGGGCAGACAGTGTTTGTAGACTCATCATCGTCACAGACATAGTGGTATGATCTCTTTTAAATGAATGAATAGAGGAGTAGGAGACAATAACAAAAATATAAATATTTTTTTCATAAGTATAAGAAGTATTTCACATGAATCCATTTTCTGAAAAGATGACAGAAAAGTATGATCTCCTCAGCATAGCAGGTGGATCTCTAACGGTTGATGAGATGACCTTTCAGTGATTTTTCAGATTCCGTAATTTGCATTAGTGAATGGTGGATATGAACCATGGAAGTGTATGTTTCAGTGCCAATGTTTAATACTGCACCTGGAGTTAACAGATGAGGGGAAAAAAAAAAGTCCATATTTTATTCTTCATTTAAAAGGTGTGGAATTTCAGCTTTGTAAAGGTCAGTTAATTGCCAAGTACAGGGGAATTAAAAATGAGCACTGCATATTTATTATCCTTTTTTTTTTTTTTTCCTTTCTGAACCCAGACTCCAGGCCAGCCTCCTATCCAAGTTTTCCTTCATGCCTTATTGTCTATTCTGTTCAGCTATTTAAAAAATGTTGAATATCAACAATGGCTTTCAGTAGGGTATTGTCAACTTTTGTATGGAGCAATCTTGGTTGAATGAGAAGATCCCAGAGCTTATAGTTCTATCTACTGTGCTGCACTGGGTTTCTGCTTGAATGTGTGTGACTGATAACAGGACAAATTTCTATCTTCGTTATTACATTTCAGCTACATAATTCATTTGCCAAAATCTTTTAGGAAATATCTTTATAACAAATTGCACGAGACATCAGGTAAGTGCTTGCAACATAAGAATAAATAAAGATCCAGCAAATGCCTTGTCAAATTTGTTTGTTAATTGTAGATGTGCTTCTACTAGGTTGTTTTGCAGACTTGTAGTCTTTCGTGGACTGCTGTGTGCCCTGAAACATTTCTAGCAGAGCATCTTCTCTCACATAAAGAAATTCATGCTGGATCTGCATTGCTTTAAAAGTCCAAAAGCAATATTCAGTAATATCTGGGAAAAACGTTGCAAATATGCACATAGCTTCTGAGTTTTCAAGTAACGGATGTTGCCAATGTTATTGTTAATATACAAGCTGGTTTGTGTCTAGAATTACAGTACAAAATGCTTTTAAAACATTTTTTTAACTCCTTGTTAGTCCATTTCATAGTCTAATATGCCTTTATTTTGTATATGCGGTAATTGTAATTTAGCTTATATGCAGTCAGTTGCAAATCTATCTTTGAATGAAAGATAATTTCCTACATGCTGTTTTCAGGAAGTCTAAGAATTCCTCAGCAGGTTTTAGTTTATACATACACTTCACTTAACAGGTGGTAAAACAGGTAAAACATAAGAAAGAATTTTCATTTTTCATCTTATTTGTTTACAGCTAAAGTCACTTTGAAAATAATTGAGAGAGATCACATCTCTAAATGGTTTGATTACTAAAATGACATGAAGAGATAGTGCTGTATAACACCTGATCCTGCTAGAGTAACTGAAGAAAATCTCCATTGCAACAAGTATTTTGCTGTGATTAGAAAGCAGGATCTGGCCCATCATCTTGTATAACAAATTAATTAATGTATTCACCGAGTATCACAGCTGATATTCTTTACTCAAAATATTTCAGGGATTTTTTTTGCAGTAAAATAATAAGTGATCTGAGAAGCAGCGTTCATGGAACAAATTGACACTACTGAGTATGAGAAAAGACCTTGCTTGCCAAAATGGGTACTGTAGTAATACTAGCTTTGTACACAAAAGAAAAAGAAACTTAGATGTGGGGTATCCTTCTGAAGAGAATATCTAGCTACTGACACTGTATTATCAATTTCCCATTAATTCATTTGCTTGTCTCTTTGTCCCAGTTCCTGGGCTCTTTTCAATGCCTGTGTCTACATTGTTTGGGTACTGTCTGCAGACAAACAATGACCATTAAGTATATTACAATATATGTGTGTGTATATGTGCATATAATTGCAGCCTCTTCAGTAGGCACGTAATGTAACACTTCTTGAGAGGTATTTACACAATTAAATTCCTGTCAAATACACTGGAGATTTCTTTATTTCAAAAAGTATCTCAAAAACTTCTTAAAAGTAAATTTATTTAAGCAGAAATTAAAACTTCAGAAGCAAAAACTGTCATTTTTACACCTGTCCTCTGATGCTGGGGTGACAACGGAATTTTTTGGAGCAGTGTACTAACAATAAAAGTTTTCTTTCTCCTTTGCTCATTGATACCTGGTATGTTTGTAGTTTTAATAGTATTGAAGCATTACCCAAATGCTATTCCATACTACAGTTACACTGGTTACTATATCAGTGCCTCTTGTGTAAGAGGATTTAATGAAAAATTCATTAAAAAAATTTACTTCTACCTGGAGGTGTAAGAATTTGCATTACACTGATGGCATAAGCAGTGTGATAGAGTCATATATAGTACTTTTTTACACCACAAATTAGGAATTGACATCTTCCAGAATTTGCAGAGGAAAATAATTTAATTTCAGCGTCCAGTTTTGTTGCTTGAATGACTTGAACTGAGCTTTCCTTAGGAAAAAAATGAGTAATTATATTTGATTCTAAAAACTGACTTTCTTTTTGTTTCAGTCTTCATCTTTAATTAAAGAAGATTAAAGACAAGAAAGCCTTAGAGAAATGTTTGATGAACATCTTGAGGAAGATATGAAAGCAGCAGTAAACAAAAAGGTACAATGCACAGTACAACTATCAGCTTTTTCATACACAGTGTATAAAACACCGCCTTTGCACAAATGCCCAACTGACAAGCTAATCACTACATTTATTGCAGAACTGTCTTTCTGGAATTAATAGATTGAGAGATTTACAAGTTTTGAGTCAATATCCTAGCGCATACTTAGCACTTTGAAGTCATTCAGGTATTTATTGTAAAACATGAGTTTTCATTAGGTGGTCAGAAGAAAAGACTACAAACTCCCAGCGATACTTGTGTTGCAGTTTTGGTTCTTTGAATATTTACGATTTCTGATGTTGAAGTAATAGGCTCTTCAATGACCTTCTGCTTTTACTGGACACTAGAATTTTATCAAGAGAGTAATATAGGTGGTCTTGTTGGTTCAGCTTTACTCTGTACAATATAAAATTAGGACAGATTTCTAGTCTGTTTTTTCACTGCTGTAAATCTTTTTAATTGTGCAGTGACAAGTTCATTCAATCCCTTTCCAAAAAAGAAGTGCTTTATGTGGTAAATGAAGTTTAGGAGGCATTCAAGTTTTACTTATAAAGAGATTCTCTTGTTGTCTTTATCTGGAACTCTACATGTAACCAATATTCGTTGTCCAGGCAATAGACTCAAACATTGTTCTTATTTAGAAGCTACACATATCTAGAAATGATACTGTTTAAACTGTCTGTGTAGCCTCGAATATTACAGAAGTTCATCTCTCTAAAGCCATATAATCCATGTTCCCAGTCACGGCAGAGACAGGAAATGTTGTATGCTGTAAAATTCCTACTGCTTGCTAAGACAAAGTCTCTTCACCAAAATTTGCAAGGAGCCTCAGCAGGGCTAGTATGTCAGGGACAACTTCTGGTGTGCTGTGACATTTTACGCAAGTTGAGCCAAACGTTTTCTGTTTCTTTTTCTTCTGATTTCTGCATCCTTTGAAATAAATCCAGTACAGTGTTTATTTTCATCCCCACTAGGTGTGGCAAGCAGGACAACCTACCCACCACATTGTCCTTCTGATGTGGCTGGTCAAGGTTACTGTTTTGCTCTTCTGACACATTATCAATTATCCTGCCAACAGACTGATACTGGACCTGTAGTTTTCTTATAAAATAAAAAACTGAGTTTAATTAAACCATCAGTAACTTGGACCTAATTATTTCAGACAGTATTTAATTAATGTTTCATGGATACCTAATGTAATTAGGGTTCTTTAATAAGACCTTCTGTGACATTAAAATATATGACCTTTATCTTTCTTATCTACCGTAGTCTGACAACTCAGATTTGTCATTTTCACTAAAAGGTATAGTTTGATTAAATAGAACAGAACATAAAATTAATCTAGCAAATTATACTTGTTTGTTTCTTTTTTTGCTTCTTAAAGACTAATAAGTTAAGTCTTTTAATTAGCAGTG
This sequence comes from Pavo muticus, assembly GCA_016647715.1. Taxonomy (NCBI): domain Eukaryota; kingdom Metazoa; phylum Chordata; class Aves; order Galliformes; family Phasianidae; genus Pavo; species Pavo muticus. The sequence continues at coordinate 57,170 of JACDJE010000622.1, forward strand.
TCGGTACAAATGTTCGTTCAAGCGTTTTACCTTTGTGGCTTTTTTTCAGAGTGTTTCTTTTGTATATCAATTTTTATGACAAAAGTAGATAACAACCAGACTTTATTAATCATGGTGAAGGGTTCAATCTTTTAGATATGAAAACTAAGGAGCTATTCTTTATAGTAACAATGACTAGTAATTGTTTAAGACAATTCTGCAAAGGACTTAACTTTTCTGGTCACAAACTTCCCCAAAATAAGCCTGTAGTTTGAATGGGAGCGAACATCAGTGAAATTCTGGGATGGTACAAATATTACATGTTTCCTTTTAGGACCTACAGGTTCTCTCTTCTTTACTTTTGTAACTTTTTGGTGTAGATCCCATGAAAGAGCAATTGTCATCCACAAAACTTTTATTATATTCTCATTCTCTAAAGAATATTATAAGCTTCCTTGGAAAAACACCCATCCAATCTTGTTTCCTCACTCCCCGAATAACTTTTATGTCTCACCTTCAAAATTAGAGTGGCTCTGCTGACATTACTCATGTTTAAGTTCCATTTCTGAATAAGAACTTGCTAATGTGTGTAAAACTTAAGTAAGAGTTTTGCTCAATCATAGCACTGACATTCATAGTACCATTAATTCAATTGAAGAGAATGATAGCTGCCTCGAGGTATTAGACGAGCACAGTGGAATTTGGCTATTTGGTAGGCCAGCATAATTATTCCACGTGCATTAAAATTATATGTAGAAAGTACAGAATTCTATAAAAGAAGTAGCTTCAGTTGACTTCTGTTTACATTTTGGTTATTTTGAGTGTTAGATCAATGGAACATGGATAGTTTCCAACAAATGTGTGCCTTTAAAATAAATAAAAAAATTAAAATTTATTATTTTCATTTGTTTGGTTGACGTTTTAGGTAAATTTATACATAGAAAAACAACACAAATCTTAAAATCATCAGTGAAATATGGTACTCTTCTTTTATTACAATTAGAAGAAACTGAGGAGTGATCTGCAGAAGTGAAACTATTTATTTAGTTTCTGTTCCTCCTCTCAATAAAATCTGGAAGGACAAGAAACCTCTTGGTGCAGAACCAGTACAGAGTCAGAGGTGGAATTATTTTGTTTAGTTTCCAGTGGAGAATGCAAAGAAATGAGTAGTTTACTGGCTCATACTTATATTCTCTCCATAGCAGAGATGTTGTCTAGAGAGAGACCATATTAGACAAGCATTACAGAATAGATTTCAGAAATAGTTTTTGAGAAAGAGTTCTTCTGCTTCACTCCAGAGAAGGACACAAACACACGCTGAATTTTAAGCCTGTGAACAATGTCACCTGCGAAGATATTCCCACACTTAAAATTAAAAATGCACTGAAGGGCTTTGCTCCACAGGCAGCGAACAGGCTTAGCGAGCTAGCTGATCTACCCATGGACTGCTGAGGTGATAAGGAAATAAGAGGAAAGAGCGGTAGGTTTGGTAATTAAGGGTGGGAAAACAGTCTGAGCACCTAAAGGAATAAAATTCCAAGTTAACTCTGGGTATCTCATTCCCTTGGATTAATTTCAATATTCTGCCCTAGCTACCTGGAGTGCTTTGCAGTTTAATGTGTGTGTAACCCAGAATTTAACCCAAGGGTTATCGAGCATGTTCTTCTTCACACTGAAATTAAAACTGTTATGTTCGGCACACAGTAACCCCTGATGTTATATATTAAATAAAATTATCATGTTAATGTAATAAGTCTCGATCAGTACGTATGTGTTTTTGCTGATTGCAGACTGTGATAGATGTTGCTAATACAGCCACCAACCAGGACTCACAGTATTCAATTAAGATTTTTAAATGTAATAAGGACAGTGACCAAGATTCAACCCATTTGCATAAGTTCCCAGTATGGGAAGAAGATGTGAAGGGGTTAAGTTCAGAAATTTATCACTACACAAGCAGGCAGCTGCAGAACTCCACTCCCATTGCTGCAGTGAGTCTGTGCTGAGCAAAGCCTCTCACTGAACAGTGTCTTATGGATAGGAGAGCAGAAAAAATATCTCCCCTAGCCCTTTCTGATTCACCCACTTTACAACCTTTTGGATTTGATGTTGTCCCAATCAGCTGATGACCTGATGATTCTCTCCTTGCAATTGCTTCTTTAATATTTTACATCACAAACCTTTATAGTCACCACACAGTTAGATTTCTCCATTTTATTCATTAACATTTTGAAAACTGAATTACAATGAACCTCTATCTGAATAGAAAACACCTAACCAATACAGAGATATTCAAGAGAAATATGATTAATATAGAAAAATCTACTGGATAAAAAAAAACCTTGATCCAATCATGTAAAAATAAATTGATCTGATTACACAGATTACTGAGAACTGGTCACCTTGGCTACATTAGGGACTTCAAAAGCAAACACAAATCAGTGAATCATTTTAATCAAATTTAATTTAGATTATACACTTTCACATAAAATCTAATTTAGTGGGAATTACTCGGTCATGACTTGTCTGCTCCCCACAGGACAAGGTTAAAGAGATTACATTTGGGTTCATGTCAGCAGCATCTGCTAGTTAGCCCTCTGAATGCTGATTTAATGAGATAGGTTATGCTTAGTCTCTCAGAAAGACTTCTGGTTTAGGCAGGTGCTTGAGGGATGTTATTAATTTAGTGTGATACAAGCAGTGATGTTATCGTACTTGGAAAAAACCTTGTATCATTATTTGCATTTGCACAAAATACCCTGGCATTTTCACATCTGTTTAGCAGATTTTTGAGGGTTTTCCTCTAATCTGTCTTTAATATACTGCTTTTGAGATACAGAAGATTCTATTAGAGAAAGAACAGATTCTTTAATGTAGACAAGTCTTGAGATAATTGTTCATAAGAAGCGGTAAGTGAACTTCAAGCTATATTCAAGTGTGAATATACAGAGATCTACAAGGTAGCAGCTTGATATGTAGGCAAATGCTTACAGTCTCTCAGCTGTGCAGTATCTACTCCTGCGATCAGACCTTCCACAGGTCACCTTGCATGGTATCCTTCTTGCTCTGCAAACAGAATTTTTATTTCTATGTATTCAGCCTATGCAGAGCCAAAATTAGTCCTCATGCAATGAATGACACTTTGTGAGTTTCTGAGTTGAAAAAAAGAAGGATGTGTGACAGAGTTTGATACTAATTGATTAAAAAAAATCTAAGGGAGTTAAAACCTTTGAGGGCAATCTCCTTTCTGATTAAGGACTACTCTACAGCAAAAACAGAGTCTTGGTCACTGTTTATTCTTCAACCCTGCCGCAGAAAATAAGGTCAAAATGACTGTGAAAACCTGTTGCTCAGTTCCCCCTTCTGAATCAGATAATTTTCAATGGCATGGTGAATCACCAGAGTTGCCAAAGCTATGTCCATGATTATCCAGGCTGAAATCAGTGCAGTGTGCAAAATGCAGTGTGCATTAGGCATGCCTGCTCAGGTATCTGCTGCTGCTGTAGATGTGCAGATATCAGAGAGAAAGCTGACTTCAGAAATTCCTCCTGGAAAGAATTTCCGTAGGGAAAGAAAGGACAGACTGAGCATCCATGGACATGTGTTATCTTGACTGATTCCCTAACCCAGCTGGCAAACAGAGGACTTAGACGGCTTTAACTGTCCTACAGTACCTCTCTGCATATCCAGGAGCCTTTCACGTTAAAATAGTTTTCTCCCACACATAGAAAAGATGAGCTAGGAATTCATTTGGAGTAAATCAGCACCATTTCACTGAAATCAATAGAGTTGCATCAATTTTAGATGTACTGCATGTTTTCTGCTGGTTTTTTAAGCACTGTTTGTGGTTTTTCAGAGGAAAAAAAAGTACCGGAACTATTAATCCCCAAAGTTCTGATAAAGAATTTTGAATAACAATTGAAATTCATTACAAAATTTCACTATTTCAATGCATAATTTCCCTGGTGGAGGGGCTTAAAACTCTTCCTGTAATTACCATAACAGCATAAGGGTCGAGCCATTAAAATAATCTCTGGCAATTCTGTGTGATTCACGTTATTTATGAAGAATGCTGCAGACACAATGTTCCTTGCTACACTGTCTGTTTCCTGTATGTCTCTCTACTCTTTCTCTTCCCCTAGGTATAAATGGTTAATTCTTATATATGTACTAGAGGGATGTACATCTCCAGAATTAATAAATCCACCCAGAAGAAATAGCATTTATATATGAAGTCCATAATAATATCAAAGAAAACTGGGCAAAATTGAGAAAATGGAGACAAACCTTATTGCAATTACCTTCTATTCTAGCATATTTTTCTTATTAACAGTGCAGACAAAAGGTAACCCTCCTATTTTATTTTAAATGAGCCTGATAGAAGGATCTCATCCACTTCATTTTCATATAAAATTGCACTATGGAGCCTGATCTCCCCGCCTTTTCTCAACCAGAATGCCTACTGGAAATGGCTGTGTCAAGCTAACAGAGCTGGGAGCTGGTATTTACACTTCTGCCCTGGATAACAGCTGTTATTCACTGCATTGCACGTGGCATTCCCAAATGGCCTTTCAGAGAGGGAAAAGTACAGGTAATGCACTGAACTTGGTTGGCCTTTGCTAAGAACAAATACAGGCACACCAATGTTTCCTTTAAAACAACGTGGTTCTATTGCAGTTACAAGATAAACAGGCTGGTTAAGCTTATATGAACGTCAATTATTTTCTGAGGTGATACTAATGTTGAAATACCAAACATATTTTGCATACAAATTACTAAATTAAGTGTACAAGAATTTTACATTCACAAAACGAGGGTACTGAAGTTCTCTGTTAGCGTCCTAGAGATAGACAGCCAAACACTTGGCGGGTGGAAATCTGTAAAGCACCAGCAAGGAGAGCAGAACCATGCTACTTCATATAGAGCTTAGGTATAGCCAGAAGCAAAAGCTAATGAGAATTTCTAATGAAATTATATAAGTCTGAATTTGAGAAATAGTTTACAGACAAGTTTCACAGCCTTAGTTAGCTAACGCAGCTATCTAGCTTGCACTGATGTCCTCATTATATGTATGGAAACAAACTTCAGATGTGGTTATGTTTGTATAATCCTGAGACAAAGGAACATCACAGCAAGTCGCTGCTGCCCTGAGATGTGCTTCTATCCCCAGAGTTCAGCCAGAAGACATTCAAACAGACAAAATGGAAGTGAAATGTAGACAAATTTTGCAATGTTATATTCTAAACTAAAAATCTGATGAATTGATAATCATTTTTGACACATTCTATGTTTAAAAGATAAATTTCCGTGTTAGAATATGGAGAACAAAATGTAATAAATAAAGTCAAAATACTGACCCAAACTGTTTGAAAAATGAAGTTCATACTGAGTTCTGAACTTCCTGATTTGAATCTCCTTCTATTAAATTAAAAGACAATAACCCACACAACAAACACACAGCCTAATCCAAGATGTGTTAAGGATGCCAAATATTCCTGATTAGTTCACACTCATGAAGGAAAAATTAATAGCACTGCCATTTATCAAAATTAGGATTTTTAGAAAACTGGAAAAAAAAAGTGATGAGTTTAATTACCCCTTTTAATTAGCTCACTAGATAGTTATTATATTCCTGTGACTATAGAACAAGCACAGCCCTTTGCATACAGTTTTTGTCAGAATTCTTCAGATGCACAAAAATGATTTTTCCTGTTATTGCATTCATTTTTATTTATAGACCATTTTTAATGCAAATACTGCCCCAAAAACAAGTGCTGAGGAAGCTGGCTGGCTTGGCAATGGAGATGGAGTAGGAATGTAAAGGATTAGAGTGCTTAATGTACTGGAAAGAAGTTTATCAATACTGACAATTCTCACAGTGCTTAATCAAACATTTAAGACAAGTGGAGAAGCAGAGAGTAAAGACTTTGGGGCTTTGGAACAATACGTGCAAACAAACTTGTCTTGTCAGAACATGTCAGTGTCTGGCGGAATAAAGAAATGCCTATAATTTAGTTACTGTTTTCATACAGATAGCTCGTGGTTTTAGCTAGGTAGTTCGAGTGCAATGGCTTTACAATGACAGTAAGCAATTCCTGAGGGAAATGAAGTATAACTTCTGTTGTCCTATTTTAAATCAAATTTTACTGTTAAGCATCATTTAAAGCTTCAGGAGCTGTAAATTAAGGAGGATTATATTTTTCTGCTTAAAGTGATTTATTAATTTATTTATATTATTGTTAACACATATTAAGGGGTATTAGGGTCTGATCCTTCAGTAACATATCCTGTGTTACTGATCCTGGGCTTTCCTAGAGCTTGTCCCTGTGCTCAGACAAGGCTGGGTGACAAGTGCTGCTCCGCACATGCCTACAGGTTAATGTGGGTGAGACTCAGACACCTGAGGCTCCTGTGCTAGATCTTCTTACATAACAGTCTGCAAATTCCCTATATGTAATTTTGCTGTTGATTCAGGAGATCAAAGATCCTGCCTAAAAGGCCTGACTTAAATCCTACTCTAGTTTTGGGTCAGATTCTTAATCCTACCCGAAGAGAAATAGGTTAAGGTTTCAAGTTGGATTTCAGTGGTACTGAGATAAATGTTGAAGTAACAGCTGATGCCATGCTGTATCTTTGGGCCTGTGCTCACTCCAGAGTTCTCTCTGCCTGGTTCTGGTACCTGATACCCGTAAATATTTTGAAAGAAGTAGGAGCTGTAAGACCAGGAATGTTAAATTCCTGTGTGATAGAAGATTACAATTATTCTGCAAGCTATGTGAGCAGGCAGAATGGGAGATTGCTTCCTTGGAATAACTTCAGCAACCAACTAAAAAATAGAGATTGCTGTTAATCAAAATGCTGTTTATCAAACGTGGTGCCTACAGCCATAGCATACTTCTCATCTGGTAACATCACTAAACTTAACTCGCAGAAGAAAAGTAGAGCAGGACCCTGAGCTATAAAACAGAAAAGGCAATAAAAGATGTTCAGTTCAACAGTGAAATTAATGAGGAAAGAGTAAGCAATTAAAAGGCAATAAAAATTCAAGATGGCATTTTTACTGAGTTTTTCAGAACCAAATGAGTATAACTCCAATGATCTCAAGTTCTCTTATGTAGCCCAATGGTCAAAGCAAATCCCCTGTGCACAGCGCTACCTTCCCACACAGACTGAAGTCAGTGGAAGTCCTGGGCAAATTCCCCAGGAGCACTTCTGACTCTGTCAGTCTTTACCTACGTGACACATGAAGGCTTCGCTTTATTTCAGATGTTACTGTTTGCTACTTGATCTTAACCTAGCAGTCAAGAATCTCCTGCTTGTTAAGAGGCTGTCTCCCGTTTGGTTCATGTTTTTCCACAAAGTTGTGTGAAAAAACTCCAAACATAATAGTTCTGATGCAGTTGATTTTGTTTGGCTACATGAGAAATGTCCTAATACAAAGTATTTTCTCTCAAAGAAGAATGACCAAAAAAAAAAAAAAAAGGAAAAAAATGCTGAATTTCTCTAAGGGACAAGATTAAATTCTGAGTCTAGGCAGAATGTGTATTTGAATATCCTTGATATTTCTACCAGACTTTGAAGATATACATCATATCCATTTGTTCATGAATGGTATGCAAGTTTGCAGCCGGGTGTAAGCAGAGTTCAATAACAAAAATATGCTATTCTGCATTTTGACAACCCAGTAGTAGTTATGTTTACACCAGCTCTTACAGCTCGGAATTTAATACGACTTCAGGCATGTCATAGTCGGACCTTGTAGGTACAATACTCAAAACTGTCTAGAATACATAATGACTATGTAGATGTAAGCTTAACTTGTGTGTATGTTTACCATGATCACATATGCAAACAGACAACTACCTTGTCGGCAGTTCACACCTGCTAATGGTTCACACCCATCCACAGTCATAGTAATTTCACAAGCAGATTCCACACTCTGTTGCATATGCACTCATGTCTTGAAGACCCATTAATCCTGTGCATGTACTGCATCTATTGCACTACTGTACTATAAAAAGTAACACCACTAAACATTCTTATTTCACGGAATTCATACCAAGACAGTGACATTTGCTTTCTTCTGTTCTTTTTTTGTTTTTAATTTCTGTGTTAGGGAGTCCTGTTTTTCAAAGGGAATACGTGAATGGAGATATCTATTAGTTTAAATGGTTTTAAGCAGTTAGTTGAAGCCACTTATAAAATCATACCATAAATGTTAACTTCAGTGACTTCAGTAGTCATTTTTCTATCCATTTAGATAGAAGTATTTTGTATTTTCTTATGTTGTAAGTTGCAGGCACAAGAAAGTTGGTGATATAATGACATTTTAAAAGTTACGTTGACAGAAGATGTTCTCTGAAGGCTCTATGCCATACCATCTAGGTTTTTATGATGCATGTCTTTAACTGCCCTTTCCCCAGAAGCATAGAAGGGAATAATTCACAACACAACAGAGTCTTCTCAAACTGTCCCATCCCTAGGAATGACTTCAGAAATTATAATGCAAGCCAGCCTGTTTGCAAAACAAATACTCATAATTGCATATAACATTTCCCTGAATTTTAAGTAAAAGAAATAGCAGAACAAAATCTGTTCTGCTATCATTAATGGGGTCTGTGCTACCCTGAAACTTCACTATTATTTCAGTGGGAATCCTGATTCAGTCTCAACTAGCACATAAAGCAGAGAAAGATCTTTCAGTTTTGTTTTTTTGCTCTGAGTTGCTCAGTGATTGAGACTGCCACTCTGTGTGCACCTGTGCAGATACATGTATATATATATATGTCCTCCCTTTTGTTATCAATCTGTAAACATTAGAATCTGAGGGGACACTATAGGCATAATGTGAAAAGCTAAATAGCATTGATCACACTAACAACCTGTGTGATCAGATTCTCTATTTGATCAGTGTGTTACCAGTATCTGTCATCAACATCTTTTAGATGTTACATGACCTTGAAATATGTGAGCTGTCTTCATCATGACTCTGAAACAACTTATTGAGCAAAATGTGTGACCTGGCCTGATGCCAAACACATAATGAGTAAAAACCAGAATTTTAAAAATCCTTCCTTTTGCAAACATATATCTGACCAAAAAGGCAGGGGTGTTACTAGTAGAAGCATTTCAGCTCTATTCTGAGCAATCAGCCCAAGGTCAGGTATTTCTTCAGGGTTTCTAAATAGTTGGTAGTTGTCTAACTATCTCAAAGGAAAATTGATCAAATGTGTCTCTACAAAGAGATGGAGTACAGCTCTGGAAAGACACACAGTGGTAGCCGGGTCAGAAGCTGATCAATGGCAAGGAAAGAATGAATGCTACTTAATATTGTGGGAACTATTTTTATGATTTATTTCTGAGTGTGGAAATGTTACTTTTTGTGTGTGTATGATGTTGACTCAGCAATAAGGAAAAACGCTTTACTGGTAACATTTTCAACTCGGAAGTCCTCTGTTTTGTCACAGATGTAATGGTATGAACAGAAACAAGACCTGTGAATTTACACTTTCTTCCAATTTAACTTGGAGAGCCCTTCGTGTGTAAGAGAGATATAACACTGTAAATTTAAATATGTTCTATGGCTTGTGATTAATTTTGAATAGGAAAAATAGCAACAATTTTCCCTTGCATGATAGTGCTCTACCTGGAAGCAGTGCATCCTGTGGCAGCACTTGAGAAGCCCCTGAGCACTGTGGGAAGCACAGAGTGCCCTCTCCTGGGTTAGGAAATAATCAAATCAGTGAAAATGCACAGGAGCTGTAGGAGTTCTGCTGAGAAGTAACACCTGGTTACAGTTCCCTCCCTCTTATTTTGACTGACACATGAAAGTGTAGGAACAGGATGTAGGCAGTAGTGTAGACAGGATTGATAACACTTTCTCCACATGCTGGATTCTTTTGTCCTGGCATTTGGTTTGGGCTTTTTCCAGTAAGTTACAAAATTTAGACCTAAACCTTCCCTCCCTAGAAATTCAGCTTTGTCATAGAGGACATAAAATGTCCTACAGACTGCGTGGTCTCCCATGTGGCTTCTCTTCTCTGCCACTAAGTTGTTCCTTTAGAAGCCTTTTTCTCCTGTGGCTTCTCCTGAATCACACAGCATCTTCTTCCTCAGCTATACTTGCCCTATTAGAAGAGGTGTTATCTACAGAGTCAATGGAGATCTTGACCACTGACATAGATAATAACAGCCTTGAGCATATTCTTATTTTCTCATAGCTCTAAGCAGTTATTGCATCTGTAAGGCAGCAGGAATTGTGGAGAGGTTTGATAGTGATTGTTCACAAGTCTTTGCATTGTTCAGTGAGGGCAGTGATTGAGCAGCTGTTGGGAGATACCTTCAATATCAAGTAACTGGCATAAGCTATCGTAGAAGTAGAGGATGAGTCTTGAATAGGAATTTAAATTGTGTAGTTATTAGTGACTCCTGCTAGATCAGAAATGGAGTTTGAGCCATTGAAACAGTCTGTATAATATGGAATCCACTGAAGAATTAGATTTCTGTTACTTTATACCTATTGTATACATATAGACATAAGTATATATATGTATCTGCTTTACAAAAGGCTGCTGAGTACATATTATTCTTATTTGTCAGTGTGTAAGGGAAAAAAAAATAGAGTGGAAAGGATCTTCAGGCCTAGTGTGTTGCTCTCACAGCCAACCACATCATCTCCATAGTGGGCTGGAAAGGCTGAAGGAATTGCTGGTTCTCCCTGCTAAGTGAGCATGTATTGGTTTCTCTTTGACCTGATCAGGCCCAAGCCCTCCAACGCACCCCCACTTACAAACAGCTCACTCTTGTAATCAAAGCTCTTTCAGTTCCCTACTTCTGCATTTGGAACTTTGCTCCAAAATCTTGTTCTGAAACTTTGACAGTTTTAGGTGGCACTCTCAGATTTTGAGAGTCAAGGAAGTTCTTTGCCCTCCACACGTTCGCAAGGATTGAGGACAGTAGCAGAAGCAAAACACTACTGTGAGGTCAAGGCTGAGAATTGCTGCATCATTACTGGGTTTTCACAGTTACTCTTCTCACTGATGCAGGTTTTATGTTATTAGCTGCAGAATTCTGAATGACACTTAAGCTTTGCAAGGAGGGAAGACTTCCCACTAGCTAGTATGATAATAGCAATTTTTCTCTGACAAACTCATTTCAAATAAAATGAAATTTTAACTAACATCTTACAAAACAAATGGAAACTTTGCCACAGGCAGAGACTTGCATTAATCATTATTTTCTATCTACTCCAAAAGAAGGAGGATGTCTTCAAATTATTAGTGACTCCATTTTGCAAGCTAGGAGATCATTCTTAACTGACTTAGCTATTTCTTATTGTACCTATGTTCTTATATGTCAGTAAGGTTAACAGGTCGTAAAGTTAACAGGTTGTAAGGTTAACCAGTATACAGAGAAGTCAGGCTAATAAGAATAGTTAAATAGAGAGGAAAGGTGCTCACCGGTGGTGTAGACTCACAAGACTCCAGAAGGAACAATCTCCAGGAAGAGATCCTTCCTTAGTGGAAGTCAGCCCTTAAATGGGGTCTAGGAGAGGTGGAGCCTGGCTCCACCCCTTCCGGGCACACAGGTGAATTGCCTTCACCTGTGCTCCCATGGCTGACTCAGTGCTTGCCTCAGGTGGTCAATCAGAGGTTCAGGCCGTGATTCAGCAGTTCCCATACAATGTCATAGAGCCAAAGCAAAACTGAAAGGGAATATTGACACTGAATGAAAAGCTGGTGTTCACCTTTTATATCAAAATCACAGACAAGTATGATTAATTTTTTGGATCAGAGAAAGCAATTTTTAGTTGAACACTTACTTGTCTGTAGTTGAGAAGGATAATTATAAAACATGCTATCACAGCAAAATCAATTTGTGTGAATTTGATCTTCCATTTAAGTGTATATATTCAGTCTTTGAATTAACCATGGAGACTTGTTTGTAAGCAAATAGTTTTGGGGAGGGAGATAAATGAGAGGGAAAAGGAAGGAAAGGGAAAGGGAAAAAAAAAAAGGAGGAGAAAGGGAAAAAGAAAAGGAAAAGGAAAGGGAAAGGGAAAGGAAATAAGAGGGAGAAACTCTGTGATTTTACGTTTTATTTCTAAGGAGATCTTTATAGTCCCACGAGTTAACATGAGAACAGGACTTGTTTGTAATAAAGCTTTATGGCTGTTACCTGTTCAAATAATCACTGAAAGATTATTTCCATTACAGTGTCATGCATAGTAAATGAAGATTGTCATCCATTTGTATCATGAAGTATGAGGAGGGAGAAGTTCTGGAGGAGGAAAGGTGTGCTTCCATGGTTTTTTCTATGACTCGTGGGAAAACATACATTTTATATCGAAGAAAGAAAAACAGTGTTCAGAAAACAATATCCAAATGAAATATTTATAATGAAAGAGAATACGTTTTAAAGTTATTGAAGCTATTGTTAAATTTTAAAACGAAAGTAAAAGTAGGATTGCTAAAATTACCAGGATGCTTGAGTTAAAAGCATTACGGGGAGAACAAGTCTAAGATAATCTTTCAGTCTGGGGTGTAATGAAAGAATGCACATTTCGATTCACGGGAAGTGAAAATAATTTTTCTGTAACCAAAATGCAGTGGTGTTATTCAGCAGTTCATTTTCCTCAAGCTCTTCATTCTTGTTTCGTTTTCTGCAAGAAAAGAGGACAATGATGCGATGAGTGTGCAAAACACATTACTTGGTGTGCAGTGGAAACATCCAACTACCCAAATTAACGTTTCCTTACTGAATATAGTCCATCTTGATTGCTTGTTTGACATAGAGAACACTATACTGGGTGCTGTTAGTGTCATAAAATACACTGTGTTTGTTAACTGATTCTACTAAAATGAAAGGGAAATAGGAAGACTCCCCATCCTTCCTCGGGCTTCTTGGTGCAACAGAGTTTATATTCCCTGTGTTTTTCCACTTTTCTTCTATGAAATGAACAGCTGTAATTGAAAAGCAAGAAGCTCCGTGGTTTATAGAAATAGGTGTTGTTAAGAGCCTAAGCCATCTAATTTTCTTCCTATTGGAGGGCAGGCTTCCTATTGTCTGTCCTTTAGAGCTAATTTCTTTTCTGATCAAAAGGCCCACATCATTGAAAAGGTAGTAATGACTATTCATTTGGTTGAAACCTCCATTCTGCAGCTCACAGAGCTTTATTTAGAAACTGCTATTTATTTCTAAAAGGAAAACCTCATTTGTGTCCTCTATAATGTCAATTAAAGGAGAATATATTTTAATTATTTGTCCTGAAGAGAAACCTTTCAGGATCTCTATTTGCTGTGCCAGTGATACAGGCTGCAGTTTGAAACAATATGTGCCTGCAAAATCGTGTGTCAGAGAGGAGAAATAAGATGTGTTTTGATTTAATTTGCCACTAATTAATAGTTTATTTGCAGCTAATTAGCAAGTTAGAGTTTTGCAATTAATGTCGCATTTCTAATATGACTCATAAACAGGACGCCTCACCATCATAGCCAGCAAACGAGGTGCGTTACTGAATCCGAACAGAAAAGGATTCACCAAGTTATCGATGGGTAAAAAATAGGTGATTGAGTGGGTTTGTTTTCCGCTCAGCTGTCGCCGGAGAGTGGGGGAAAGGGTCGGTGAAGCGCCGCGAGTGGGGATACCCCCAATCCCTGGGGCTGCTGGGGACACCCGCGGCAAAGGGCGCTGCGTGGGCACCAGGGGCCGCTCTGCTCCGCCCCGCGCTGTGCCCGCGTCCCCCAGGGCTGGGTGGGACCGGGCGGGACACGGATGCGCTGCTGCGCTCGGGGCGAGATGTGGGACTGGGAACAGCGGGGAGAGCTGCACAAAGTTCCTGCCGCCGTCTTTAGCACCGGGTTTCGTGCTCGTTTTTTTCCTCGATGTTTTCTCTTCTTGTTTCCGCGAGGCTCCACAGCGAGCTCGGGAGAGATGTCCTGTGCTGGTGGTCCCCTCTGCAGCTCTGTAAATTGCTAACTTGGAGATGAGGGGTCCTTATTAGCAATCCCCCCCTCGCCCCCGCCGCATCCCTCCCCTCCCGCAGAAGCCAACCCCATGAGGCGATTACAAGGAGGAGCTGTTTGTCACAGGCTAATAAACAAATTCCTAGCGAACACCTGAATGAATGAGCGAGGGCCGGGAACAGCCCAATTAAGACACGGAGATCCTGGTCGTTTTTGTGGCGGTGGAAACAATCCGGGCCAGAAAAGAGTCTATTCAGTTGCGCTCCGAGAGGTCTGTTTGCAGCCCGCTATTGTTGGTAGAAGCCAAATAAAAGTTCAGCTGGGGGGAAAAAGTGATTAAAAACAACATTCGCTGCTGCCCCCTGAATGCGCTGGGAGGCTCGGTTCAAAGGAATTGAGCTGCACCCGAACGACTGCCCGGGTTTTACCCACGCTTGTGAGATTTTTGTTTTAAATGTTGCTGTTTTTAATGATGTCATCGAAGGTATCCCTCGTGCTTTGGGGCAGATGAGCAGCAGGGATGCTGCAATCGCTGTAGTGCTCCGCAGCGGGTACGGGTGAAGCCGCAGAAAGGATAGGGAACCCGTTCAGGGGTGTGGTGGTTTGTGCCCCCAGCTGGAATGGGAACTCGGTCCGAGGCAGCTCGAGAGGCTGGTTTGATGTGACACCACTGGTAGGGGAATAAAAACAATCCTGTCTCAACCTAGTGAGCTGGGGCTGCAGCACCAGCCCGACGTGACCCACTTGAGAGCTGCGTTACTATGTGGAAACTTTGGGGAAACCTCAAAACAGAGTCCAAGTGCAGAAATGCGCGAACCTTTCTTTTAACCATCACATGGCTATTTTTGGGGAATCATCCAAGCGAGGGTCAGGAGGAACCAAACGAACAGCGCTCAGCTCCGGGTTCGGGCACGCTGCGAAGGCTGAGCCGGGTTGGGACTGATGCTCGGGGTTGGGGGAAATGTTTTAATGATGGGATTAAATTGGGCTTTTTTGGTGTCTAGCGTTGCTCTAAAAGCCAGCAATCTTCCCTTCCAAGAACCTCCCTCCCCAAGTTCTACGGAGCTGCAATTAACAGATATTAATGGCTATTGCTTATTAAGTGCTGATAACATACGAAGCAGATCGTCCCTTGTCAGCCATGGGCTTTCTCTCACGTTCAGCTCGGAGTGTGCTGTAAATTCCTGCTTTTGCCTCACGCTCCTTTGTTTCCAAAAAGCAGAAAAAAAGAAAAAAGAAAAAAGAAAAAAAAAGAAAAAAAAAACCATTAAAAACCAAAACAGAACCGAGAGCTTTTTTGAGTTTGACAACAATACTTCCGTACCCATGAGCGCCTCCGGCTCCCACTGGGCACAGAAGGCTCTCAGCCCCGGACGGCTTCTCCTCATCCCGGCCACAGTCGAGGAGGGGATTTAGGAAAATGACTCCATCCAGGCGTGGCACCTCCCGGCCCCGCGCCGGGTGCTCGCTGCCACCTCTCCTGCTTCTGCCTCTTCCCTGCTTGGCAGCAACTCTACTCACGGGCAGGACCGGGGACCAGGCTGGGACTGAGATGGGACCTTTTAAAGCGCTTGGCAAGACGTTTTTTGAAATAACAGCTTGTATAGCGGGACTTGCCTCGCTTCCCCTTCCTTCCCTCCTCTGCCTCAGCAACGGTCTGTGGATTCCAATCTAGGAGAGGGTCCCTTGCGTTAGCAGAGGGATGCCGGCGGCGGAGCCAGGGCTGAGCCTCACTTCGCTCTGCCGGGACCCGCGCCCCCTCCCCACCCCACTCCCCGGGGAACCCAGCTGCAGGTTCTCCCCCGGCACGCGGCTCCGCGGGACAGCACCGCTCTGAGGGCAGCCTTCTGCCTCTCCTCTCGAGAATTCAAAACGTGGCAGAACCACTACCGAGAGGCAGAGGTTCCGAGATGGGTGCCCTGCTCACTCCTTCCGCAAATAGAAAACGGCCGCGTTTTTAAGTATGTCTCATCAAAACCGCAGAGCTGTGAGAGCACTTCGTGCACCCGTGAAATCTGGAAATACCGACCTATACTTACACTCCTTATTCATCAGTGAGGAGATGAGCGATGTTTCAAGAGAAATATTGCCTGGCTTTTAATAACGTGGACCGTGAGATGCTAAATGATGCGTCCGCTGGGAAAAAAAAAATACATGCTAACAATGCAATTGACGCCTCAGGCCGCGGGAAGACAAATTGAAAGACTAAATAAGAATTTGAAGCTTGTACTATTTATTTAGATCACTGACACCGCTCGCAGGGCTGTCGGCGTGCCCCAGTTCCGTACCCCGCCGAGTTGTTCGTTGCGTGTACGCGTGCTCGGTCGCTCCGACAAACACTCGTATCAGAACATTTTAGAGTGGCCAGGACACAGATCAGTCCGTCTCCCACCCCTGCCCGGCAAGGTTTAGCCCTGGACTGAGTGGTCAAAATGTGTAGAGGAGTTTGAACTTAAACAGGGCTCTTCAAAACTCTCCCGATGTGCTGCAGAAGTTCCTGCCGCGGTGCGCTTTGCGCGACAGCGCCATAAGTAAAAACCGCTGTCTCACTGCAAAGCGTTCACGTCGTCCGACACCACTGAGCAACAAACCAGACAAAGCTCCTGTCGCACCATAACTTGTCCAAACGGCGTTATTTCCCCCACTGACTTTGTTCTGATGATTTTGTCAGTAAAGAAATGCGTACAAAACGAGCGACAACTTTGCACTGTAGTGCTCCGACCCACTCCGATAAAACCCCCACCCAGCACACCATGTTGATTCCCCCTTCCAGCACCGCCGTTTGTTTGCAGCCGGCACGTTTCGCGTTCCCCCCGCAGGACGCGGGGCTGTCGGCACCGGCCTGGGCAGATCCCCTGGCTGCTTCCCCCACGTCCTCCCCCCGCCCTGCAAATCAGCGCCGTTATCCTTACGCTCTTCTCTTACCGAGGGCTGCCAAGGTGCAGCTTCCCTCCTCGCCGGCCCTCCTGGATGGGATGGGATGCCCAGGCACGTCTGCTCCGCTCCCCCTGCCCAGTCCCGCGCCCCCGGGGCAGTTTGATCGGAAAGCACCGACGGTGATGGATCTCCGCCGGCACCGGACAGTCCCGTGCCTCTGCCCGTGCGGAGCTGAAGCGGGACACGGCGGGAGGACGAGGAAGGAGGAAGAGCACAGACAGGTTGTGTGCCTTTCGGGAGCTCCCGGCCCCGGCCGTGTAGATGTGGGCGTCCGCGCCTCCGAGGGAGGAAGGGAAGGAAAGGGAAGGGGAGGGGAGGGAAGGGACGGAAAGGGAAGCCCGTGATTGACAGCTGCAGGGAGCTCCTCTCCGGTCACCCCAGCCTTCCCAAGTTTTCTTTCACACGGAGGGAACTTCGCCGTTGCCATGAAAACGCTTTTTACAAAGCACTATCCCCCTTCCCCCTCCCTCTAGGGCAGCCGAGTGGAAAAAACTCAAGTGGCCGAGGTTCGGCGAGGGATGGGGGGCCGGGAGCGTCCTGCCGGCATCTAGCCCAGCCCAGCAACACTAAGGGGGGGCACAGTGCTGCAGCGGGGCACCCGCCGGGCACCTGGACGGAGCTCCCGGCAGCCGCTCCTGGTGCCGGCAGGGCAGGGCGGCTTCCCTCCGCGGAGACCGCTCCGGAGGCGAAAGTTTAGTTCTCGTCCCCTTCATCCGCTGTGTGAGTTACAGGAACAGCTGTTCGTACAGTCTCGAGGCAGCGGATCCAGCCGGAAACCTCAGATTTCTTTGTGCCCACCAAACTCGTGGATCCGCTCGCGGCGGTCCTCCCTTCCGCTCCGCAACCCCGGCTCCGGCTCCCGGCTCCCAGCGCCGCCGATAGCTGCACGATCCCCGCTGCCCGCTCCGCACCCCGCGGAGTGCCCGCTGCTGGTCCAGCACCTCGGGGGTTGCGGCGGGAGGGGCTCGGTCCTAGCAGTCCCCAAACACCAACTTTTTGCCCATCCCCGTCCGCTCCAAACCGGCCCATTACCAGCGTTGGGGCTGTCGGGAATCGCTCGCTGATTGGCCGCCGCTCGCTCATTTATAGCCCGTCAATCAAATGCCCCCGGGAGAGGTGTGTGTCGTCGCTCAGCGCTGCCCGCGGGAACCTCCGCTGCACCTCGGGAGCGGCACGGGAAAGCTCCTTTCTCCTCCTGCGGCCGCCGCCCGGACCGGTTTTTTTCTTTTACTCTTATTATTTTGAACTTCCTTTCCCTGAGCTGTGCCCGCCCGTCTGCCACCCTGGCGCATCTCTTACCGGCCCCAGCCATGTACAGCATGCTGGAGACAGAGATCAAGACGCCGCAGCCCACGCCGGGCAGCGCCGGGGGGAACCCGGCCCCGGGCGGCAACGGCAAAGGCGGCGGCGGGGCCGGCAGCGGAGCGGGGGCCGGGTCGGACCAGGACCGGGTGAAGCGCCCCATGAACGCCTTCATGGTGTGGTCGCGGGGCCAGCGGCGGAAGATGGCCCAGGAGAATCCCAAGATGCACAACTCTGAGATCAGCAAGCGCCTCGGGGCCGATTGGAAGCTGCTGAGCGATGCCGAGAAGCGGCCCTTCATCGACGAGGCCAAGAGGCTGCGGGCCGTGCACATGAAGGAGTACCCGGATTACAAATACCGGCCCCGGAGGAAGACCAAGACCTTGCTGAAGAAGGACAAATACTCGCTGCCAGGCAACCTGCTGGCACCCGGAGGGGGCAACGCGGTGAGCAGCCCCGTCGGGGTGGGCCAGCGGATTGACACTTACGCCCATATGAACGGTTGGACCAACGGGGCTTACTCCCTGATGCAAGACCAGCTGGGCTACGGGCAGCACCCGGGCATGAACAGCCCGCAGCTGCAGCAAATGCACCGCTACGACATGCCGGGCCTGCAGTACAGCCCCATGATGTCCACGGCGCAGACCTACATGAACGCCGCCTCCACCTACAGCATGTCCCCCGCCGCCTACGGCCAGCAGCCCTCCACAGCCATGAGCCTAGGCTCCATGGGCTCGGTAGTGAAGTCCGAGCCCAGCTCGCCTCCGCCGGCCATCACCTCGCACTCGCAGAGGGCCTGCCTGGGAGACCTGCGGGATATGATCAGCATGTACCTGCCCCCGGGGGGCGACGCCACAGACCCTTCGGCCCTGCAGGGCAGCAGGTTGCACAGTGTGCACCAGCACTACCAGAGTGCCGGGACTGCCGTGAACGGCACCGTACCACTAACTCACATATAAACAAACTGGCCTCCTCCGGACGGCTCCTCATCGCAACCCCAGCGCCGGGACGTGCGGCTCAGCAGACTCGATACTAACTTGGGAGAAATTTTAAACAGAAAATCCGTTAGTTGTCTTCTTATTTCTTTTGTACAAAAATGATTTGGGCAATCTGTTCTTTTAATAGAGCACGACCGCCTCCTAAAGTCCCGTGAAGTTCCTAAGCCACGGCGACTCTCCCGGTCTCCGCGGGGTTGGGCGCAGTTTTGTTCGCTTCCAAGTCTTAAAGATGGTGCATCTTCCCGTTCGATTTTAACGTTGCAATGACAAAACGAAAAACCGACCCGGCGGGTGTTGTTTTCAAACTCAGTTGTTCCGTTGTTTACATTTTCGTTGTGGTTACTGAAAGTGTTGTTCTTCCCACCTTGCCAAGTGCCGCTTGGTTCGTGTCCGCAGTTCGTAGAGTTTTTAACTTTAGGGTTTTGTTCCTACGGAAAGGGGGCGGTGGGAGAGAGCTGTGCGGGTCGCAAACCCTTTCTTTTATTTATAGCAAGTTGTGTGTCTGGGTTTTTCTTAAGCTGTAAACTTATGTAAATCGGTTTGTGAATTTTACTGTGAACGATGTTTTGACATATCAGACTGAGAAACGTTTTATTTTTTTGTTTGTTTGTTTACTGGATTTCTTCCAAAAAAAAAAAAAAAAAAAAAAAGTGATCGAAAATCTCCTTCCCCGTGCCTCGTTTTCTTCTATCTTTTAAAACGAAGAACGCTCCGTACGATTTACACGGCGGTTGTGCGGGGCGGCTCTGCCACTCGCTGCCTCCCATCCCGCACAGCCGCCCATCGGCCGGACCCGGGGCCGTCGCGTCGCGGTGTAACTTCGTTCCTCCTCGGGGCACCCGGGCCGTTCTCAAAGGGAGCGCGGAGCCGCGCTGCTCCCGCACGGTGGCCACTTGTTGCCGCTTCGGCCGACGGGAGGGAAGGGCTGAAACTCTGCGCCTCGCTTCTTTTATTACTTTTTTCTTTTTTCTTTTCCTCTGGAGGGTTTGCCCAGAAGCCCGAATTCATCTGAAATATTTACGAAAGTAAAACCCGCTGGGGAACTCTTAATTAGGCTCTATTAAAAATAAATGGTTACAGGAGTCCCCAGAGGAAATAAATAATTCAAACTTTTCGGTGTGTTTGACGAGTGTGTTTTGAGTCTGGACAACTTTTATTTTCCTACCAGCCCGCATTACCGGGGTGCGTTGTTGCGGACCGGCCCCGCTCCCGCCGGGCCGCATCCTTCCCGCAGCGCTCCGTATCCCGCCCGGCTCTGAGCACCAGCGCTCGGGGTCACCGCAGCGCTTCCGCAAAGCGACTGTGCGCGTCGCGGCGCAACTCCCCCCGGTCCATCTCTGCCTTTCGTTTGATTCGAATGATGGTTTCGCTGTTTGCTTTTCTACGGAAGGGAAGGGAAACGGAGGGTGTCTTCGCTGTTTGCTTTGGTTTTGCTCCCAGGGGCACCTCCGCTGCCGCTCACTGTCGGGAACTGGAAGCCCTGTCCTCCCTGCCCGCTGCTTGCGGCTTCCCGGGCCGGGCCCTCTGCCTCCCGCCGGCACATCCACCTCGTTCTCCGGCCGAGGTCGGCTGGGTCCTTCCTCCGGCTCCTCAGAGGGAAAACGGAGCGTTCTTCACGCCGCACCGCCAGTCCAGTTCCCCGGTGCGCTGCCCGGCTCCCGGCCGCCTCGAGAAGGGCCGGTGCGGGAACAGCAGCTGCGGGTCCGCAGCCTCGGGAGAGCTCTTCGTGCGACCCCGGCCCCTGTGCTCCCCACTCGGTGCAGTGCGCTGGGATGAGCCCTGGTAGCACACACCTTCCTCTCGGCTCAAGAGCAGCCGTGCAGGAATCCAGTGTGCCCAACACTCTGCTCAGCTCCTTCTTAACATTGCCGATTACATCTCTGGCAAATTGAAAGCTGTGTTTCCTCGTGTTGCCTCTGCCATCCCTCAAGTAGGAGCGTGCCCGCTCTGTGAGGAGAAGCGGCCCTGTACCCTGAGATCTGAGAGGAGAGATGGGATGGGATGGTGTAGGTGGTGCTGCTGCTGTCCATGGAGCCGTGCAGGGGCAGCATAAAGTCCCGCAGCATCTCGGCGCCGGGTGAAGTTCTTCCCCCAGAGCTCTCCCAACGGACAGTGAGGGGGCAGCTCCAGAAGGGGAAGCGGGGCCATCCCATTCCACCAAACTGCTCTCCCTCAGCATTTCCAGAAAGTTGTAATGGAAGTCTGACAAAAGCCAGAGCTTCTGGGCAGGTGGGCTGCTGCTGTCTGCTGCCTTCAGAGCTGAATCACACCTGCATCACTCTAAGTAGTTGCTCTCTTCACCTGAGCTCTCTAGAAGTGGATTCTCTGCCACGAAGTGGGAGAAACACCGCTCTTCAGAAGGTTTGCAGCACGTGAGTTCAAGTTATCCCCCTTTCTGTCAGGGCCTAAGGGCAGCTTCTCAACAAGTCCCTGAGGTGTCAGAAGAGATTCCTCTATTTACTGATGTATTCTCTGGGAGCACACCTCAGTGTGTGGCATGCAGGTGCTTTTCCTGAGCTGTTAGTTTTGAGAGCCAAAGCCACCCTGCAGCTTTCAGCATCCTGAGGCTGAACTTTATCATAAACCTTACGTTGGTAGTTTGTGGGAAGCATTGGGAACAGGCGCGCACCTCTGCCCGGGGAGAGACCCGCTGCAGGCTGAGCCGTGAACACATCTGTGCTCACAGGCACAAGCACAGCTCCAAACGCGAGTGTGTTTTCCATCAGGGAGACATTACCTGAAAGATAACTTCTTTTCTGAGACCACCACTATGTCCTTTGCTGGGACTCAAGGAATTTCCTTGGGAGCAAATGCAGAAACATGCTCTTTCTAAAATTAATGAAGGTATGCTTTGTTTGTACTGCTTTTGATTGCAAAACGTGTAGTTTATTCCCAGTGTGGTGGGCATGCATCCTGCATCTGTTAAAGCCAAGAGCCTTTTGAGCAGTGCTTGTGAGGGATTTCACACTCCTGCTGGTGTGGAATGAAAGTGAACGGAGCCATGATGATGTTGGGGAGGGCAGGTGAGGTGGCAGCAGCAGCCAGGTGCTGTGCATCAGCTCTGAGGAAGGACCCTCCCCTCTAGAAGCCCAAAGCACCTGGTCAGACAGAGCTGCCAGTGGGATGCCCAGCTGTTATGTGTGCAAAATCAGAAGCAACTGTTTGCACAACTGAAACAGTGCAGCCTTATTCTGGAACACCTAGAATAGATGTAAGTGCATCCCTTATCCTTAGAAATACTGAATTGGCAGCGGAGCTTTAGTAATGTGTTAATAATGTTAACATTTAAGTGTAAGGACAATATTTAGGCTTTTGCGTTCACGCTTTCTTGAATGGAAGGGTGGGAGATCACACTTGGTGCTAGTGTTAGGTTGTTGTAAAAACAGCAGCTCTGGTTACAGTATGGTGGTTCCCTCCTTTACCAAAGAGCATTAGAGATCATTTATTTCCACAGCAATTGGTAAGTAAAAATATATTAAATCAGACTTGAGGGGCATTCTGGTGGGAGTGTAAATTCAAATAATCAGCAGAGGACTTTGCTTGTGAGAATATTTTTTAAACAATTTTTTTTAATTTCCTTTTATTTTTATTTATTTATTTATTGCTATTAAAAGACATGAATTTTAGAAAGGCATATGACTGACACAAGCACTTTGTGAAAGCTCTGATGCATCAGCGCTTCCCTATATCAAACGTGGGGCTAAGAAGGTACACTTTCCAGGAGCATTAGAAAGACAATATCTAACCATCTCCCAGTGCTAATAGAAAGAATTATTTCACAGGAAGGAAAGAAAGCTGAAAAGGTGAAGTGATGCTAGGGGCTGGGTGCTGCTGCAGCGACCAGTACCTGCAAAAGTTAGAAGTTCTATGTGACTCCTTTTCTGCTTACACAGAGTTCCCTCCTCTACTTACTGAGTCGGCTCCAGGTGGTTTACATGGTGCACTCAGATTCTTTCAGTGATAATCCTGAAGTGACAAAAAGCAGAAATCTTAGGGAGAGATGTGGCGCTTGGATTCATTTGCATTACCATTTCTTAGGAAGAAGAGCTGTTACAGCAGTTCTGCTTGCATTGGGTCATTTAGTGATTAATGCAGACAAAGTATTCCAGAATATTGTGACTTCTTATGGATGCCACTGGATGCAGTAATAATTGCAACACAGTGACTTTTAGTTCACAACAGAATGTCCTCTGGATGAAGAATTAATTATTCTTTGCTGTGAATACCATTCACAGTGAACTTCTTTGTGCTGCTGGTCGAGCAAACAGGCTTTCAGGTTTGCCTCCTTGAAAGACGTCCTCAGAAGCTCATTTTATACCTCAGTCTTCAAGTTTTTAAAATGAGATCTATACCTGCTTGGTGTAGCAGGGGAGCGCATAGCACTGAGCGTGTGAGTATGAGGGGGGTATCACTGTGATTCCATACTTGAGTAATTCCACTCTTGAGATGTATCTTGGATTCAGAGATGTGTCACTTACATGTTACTTACATCTGTGTTATTTGCAGGATGCTCATCTGTATGAGAAATCTTTTATTGCTGTTGTTAAGTTCAATTAACCCTTCTTTATCCCTGGGCACTTCAGTTGTACATCAGCTAAGAGGAATTACTCTGACCACGATCTGGTTTAAAAATGCTTGTGTTCATGTAACAGAAGTTTGAGATCCATCTCCACACGAGGAAGCAGTTTGTGGGGTTTGACACATTACTGCCCCAGAGCTGTTTGCTCGGTTTCTCTCCGGGAAGTCTCTCCTGGAAATCACTACATCTTGTTCCATGTTTTGGCCATCACAGTTCACACACTGATGGCTCTGTGCAAACTCGCCTTGGCTGATGGGGAGAAAAGAAGCATGAAACATACACTAAAGCGTAAGCTGCACTGCTTCCAATGAAATGCGAACTGAGCCAAGTTCTCAGAGCCCCAGACTGCTGTGTGTGTGCTCCACATGCACAGCAGCCCAGAGCTTGAAATGTGTTAGGCATAAGGGGGGAACAGCTTAGGAATAAGAGGGAAATTAAGCAATGTTAATAACTCGTGAGCTTCTGTCTTCCACTTATCTCTTCTGGGGCTTCTGATTGAGACTTCTGCCCTCTGTGAGCTTTTTTCTTTGTCTCCTTGAAGAATATTATGCGTCTTTTCTACATAGGCCACAGGAAATAGTACAGCGGTGATTGCACCCAGCCCTCAGGATTTCCCCTTTGTACTAGACTCAGCTTATTCATTTCATGCACCATCATTCACAGCTTGCTGCGCTGATTTCAGAAATTCTATACATCTACTTGACACAAAGGGGAGAGACAGAACATAGAAGTGGATGCAGTTTAGGTGCATCTAACGGCCGTTCTTGAATATCGTTTGCAAGGGAAGGAATCCTGAAAGTCAATGGGAACTTTGCCCATTCAGAGTTCAGAATCTGGCACTTGGCACTGATTTCATTTTCATTATACTGTGCTGTGCTGACGAGTCAGAAAAGCTTCTCCACCAAGTTAAGAAAAGGAATTTTAATCTAAATCACTCTTTTTTTTTTATCCTTTAAGATTCATATTTTATAGCCTGTAAACAGTACGTATGTGATAGTAGCAGTTCCTTATAAAAAGTAAATTATACATTTATTATTGGGCAAAAAGTAGCTTTCTTCCAAACTTTAGACCGCTAAACAGGTGGACGTTTGTGAAACAGGTGTGGAATTTTTATGAGCATACCAGAGGTGGGACAGTAACAGGAATTAATTGTCATGCTCTTAAAGTAAAAGGAAGTGAAGGAGTTGAATGTGCTAAGTGGCCAACGTGTGTGCCAAGGCAATGCCGTGCAGTCTCTCAGGCATCCAGCAGGTCTGCAGGATGCTGCAGTGAGGATTAGCCCTGTCTGCATTCCCTCAGGGAATATCCTAAGTACAACTGAGGGGTTTTTTTCTCACTTGGTCTATTTTGCGCAGAGCATGCAAAGTTACAACAAAAGGGGTTTTTTTAAACTATTTTCAAGGTAAGGACGCTAAATTCTTGGGAGTTCTTTCTTTTTTAAATACATCTTCTGCTCTTTTTCTCCCAATAGATTTCAGTCTGTAATTGCACTGTGTGGGAATAATTCCAGCCAAGAATAAGCTGTTTGCTTTGAAAGTCCAGGGTAAGCAGGGACTGATAACTTCGGTTGAATTAATGAAGGAAATAAGGTTTATTCTGTTGCTTCTTGCTTAGACATCAGTATAACAAAAAGGTTATTTAAGAAATTAGGCTATGCTGTCGATGAAAGATCTACTCAATATTCTGAAGTAGGAAATATTACTGGTTGGCAGCTAGCAGGGAACTGTCCTTCTGTGCACCTGAGAGCTGTTCTGTTACCCTGTTGCTTGATGGTTGATGAGCCAATTAACAATAGGAGGAATTTGGTGAACTATACAGAGCAGAATGGCTCTGCCAAAATTTGTAAGATCATATGGATTCTTCATTATATAGAAACTTCTCCTACAAGCATTTTCTCTTTGTTTATTCCAAAGAGGATTAGAATTTAGGTCAGCAACTTCAGGATACTGCTCTGATACACACAGGCTTAAGGAATTTTGTTTATCCTACGTTAAGGTTTCACCATAGGAAAGTCCCTTATTTTCTAACAGAACTCCTGATCTGTAGTTTTCATCAAATTATGCTTCCAGGCAGCTTTCCCCTCAGCAGTGTTGGTGGCCCCTGCCTGGGTACCGGCATTTCTGCAGAATGATTTCTCAGATGCTGTCTCCCATTAAGATGTAAAGACATACCTGTCATCATGATGTTAGGAGCTGAGCACCTCTGTACATTGTTTGCTACAGGACTTCTAGAGGAGAAAGAGGGACCACTGAAAACAAGACCGAGGAGTGGTGCTGGGAAGGCACTAGCAGACATTTGGCGCTCAGTCTGCTTCACTTTCAGTGCAAAGTAGGTCCTTCTGTGCTTGGCCACTTATGGGCAAGGAAGTTTGGATTGAAAGCACAGCTAAGTGCAGTCAGAGGTCTTATCTGGGTAGGAGCCAGAAGAGGGACAACTCAATATTGAAGTAAGGGCATAACCGTCTCTGAAATTATTTTGTGGTTATAATACTTGATTTCCTGTTACGATTTGTGACAAAGAAGGAGGTGAACATGATCCTTGAGCAAGCAGCAGTCAATAGAGCATCTTCCTTGGTGATTTTCAAAATGGAGACAGCTGAGATCATTACCAATCCATGGGAGAAGTTCCTAAACAATAGCTGTTAAAACCCACAGCTAGCAGCTGTTCTTACAATTTCTGCTTTGGTTTACTGGTAGAAGTAGTGGGGAGAGAAGAACAAAATGGAGCAGAACTTCTTCAGCAGGGAGAGGAAAAATTCATAGGGAAATTGAAGGTATCACTACAGAGCTAAAAAGCTCAGGTGGCAGGGGGAGGATTTAGGGTTACCTTGCCCATATCGTGAGAAAAAAGAATGCTTCCAAAGGGGAAGCAGGTGTCTAATAAATTCCATAACAGATTTTGTTGCCAAAGTAACCCTTCAATTCTTGATTTTAACATGTTTTAGACTGCAAAATTTTCAGAGGAGAAGGACTTGTTTTCTCCCAGCTTCTAAAGCATTAGATGTGATTCTGATAGTCACGTTCATATATCTAAGTAGGTTTAATCACCGTTTGTGCCTGTCTTAATTCCAGCTCTGAAGACTGGCGGCCCAAAGGGAAGTGTGGGAAAGCAAATAGTAACCCACAGCATGGGAGGTAAGCGAAAGCAGTGGCTCTGTGAAATGCATTGTTCTGGCTAAACCAAGATCCTTTCTTTTAAGCCTTACAAGGCTGTGTTCGTGCTCTGCAGTGGTGCATCTGGAAGGAAGGATTTTTTTAAAACTACATTTCCCTGGTTTAATCACAAACATCATTCTCTTGATGTGTGAGCATGCACATAGAAAATGACGCTGTATTAAATAGTACCAAGGGTTTTGTTTAAGTCTGTTTAGTGAAGGCTGGGCAGGGAGGTGAGATGTAAAAAGGCGAATGATACAACTAATGGAGATGGAAGGGGAAGGCTTAAGATAATGGGGTGAAAGGAGTTTATCACCTTGAAATATGTATGTTTCACTGCTGACGATTATTTAAAATTGCGAAGAAAAAAAATGCAATGTTATATTGTATTTAAATACATCTGAATGTTGTATTCTTGTAGTTACTTTTCAATATGCACGTGACCAGAATCTTGCTTATCCTTACCTTGAGGTGAGAACACAGCACAAAAATCTGTTGTAGTTAATGAATGAAGAGGAACAATGAAGATCTACTGGCAATTGTTCCCAAAATCTCAGTGTCAAGAAGAGGACAAGCGAGCTCTTGGAGGGAGCTAGCTCAGATATGCTGAATTTTGATGAGTATTTCTCTAGGTTGTCTCCCATTCTGGTTGGCTGCATTATTATTTATTTCATCACTCAAATTGTGGTAGGTGCTGCTTGCCTTACAGTATGAATAACAATCTTCTGGGCTCAATGGAGTTCACTTATGCAGTAGGAGAGAATAATTCACTCCAGAAACTGCTGGGTAAGATATAATAGTCTCAGCTATGTCATGGGGGGGCTAGGGTAAAGAATCATAATGGTTTCTTCTGACCTTAGTGTATATAAGTAAGTATGTAACAACACGTGAGCATATAACAGGATGATATCCTGGCCTCAGTGATGTCAACAGAATCTGCCTGTGGCAAGATGTGGTCTAATAGCTTAAGAAAGGCACAGCATGGAGCAGCATGACTGCAGATGATGGGAGAGAACAGGCAAACTATAAAGAGAAGGTCCTGTGCTTACTTGAAGGTGTCATATAGCATACAAATATGAACATATCCCCTTTGGCACATGAAGTACTGGTAGATGACACATAAATGTACTACACGTTTTTATGTACACTACCTATATAAATTATTGATAAAAGTATAAGCTACTTCAATTGCATCAAATTATGCAGAAATCAAACATATACAGTCAGGTCCCTGAGTTATTCTACCATATTCTGCCATATTCCTACCTCTTTTTTTGATGGCATAATTCATTTTATTGTTAAACTTAAGCTGAGGAGGGACGTTACTAAGAATTCTCTGGTAAAAAGTGGCTGATCATAAAGTAAACATGTGAAACACGGGTTCGAGCACATTCTCATTCCCTCGGTGCGGAGAAGTACATAATCTTCAGATTGGGATGTGTGTCAGCAGGATAAGCTGCTAAATGTTTGGCAATGTTACTATTTAAGTGGCCTTAAGTACCTTTAACATTTACAGGCTCCGGAGTGAAGAGGGAAAGGGTAGATAACACCTAGCTAGTGCTAATGATCCTGACGGCCGAATACCAAAGAAGGAGTTAGGATTGCTTTGTCGAGGTGTCTTTAGAGCCAATCGGCTAGGAAACTAGTTTTATCACAAACTTTAGATGATGTAGGAATTGCCTTGCATACCAGATATCTTTGGGATCCGTGGGTTTGTGCATCTTTGCTGGCAGGTAGGGAAGATGGCAATTTCACTACACAGTTATCCTAAGGAATCTCTGCTGTGGCTGTGCTGGAGGCACTGTACAGGCACACAGCGCATGTGCTTTTAATAAAAGAAAGCTAAATTGGCTAAATGGAAGGTAAACAGTATAGAGTTTTCCAACGTATCCGTAGCTGGGATATAGCACTGTGTTGCTGCCTCACGTTGCCACTTGGAGCAGTTGGAGAAATTTGATTCTGGAGATTAAAAAAATGTATTTGGGGCAAGAGGTTTCCATGACCTCAGGAGAGATACAAAGAGGTGGACCAGGTGATGTCCAGTGAAGGGAGGAAGTCTGTATAGCACTTGAAGGACATAAATGGAAGAAAAAAATAGTTCTGCTGGGTGGTGCCCCGTGACACAACCAGGAGAAATGGGCTCGATTTGACCAGGATCTTAGCAAAGGCAGGAAAATAAAAGACAGACATACAAGTTTCTCTCCAGGAAAATGCTTCAAATGTGAACTGTGTGCTGGACGAAGAGAGGCTGGCGTTTCACAGATGTTCTCTGCATGTAATTGGTGTGAGTCAGCACCAGCTTGGTTAGTCTGACTGGTGATTCCAGTAAGTCTCTCTGTGTTGCTCTCACTGGTGAACTCGGGCTTTGCCTGAATTAGAGCACTCTGCCATTTGTAAAAGAATTGATTTGGTCTGACTGAAATGTAAATGATCAGATGCATCCTCGAATCTCATGGAAACCCAGAAGCCCTATGCTGGGACAGAACTTTTGGTTCGATAGTAATTCCTGGATTTTTTTTTTTTTTTTTTTTTTTTTTTTTTTTTTTGGTTGTTTTCTGGGTTAGATCTCAGGGCAGTTTATAAGGGAAATTGGTGCAACTCAGTTACAACCACAAAGATGGACACCCGGTGAGGCAGTGGCAGGGGGGAGTGGTGTCTTCTCTCAGATGGATGCTCTGCCCACTGTTTGGAAGAGAAAAATTCAGAGCTGGGCTTATTGCTTTGCTAGGTCTGTCTCCAGCATTTTCTCATGATGATGGTTTCTCCGGAAGACATTTGGCAACCTGAAGAAGAAATTGCTCCCATTATAATATGTGTACCTCTTTTAACGATTGCTGGCCTTGGAGAGGGAAATACAAACATGCCAGCTCTTCAACCAGAGCCTACTAGCTTAAACCTACTGTGTTTTGAGAGGATTTACTGGGCTATCTATATGAGAGATTTAATAACCTTACTGTGCCCTATGGAGTTCGTAGCTCTGTTAGAGGGAGAGTGAACTGATGCCATTTTCTCCCATTTTTCCAAGCGTGGTCTGCCAAAGCGGTGGGAGTGTGTCTGAGCCACTCAGCACCAGATCAGCCCTCCCTGGAGGCTTTGTGCAGTGGCTCTGGAGATCTGAAAGATGTGGGCTGCTCTGCATGCCCCACCTGGTGCTGATAACCCTCAGTGTGTTTGTAGTTTGCAGAGGGTGCTTCTTGCTGCAAGCTAGGTGGAACGTCAGAAACCAATTGATACAAAATCACTCAGGTGTTTTTAACTCAAAAATACCCTTCTCTCGGTAAGCAGTGTCACTTAAATGGCTTAATTTCACTAAAAATAAAATCGGTGTCTATCATGCTTTATTTGAACACAGAAGGCATGTTTTGCAGTAAGATATACTAATGAATCTTAAAGACAGATTATGAGGAATTGAAATCTATTGGTATTCTTACAAAATTTCTTTATCATGGGAATTTTATGTAGTTTCAGTGTCAGAGCAGTTCTATGTCAGGTTAACTTGTAGCTGAGTTTGCTGCTGCTTTGCTGCACCCGCTGAATCTACTAGCAACTGCAAAATTCCAGGAGCCTGGCCTTTTCATGACTCAGTGACCATGTCATTGGCCATGGCATTTATTTAGCCTTTTCATTCTGTGTAACCCATCCATACTGCATCTTACCAACATGTTCTGGTTACGTTCTATGGCTTTATGCTGTGCGCTCTGAATTAACAGCTAACAGTTCAGATTCCACTTTCCTTGCATGTGCAACCAGACAAAATACTGGCTGCCCGGTTGTTAGCATCGTTAAAGCTTTAAAGCACAGAGAACTGGGCCTTCGTAGGGAAAAAACATCAGACTTGTTTTCTGTGTCTGCTTTGGGTACAGCCCAGAGTCAACTGACATCAGACATTTCTGCAAGCCAGTTACCAAATGGACCATCAAGAATGGTCACAAGCATGTGCACAGGGATAAACAGAGAGGGACATATTCAGACTCCCTGCAAAAGTTGTGACTGTATCATTTAGCAGCATCGATTGAGCGATTGCAAATGTAACTACTCTTGGGAGCCAACTCCCTTCTTTTTATCTGCCCTCTGGCTGGGAGCTGAGGGTGTGGGAGGAATGTGGGATCGGATGCTTATCTCTTCATCTCGTTTCTGCCGTGTTTTGAGTTGCTAAAAAGAGTGGTGATGTGACTGCAGAAGATTGGCAGGGAGAGGTCAGCTACTGGCTGATGGACACCAGTTGGAATGGAGGTGGAGGTACAATTTTTATATTGTGGTCGTCTTTTTTTCCTAAAAACACGTGAAATAACTGAAATTCCCTATTTTCACATTTTGGCACAACATCCTCATGGAAGCAGAGGGTCTCAGTTAAGAATATACTCAGAGATTATCAGCTGTGTGAGAGCTGTTGCTGCCAGCACTAATGGTCAAGATTTTGATCTCTGTTATACCCAGTGGTGTGGAACAACTAGTTTTACAAAGGTGGGGCTGACATAAAAATTTCCTGTAGGTTTCACTATCTCTTTCCAAGGCTGATGGTGAGACAGGATCGCAGCTGCAACGTCATCCAGCAGAACTCTGCAAAACCATCTGCAGTGTCTTTTACATGTGAGAATTAAAGTTGTTGCAGGTTGTAGCTCTGGCAGCAAGCAGGACTGCCTGTATCAGAATGGGGTCTGCCACTTGTTGGTTCTTTTTTGTATTTATCGTGTTTGCAGACATTGTTTGTGGATCCACAATCTTTGGTGAAAAGAACACTTTTAACCCCTCAGCCTTTAAAATGGAGTTCTCACAACTGCTTGGTGCCTATGTTTGAGACAGCTCTCCAGCCACCACATAATGCTGAGCACTTGGTGTGCTGGCCTATCTGATAAGCCTGGAATATTGTAATATGGGTTATGTGGAAGGGCTTGTTTGAGTCCAGGCTGAATGCTGCTGTGTAGCTCCTCACCTCCATCCTTGTTTTCTGATTCTGTGGGCTAGGAAAGGAGGGCAGTAGGCTATCAACCAGGGGAGAACTAGAAAAACCCAAACGTTTAGCTGTAGCTGCAAGGGATCCATTGCAATATGAAGTAGCTTTATCAGGTAACACATGAGCCTTGCTATTTTCACTCTTAAATGGATTTTCAACATTTCAGAGTTAAAATGGCAGACACTGCATGGTGATAGCAGAAGCACGATGCCCTTATTAGCACTGGGGTAACCTCAAGGATGCCAAAGTGCCCCATCAGTGCTAGTAAGTGCATGAGCCATTGAGGGACTGGAAGCTGTCAAGTGGCATTCTGCGTCTGCATTGGTATCTTAACAGGTTTTGGTTTCCCACATCACATTCCAGCCAGGAGTGATCTGAAATCACTGTGCAGACCGAGTGAACTCAGCCACAAGTAGCTGTATTCTCCAGTACCCAGAATCCCAGCACCCTGACAGCATCCCTGCATTAGGGAAGCCTAGAGATTAGAAATACATCACTTTCACATGGGCTTCAAATTAACAAGCCCAAATTGTTTGAACCTGAATGCATAAAGAAAGGATGTGTAGGTGCACAGAAGATAACTCTGTTTAAGGTCATGCATCTAGCTGAAATAATACAGCCTTTGATAAACTGCATTTTATTCAACTTCTTTAATAGATTAGGCAATCTGGTTGTTTTTTCTTTTTTCTTTTCCCTCCTACAAAGATAGACACTTTTTCTATAGATGTTACATATATATATATGTGTGTGTGTATATATATTTATTTCACACTTGAGAGTTGGGCAATTGATTGAGACCCAAATGAATTTAGGTATTCAAAAACTTTGTCTTCAAAAGCCTTTACCTTAAGCCAACTAAACAAACTGTGACAGATTTGAATTTGAACAGTTGTTTGCTGGCTTTCAGACTCAACATCAAGACCATGATTTCCCTTTCTTTTCAAGTTGAATATATACATATTCTTCTCTACCTTTCCGATATCTGGTGGATGCCAAGCATTTTCACACCAATCTCTATCACCTTGTCCCCAAAGACAGAAGCCACGTTCACCTAGGCTCCAAATCTCTGGTAAATTTTCCTCTTCCTCTTGAGAGTGACTTGCTTTCTGAGCTTATTATGGTAAGTGTAACAGTAATGAAATTAAAATACTGTGATTTTTTAAAATGACATATCAAAGACACAATTGCAAGATTGCCAACATCTATGTTGTAAACCACAACTAGTGGCTTACTCATTTCAAACCTCTGATACATATGATAGTCTTAAGTGCTAGAAAATATGTTAGGAAGGAGCTGCAAATAAATAAAACCCATTTGTCTTTCAAAATACATTAAAGTCAAGTTTTTACTTTCTTTTAATTTCCTTCCTCTGGGCAGTAACATTTATGTGGAAAGTGAGTTTCAAATATTGCAATGAAAAATATAAAAGTGTTACTATGTTATTACAGTTTAAGTGATTAACAATTACATTTAATTTCACAAATATTGACCATATGCAGTGACTCCCTATATATGTATTGGGAGCACCGTCTACAACAGGCCAGGCAGGACAGGCTGCCTTTCCTGCTCCTTTGCCTGAGGTTGCTGGCTGCTGAGAGGTGCACTGCAGCAGGGATGTGCTCCACAACTGCTGCCATTCACAGCTTGGTTTATTAACATAAACCACCGTTATCCCACCTTATTGTTCACAGACCAGGATATTTACATAGTGTTTGGGGGAAGTGATCTCTGCTGCTTCCACTGCCAAATCCAATCAGAATTGTGTGTCAGAGCCCTCAGGGATGTACAGCACTTTTTCTAATTCCCAAACGAGCTGTGCAGGATGTAACTCTTCAGAGCTTATAGCAACACATAACATGTGGATACAATTGTATTGTTCTGAAATCACCCAGGAGAGAAGAGCTGGGTGCAGATCTTATTTATTTCATACCAGGCTTTGGGTTGATCCATACAGTGCAACGACTCCTGCTGGCTGCTGGAAGATGTGAGACTTTGACATCATCATATGGTGCACTGCTGGGCACAATCTCGATCTTGTTAATTCCCAGATCTTGTGTGGTAGTTTTGTAAGGTATACCATGGACGCAGTTATCTTTGCATTTCTGCTTTTAAAGACTAGGAAACTTGGTCCAGAGAAGCCATTAAACATTTTATGGTGTTGGCTTGTGATGTCAGAGGGAGATGGTGGTGGTATGGCAGTAGAGGTCGAACTTTCTCACTGACATCCCAGTGCAGCCCTCAGCTGCTTTTGAAAAATGCACTGGGAATGAGGCCCTGTGTGCTATCTGAGTAACTGTTGAGAAGATATAAGAGATTTTTCTGGCTTGTGGTTTCTATGCTTGGTGCAGTTGTGAGATGCTGTTATGTCTTCTACTTATCCATACACTTAGAAGCACAAATCACAGCTACGAACACAAATGTTGTTGCTGGACACAAATGTTCCAGTTCTCAAAAGGATTTACAGGCAGGATCTCAATGAAGGGAGGAAGCTACGTGTTGATGACTGTTTAAGTGAAGGGAACGAGGAGGGGATCTGCAGCTCCAATGGTGGACCAGCTTACCTATCCCAGTTGTCCACCCCACCCACGTTGCCCAGGTCACGTGACAAAATGGTGATCTCTAAATTAAAAATGTGACAAACCTACTGTTGAGCCCTAAAGCAATCTTTAGTGTTACTGATATCAGTGGTGGTCAGGAGCACCATGACCTGTGAAGTCCCTGTGAAGTGTGCTGGCCAGGATGGGGGAGGTGGAGGGGAAGGGGAGGAGGTGATGAAGGCCCACCCAGTCTGGAGGTTGGGAGGGGACTGCATTCCTCTGCTCCCTTTCACCCAGGGGTGGAGCACAGTCGGAAGAAGTGTGTATGCCTTCACCTGCTCTGTGATAAGCAGACAGTATCCAGGTAACCTGCAGTATGCTCCTCTGGCCTCTTCTCTGGAAAGCAGACATCCACAGTTCTTCCTCTACCTGAGATTAATAAAGATATGACTGAGAATATGGAAAAGAGATGCTCAGGTTTGGGCCACAAATGGTTTAACTTTGCCCTGAGGTGCATCAGAAGAGGCCTCTATGTGGTAGCCCAGACTTCTGCAATGAGCTGCTTGGCACAGCTCCACACACTGGCCATGTCTGTGCTTCCTTGCAGAGGGGACAGCATCTTACGTAGTGGTGGATGTGGTATAAAAATGTGATTTCACAGAGACACGTGGAAAAAAATCCATGTGTCCCTAAAATAGAGCGATGACCAAGATTGGCCAAGCCATGAGATTGATAAAAATGATAAAAAATAATAAGGAGCAATATTTCTAAAAGTGATTTGGAGAAAAAATACGGGTTTGTCTAGAAGCAAAGGCTCATGCTCTGCGCTCTGGCTATAGGGCTGCAATTGGCCAGGTAGGGGAGCAAATAACTCAATACCTTTTGTACAGTATTAAGCTAGAGAAGAAGTTACTTTTAAGATTGACTGAAAATTTTAACCTGGAAAAAACCTGAATACATAAGTATAATTAGATTTCTATTTTCCTGAGAAGGCAATTACAAGTTTTGTTTTGTTCTGTTTTTGTTTTTCCTCCTAGAGGATCTGTCATTGCATCTATGCAGGTAACATCACTTATTTTCCTGCTTTTCTCACCATCTGTGCCTTGGCAAAGTGCTTATTGGTTGGAAGCACTGCTTAGATGATAAGCATTACTTTAGCAGAGATGTAAGGCACTGAGCACAACTGAGGGCTGCAGATCTGGCCGTGGGTCTTAGCATGTATTTTTGTTGTTTGGTCGGAGAATTTAATAACATCGGGATGTTCAGCTCCCAATTAGATTTTTAAATTAACCCTGCACTAAAGTAAGGGAAGGTGATAAGGACGGATTTCACTGTAACAAATATATGAGGGCTGTGACAGAAGTAATGCCTCCTATTTTATTACATTGGTCCACCGTGTCAGAAGTGGATTTTGGTGATGTGACAATAGAGGTTGAACTTTCCCACCGATATTCCATTATATTTTGTTGCCATGTGACAGATGGGAGCTGAGAACTTGCTCTATCAAATAGTGTTAATGTGCTCTTTATATCTTTTGTAGTTTCCGTGGAAATAAATAGGAAGCATTACTTTCAGAGCTACCTACGTAAATGGCTCCTCCCATTGTTTTAAACGTTTGTCTGGAGACAGCGTTGTCCAATGGCTTGGAAAATAACTTCTTTGAGTGCTCATATTTTCAAAGGATTTGTAACCATACTTAAAATCTCTTTCTCTTTTCCCTGTGATACCTAGATACACAAACTTAGGTCTGTTTGGAAAGTAACAGCCTGGACAGGTGGGACTGATTGAACAGGGGCATAGGGGGAAAAAAAATAAATATTTTGTGAAGGATTTTGTAGAGCTGCCACTGCATTATTTGTACAATATTTGTAACAGATAGCTTTTCATGGTGATATTGTTCTTAGTTTTCACCTCAGTTTTCCAAGGATGAAGATTTTCTGACTTTGGATGCATACATTGAATTGGCATTTTTTGCAAATCATGGTCACTTTTTTCCTATTTTTTTTCCCTCCTGTAAGTGATAGTAAAATCACTGGAAGAAACTTGATTTTTTGAGGTCCTGAATAGAGATGTGCATAAATTGTTCTAGAATATACTACAACTACTGAACTTGGAGACCATCATTGTACACGTTGGGTGGTGTGAGTCCAAGCATAAAGGCATGGTGTATTCCTGCCTAACACTCTTGAATTCTGGGCTGAAATTTTATTAATTATATGTGATATTATACTGCCTTAAAGTTCATGCCATGGCAGTTCTGGTAGTTCTTCTCAGAGAACATCAAGTCCAGTTTCATTCCTAGTATGTGCTGTAGCCAAAGGTGACTTTTTCCTTGTGCCATGGCTAATGTTCTTGTAGTCATCTTCATCAAGGAGCTGATGGTGCTGGAAAGTAATTTTTTTTTCTTCCAGAATGACTTTTTTCCAGCTGAATTGAACTCTAGCTAAGACTAGAGCAAGAGGAAAACGGTTGTAAGCAAGGATTGTGGTGTGTGCTGTTTTAGCGTAGCACGGATTTAAAGCAATGAAATCGTAGGTGTGACGCTCTCTGTCTCAGATTACACGAAGCAGTCAGAACCGTGCATTAAGGTGATTTGGTTAAGATACCAGTGAGTGTTTTGCCAGATTTTAAAGGTAGCCAAAAGAATGTTTTACCTTTATTGTCTGTGCCTTTTCCTGTCATGGTGGGTTACAAGCACTCTTTGCAGCAAAGATGGGTACATACCTAAGGCTGTGCAGGACTGGGGATAAGTACAGTCCTTGCTGCAAGCAGGTTGTCTGGGCTACGCGAGTCAGCATCCTCATTTGTCCTTATCAGGAGGTTAAAACACTCTTTTTCTAAAATATGTATATATTCTTTTAGAAAACTTCTTTGCTTTCAAAATAATTTGAGTTTGAAAAAGCTTCTAAAGAAACAATTTCTATTTATTTATTTTTCAAAACTTTTTTTCCATGATGGAATATATTTTCTTTTTCCCTCAGTTGAAACTTTTCACCTCCCTCCTTTAAATACATTGAAAAATATGGACTTGTATTCATTGATTTAATCAGTACAGCCTTAAAATCTTCACTGAGCACATTAGCCTATGCTGGCAATAGGTAGTTCAGCTCCTGTCATTGCTTTCATTCACCTGTATGTATTTTTACCCAAATGTATGTGCTGATACCAACAGTCATGAGAACACGTGCTGCTCATAATTCATGTGTGAGCTGAAAACTTTGTTAATCCTTTCCCCTTCCAACTATGGTAGATTACATCTGCAGTCTCCAAAGGAGGAGAAAATGGGAGAGGACACACCTCAGAGAAGAGGGGCAGCAGACACCTGCCTGTTATATGTGTCATTTCATGGATAAATGAATGAGTAAAGCTGTGAGATTGGGGCAGTACGAGCATTTGTGCACCTCATTCTCAGGCTAGTGCTTTACTGATCCAAAGCTGGCACAGTTTGGGAGGACCTTTCCTTTTTGTACCTTTAATAACAACTTGTGTCTTACTGTCCAACCTGTGACAAGTGGGTCTTTGAGGACACACACTGTTGGTGTAACTACTTATTTGTATTTCCTGAAAACAATGGCAGTGATCAGTTGAACTGTCCTTAATAGTATGTCTTGTAGATTTAACGTGTCTATCTCATCTGTCCTTCTGACTATGCCATGCCTACATGCAAATACTGACTGGAGATTTTCTCTGTGCCATTTGATTTTTTGCAATCTACTTTTTAAAATAAAGCTTAAGTATATTTTTAGGGTTTCTCAGCTGCTGATAGAGGAGGTAGGGTACCTTCAGTTCTTCTCCAGATAAGCGAATGAGCACAGAGCATTTCCCCAAATGCACCATGTACAGGGATGATTTGGGTTCTCTGTATCCAGATTTGCTCCAACAGATCAAAAAATAGCAGAAAGGGGAGCCCTCACCATAACTCCTCTGCTGTGATTCGCCCAACAACTTCTCTGATCGGTTCAAAACTATAAAATAAATTTTCTTCAGATTTTTTTTAAGGAAAGTTTTTGTGCAAACCACATCACGAGATATGTCAGCCTGCAAAGTTTAGATAAGTCTACAAAGCTAGTCATAAGAACACGGTAAGTAATTTCAGACTTCGCACTGTTATTGCTGAAGTACTTTAACACAGCATTTGACTGCAGTGAAGGAAAATCGATTTGAAAGCCAGTTTAATCTGGAAATATTTTAAAAGTTCTTCCCCAAATGTCAGTGCTGTGACAGTATTTTCTTGGTGAAGCAGGAAAGTTAGGAAGTTCCCTTAGAAAAGACAGATTGTCACTTAGTGCAGGGATAATACTCCAGGTGGGAACTCCGTCTGAAGCACACTGAATTGCATTGAAGGGCGTCTCAGGGCAACCACACTTTGTAGACGAGTTATTAAGGGCTCTTTTAGGATTAAAAGTAGTGAGGCTCAGAAGAAAAGTGTGTTGCCGATAATTTTAGAGCTATAATCTACGTATTTCCAGATACATTTATTATTTGTCACGGGGGGAAACCAGCTGGAACTGAGGCATCTTTTTGCACGCGTTTAGCTCTGATAATTTATTTTATGAAATGAGAGAATTGTGAGGTTGCATTATCGGCTTCACGAATTCCATATTGTGTCATTTATTGATTAGGTGCCATTGCTAATTCGTCATTTTTTTCATAATTTTGTCCTAAAGCATTACCGTTAGCCAAATTTGTCAACTGGACTCATGTGACCAGACATGCTGTCAGTTCAGACATTTAGAAACAGAGTTGATGCAAAGAATAAAGGTGTAATAATTGTTGGAATACACACTGGATTTTTCCACAGGGGAGATAGATAAACAGTCATACTGAAACATATCTGAGCCATTCTGAAAACCCACTTTTTAAAGGACAGTTGTGTATTACTGATAGCATATAAATTATACAACTCGCCATCTATTTCTGGGCCAAATATCATTTCTAATCCCTTGCTTCTTTTCTTCTGTGTCACACAGGAAATACGTAAGGTGTGTGAAGAAGTGAGAATGGCCAAAATTCCTGTTAGTGATGTATAGAAGATTTTACTGTTCTCTGGTTGATACAAGGTTGTTTCCCACCTTGTATCCAGCTGGGACCTCCGAGCAATGCAGCGCAAAGCAGAGGTATTTGTTCCATGTAAAAACTCTACTGATGTATAAAAGAGCAGATAGGGCTATTTAATTCAGTAAAGGAAAGCCTTTAAATGTCAGTTGCCTGTTGGAAACCTATGCATGGAACATTAGTATTGCATGCTGTTTTTTGTAATGCCATTTTGTTTGTTCTTTAAGGTGTGGAGAGTTCTGGGAGAACTCTGGGAATTCTGTCACAGCAGTTTAGGAGACTGGATCCCATTTTTACCTCTTCCCACTATTTTGCCACGTGTTGCTGCTTTCTAGCAGGATGATTTTCTTTCTATTTTCTGTACTAGATAATACTAGTTTCCTACAGCCTCAATTATGTGGTACTACTGGGATCAGGTAACACAGTCAAGCTTCTCATGGAGTAGTGTTTATGGAGTACAGACACAGTGCACTGCTTGGCACCAGCACACCAGCTGGAAAGGAAATCTGTTTTCTGTATTGTCGACACAAGAGATACAGGCGTTCTGCCTCAGAAGAGCAAGTATTGTTCTCAGGTGGGAGATCTGACAAGAAGATGTTTATAGGGAAACGTAGAAACATTCTCAGCTGACTTCACTGAGTACCATGAACTTTCACTGGTGTCAGAAAAACTTTGCTTCTGTTAGGTTCATTTGGTGACACTACTGTGATTCCAGCAACAGAAGCTATCCAGGAGCAGTCATGCTTTCATTTAGCCCATTTCCTGATATGCTCATTCTTAGAATGAGAATGGGTTACCTCTGTGTGCTTTCCATCCGCAGCTGTGTAACGTGCATTACTCACACTGCCATCTTTATCACGCGGAGCCCCTCAGAAGGGCTCTTGGGCAATGTGAGGCCTTTAAGACCAGCAAGTAATTACTGAGATGGAGAGTTTCTGCCACAGACACTGTGCTG
Source organism: Pavo muticus (assembly GCA_016647715.1). NCBI lineage: Eukaryota > Metazoa > Chordata > Aves > Galliformes > Phasianidae > Pavo > Pavo muticus. Next base: position 97,585 of record JACDJE010000622.1, read on the forward strand.
TCCCAACAGAAGATTTTAAGAAAGGTTTCCCTACTCTGTACCCAAAGCAACCTTAACAACCAACATACAAATGCTATGATAACAGGAGACTAGGAGAGCTTTGGCAGTGCTCTGCCCCCTACCACTGGCACAAGTGGAGGTCTATACATTGCCTGTTCATCCTGCCCGAGCGTGGTCCTTGATTTCTGTCTACTTGGTTACCAGGGGACCTTTTAACCACACACTAAGATCCCAAGAGCTGATGAATTCTGGCAGGACAATGGCACTATTTTGCAAATTCTGCCTCTGTTGTAAAAATTTCTTATACAAAGATAACAAGGCAAATGGCCACCACTGCTTCTTCACACTTGATGACACCTGTGGACACTTATGTGCATTGACAGCTGAACTAATGGCTTTCTTCTAGCTTCCTCCCTTCTATTTGTCATTACTGAGCACATGGCTAATGGGAAGCATCAGCGTCAGATTTGGCAAAGCCAGTTAGCTGCAGTTGAGAGAATCCTTCATTGACTTCCCTACCTAAGAACTTTTTTTTTTTTTTTTTGTACAAGACAGGCTTTTATTTGCAAAGCTATTAAATGAATGTTGTATTTATTACAGAGAATAACATCTGAGACTTGTTGTCATATAATATGACCCTGTACAGAGTTTCTCCCTGTTTTTCTTGAGAAGCTACTCAAGCATTTGCAGAGAAGGAGGGTGGGGTGGATAGATTAGGACCTTTTTTGCATCCGGAGAACAAGACTGTATTGTGTGGCTGGGTCTTTGCTGATAACTCCACAGCTGGTTCACATTTAACAGCTTCATGGGTACAAACTATAGCAAATCAAAGAAAAACTATTTCCCTGTGAATATTGCTGCAGAAAGCTTTCCTTTGTTGAGTGGGAAAGAGCAATTGGGATGAGAAAAAAGAAAAAGGTTCTGTCATTCTAGGTCTTAGTCTGGTGTAGTGAGCTTTGCTGCCTCTGAGGGGAGGTGTTGTGGTGTGGGGTTGGCACATTCCCCTCACCTGATGCTCCGTTTTCTCTCCACCCCACCTGAGCACACTCCCGGGGGTGTTTCACAACACCTGTTTGACAGCAGAAAAATCTGCAGAGAGGACATCATATAAACTAAGGATTGATTGCATGAAAAAGCTGACAAAACTGATTCATCTTTAAGAAGAGCGGCAGGAGTAGATTCACTATTCTGAAATGGATTCAAATCAAAACAGAAAAGAAGTGTTTATACTGCTATCCCGGTAGTTGTGCTGGAGTAATTACATCACATTTAGCTCCCAGTTATTCCAGAACAATATCCCCATGGCCATTTATTACCAAGGGATAGCAACAGATGTATTCCCAGAGGCTGGATTTGGAATTAAGGTATAGGCTCCAGGCTGAGCTGTATTTCCAGGGCTCATGGCCACCTGACCCACTGGGTAGGTTAGAAGCACACCCATCAGCCTCCTGCTTGCAGAGGGGGGCAGGCATCACCCACCAGAACAGAAAGTACACAGCTCTCTGTGTACTTATAGCCAGCAATACCTAGCTAGTTATGAGTGGGCTGGGGGCAAGAACTCCTCCAGTATTTTGAATGGATCTGGGATGGAGCGCATGCTCAGTCTTCACATACTTGCTTCCATCATGCCTATTCAATTGGCTTCTGCCCAGTAGCATCAGCCACTGGTGTTGTTCCTGTCCTCCCTGATAGCTCATCGTTATCTTGCATAGCTCCAGCTTATAAGGGTGGTTAGGAACTGACATAGTGAATAAATCACTGCCTGTAATAATCAGCAATTTAGAAATCTGCCTCTATGAGAAGTGTTTGGCAGTCTTGTTTGTTAGGGAAAAAAGACAAAGTGATAATTTCTGTAACTGGAAGTCTCTCTTTTCACTCAGTAAGAGGGGGCTTTTACACTGAAGTTTCAGTAATGTAATTCTCACAGCATCTTTTTATTCTGGTTTTAATTGTTATTTAGATAAAATAATGCAGAGCAGAAGAATCAAGTTCAGTTTTTCTTTTTATTTTTAGACAAGTCTCAGTAAAATGCAAATAAATACTGGATGAGGAAACTTGGAAGTAAACATGCTGAGATGATGTGAAGCTTAATGCAAGGCAGCAAACAGTCAACAGTAATAAATGATTTTATAAGGACTATTAAATCTTAATCTAGTATTTGTACAGCCCCGTTGGCAAACATAATTTCTTTGGTACCTAATTGGAGTGTTCTGTGCCTGTAAGGCAAAAATGGTGATCCAAACTCATACGTGTTCTGATAAATGGAGATATCATTAGTGATATGAAGTAGGTGATCACGACTTCTCTCTTTTTCATAAATTACACTAAATAACCATAATGCTGCAATTTAGTGGTCCAAAGTTCATCCTATTCAGCAGGCCATCCATAGTCAACAGTTTAAAGAAAGGGGACCTGCTGAGAAAATGATGGTCTAATCAGATGCCATAAAATCTGGCTGATCAGATGAGTCCCATTTTCTTTTTTTGTAAGGAGATCCTAATGAAGCAGTGCATTGAGGGGATTCACAACTTTTGTTCCTCCGTTTCATTATTCAGGTTGACTGCACCAAGTCCTAAACTAAGCAAGTGGAGTCTAATCCTCAGGGCTGTTTGCATACATGCTGTGTTTTACAGGAGACTTATTAAATCCCACTTTGCCAGCTACCAAATTGTGTGCGTCTTATCTTCAATCCAAATGATCAAAACACTGAAAGATGCATCAAATCAAACCCAGTCATCAAATAGGAATCTGCTGTTATTGCCTACTCCCTGCTTACTGGCTAATTTACTAAGCATAGCAAAAATGAACAGCACTTCACGCTGCATGCTTCATGAATATCTGAAACGGTGCAGAGCAGATGGGATGCTCCATACGCATCGAGGTTAAACCTGCAAACTTTGGGGCTGTTCTTAGTTAAAAGTACATATTGAAGTGTCATTTGCAGCAATGGCAATACTGTACACACATTTCTGTCCAGTTGTGGGTACAATGGTTTTGATTTGGCTACTGAAGAGAGAGATCCTATTTCTTTAGAAAAAGACAGTGTAGATTTACTTTTACACACATACACACACACACACACACATCTTTAAGGGGACCTTAAAGTCCATCCAGTCCCAACCCCTGCCATGGGCTGGCTGCCTCCCAGCAGCTCGGGCTGCCCAGGGTCCCATTCAACCTGGCCCTGAGCACCTCCAGGAATGGGGCACCCACAGCTCTCTGGGCAGCAGTGCCAGGGCCTCACCGCCCTCTGAGTAAAAAACTTTCTACTAACAACTAATCTAAATCTCCCCTTCTTTAGTTCAAAGCCATTCCCCCTTGTCCTATCACATAAACATGTCTGGCAGGCAGCAGCCTGATCAAAAGCTCAATGAAGTCAATATTGTCTAAGTATGAGCCTCGGGCCTGCCTCTGTAAAGTGATGAGCTCCTGCACTTACTGAGTGATGGGAACAGAAGCATCCAGTGCCCATGTACTATCTCAGTGAATCAGCACATGGGAAAAACACTGAAAGAAACCTCCAAAATTCACAGGGAACTTGGCTCCTCATCCTACTTTTTGGAGCAGTGAGGTTTTACAGTTTGTCAGAAGTGATGAATACAAATCAGTGATTTTTTTTTTTTCCTTCTGTACGCAATAAAATCAGTGCATGAAACTGTATAGCCAAATTAACAAAGTAAATAACCAACAAGTTGCTCAGATAGGTGGTGGGTGCCCCATCCCTAGAGACACCCAAGGTCAATCTGGATGGGGCTCTGAGCACCTGATGGAGCTGTAGGTGTCCCTGCTCATTTCAGGGGAGTTGGAGTGATGGCCTCTAATGATCCCCAACTCAAAAGACCGTATGATTCAAAGTATGTTTATGGGAGTTGTCACCATACCAGCTGGTTTTCTCTGTTTACAGATGGAGTGGGTTTCCCTTGCAGCCATGGAAATAAATGGAATTCTGCTCTCAAGTTGGAGGAACTCAAACTCTTGTGTTGTGATAAACACAAAGATAGCATGCTACCATGATATCTCAGACTCCAAATAAATCCCCCAGTGATGATGATAATCTAATAAAAGTTGAAGTTACTATTTTGTGAGTTTTCTTTTTCCCTTCCAGATACCTATTATTGTGGTATATACTTTGATTTGGCTTCTCAAATCAAGTAAATTTATTTTTGTGTGGGAATACTGTGAAAGTGTGGAAGAAACTCAGTGTGTTGCTTCCTCCTGACACCTGTAAGTGCCTTTACATAAATCCACACTAATTTGTTATGTAGCTGAAACTGGGTTCATTTCAGAACTGAGCTCACTGTGTTGAACTTTAGGATGTTCTTCACAGGAGCGCAGTAGTTACTGTCATCATCTTTTTTTTGTGAACAGTTCCTGTGCGTGCTCTCACCATGTACCATGCCTTGCTTTGTTTTTTATGCTGACTACTAGCAAGTCAAAATGCTGTTTGTCTTCTTAAACTGCTGTTCTAATGACTTTCATGACCGTCTTTTCCATATCTTCCTATGTAAGCAGTTGACCCCCTAAATTTTTTCACCCATCCTAAATTCAGCCAATCCCAAATGCCTTTTTTTAGGCATGCAGTGCCCTCCCCATGCTGAGCTGCAGAACCAGCTCAGAGGACACTCTCCTACACTCTCACCCAATGGCTCCAAAGTTACCAGCAGAAAATGGTCTGAAAGAAACAATAGGGATCTCTGATAATTATCTTCCTCATTTATGTCCTGGTTTTCAACCCACCCAGCCTCAGACAACCTGACTGTGTAGGAGCATACCCGTGCTTTAGGGAAACCTACCCACATAACTCTATGGCTTTAATTAGAGTTGTGTGGTGTCTCTGTAGGTCCAGCTGTGCAGGTATGAGTGCATAAAGATTTATAACTCGGATTGACCAGCAAAGCTGCTTACAAGAGCACTTCCAGGCTGGCTGTAGGTTAAGCAAAGCGAGCTCTGTTCGAGCTGTGGCAGTGAACCTGCCTGGCCCTGACTGCAGCATCTCTGGAAGCAAACACATTCGGAGCGCTGTTGGGGCTGAGGGGGCGATGACCTCCGGCAGATGGTGTTGCAGAGGTGCTCGGGGGCAGACAGATGAGCATAACCTTTTTCCTACAGTTGTTTGTAGAGTTTGCTTCTCTCACTTTACTAGAGTATTTACCTATGAGGGTGTGATTATACCCAAATGATATCTGTTTCTGTTTAGTGTATTACTGCTACAAAAATGACAGTGACTGCACTCAATATATCAGTATTATGCAAATAGAGAAATTCTACATCTACAATTTCCTCTGGAAAGGAAGCCAGAGATTACTAGTATCCTGAGACAGAAGTTTTTCTACCCTGCATTCTAGCCAGATTATGGACTTTCTGGAGGAGGCTATAGACATTGCTGTAAAAAAAGAACAAAAATAATAACCTTGGCTAATGAACTCTTTGCCTATGCAAGATAAGACTATCTTCAACAGTAAATAGCCTTAGAAAAGCACTTAAGAGAGAGGTTGTGTGCATATGACAGAGGAGAAAGCTCTCATTTCTCTAATTACTGCTGTTTTCAGTAGTGTCAATGATTCTTTTTTCTTTCCCCAGAGGAAAATGAAAGGGAAATGGTCAACATCTGTATTCTGAGGGTGAAGGAGAACTCTGGTGTGTATTGTTCACTTTTTAGATGTGACACACCCAAGGCTCCAGCACATGGTATTTGGTAGAAATTTGCCCAGTAAAGCACTTCATTCATTTCTGAGGTTTCCAAAGCCGTCAGGCTGCTGGCCCACCAATCCCAGTAACACCACCACTGCACCAGTGGCGAGTGTTTGGGGGGAAATCGCATCCTTTGAAGCCCTTTTTCATTTCAAAATCACAAAATGAACTATCTCCAAGCAGCTGAGTTGCTGCTCTTTCTGTTGATTGTTATTATACTCACAGAAAGGTAATGTTCTGAGGTAGTTTTGGCCATATTTCTCTGCGGTAGTTGTGGTCACCTGAAGTAGTTTCTAATCCCAAGTTTGAAACTATCACAAATTGTTTTGTCACTGCTTGGGATCTCTAAGCTTTGACAGATTTGACAGCTGTTGGATTTCCCGTGGCCAAATCAGCTGTTTCATGATATTAAAATATTTCAGAGTTTTAGCAAGTCAGACTGCGCGTGCTGTGATTGTATCATCCCCTGTTTGTTCAACACTGCTCCCCTTGAATAAAGAAAATATCCTAACAGTTTCCAGTGTTGAACGAACTGCTGATTAATGACTTTCAGTCTCTGGTTACACTGGAGAGTGCTAGATTGGCTGATTTCACTCCCGCTTGCTTCTGCTTTGTGCATGTTCAACCCTTTAATGTATGTACGCTGGCTGTGTCACTTGTAATAAGCCAAGCACAGAGCTGTGAGAGGTAGAGCAGGGGCTCCCCAGCCAAACTACAGCTGAAGTGTGAGTCTGTCACAGCTGCCAGGGCTAAACGTTCCCCAGGATTGCCCTTTCCCTTTTCTCAAACCCTAAGTGTCTTAAATGAAGAAGCCGAACAGATGTGTAAATGCCTGCCTGTGGTACAAGGAGACCTAAGCAGTGCCTTACAAATCACTGAGAAAAAGACCTTCCGCTTTATTTTGGTTTGTTTTTTTGGGTCGGGTGCTGCTGTGTTGCTCAAGCATCCAAACACAAATAGCGAAGTGCGTTCGAGTTTAAAGACCACTGTTGCAGGTTGTGCTGTTGACAGGTTGGAAAGAACATGTGAAAGATTAAGAGTATAATTGCAAGTTAAAATGTTTACCAGGCTGTCACATTACACTCTGGTTTGTTTTCTTAAAGAAAACAAAACCAAACCCCCCCTCACACGTTCATCTTTCGGTAGGTTCAGGCTGATGCGATAGCTGAAGTAGCGCTTGCTTGATGTTTGGGATTCCCTAATTTCCAAGGAAGAAAAGCTGATTATCCTCGGAGGCAGCCCTGCACAGAGCTGCAGACCCCCACAGCCTTCCGCTCCAGACTGGATCAATACAGAGAAGCGCTCTTTGATGGACTTTCAGGCCCTGTGATCTCCCAGCCCTGGGGGTTTAAAGGATGAGCATATCAATCCAGGACCACTGAACTGCATTTCCATTGCATGAAGGCTCCTCCTCCGGGCTTTGTCCGGACAAACTCGGCTCCTCCCACTTTTGTCACCGTTCTTTCATGCTTTGTTTAGCAAACACAAAAAAAGCTTTGTTTGTTGCTGGGTCTTTTTTAAGCTTTGCATAAAACAGTTTAAAGTGCCGTAATGCTGTGTACCTGTGATCACCTTCAGGGTCAAAATCAGTTTACAACAGATTAACCTGTTCATCTTTTTTTTTTCCCCCCTCCGTCTGTTATGGTTTGCTCAAATACAGATTGTTGTTCTGATCAGCGCTGCCTTCCTACTTTATTTCGAGGACTTTGCAAGAATTCCTAACTCCGCGGTTTTCCCTGGGAACAGTCTTCTAGAAGACAGCACATGTGTGCTGCCTTTCTTTACTGCTGTTGTCCCGCTGTGTTTCAGCATACTGAGCAAGAAGAAAACTGGCCACACGTAATTTGTAGAAGTTTGGTAGCACTGGCGCAGTTATTTTGCTTTCTTAATAGGTGGCGTTAAAAATGTGTGTGCTTAGACTTAGGTTTTGATTTCAGCTGTATGGTTTATTGCACTTAAAGAGTTATAGATCCACTACTCATCTGTGGTATCATCTATCTTTAACACACACAAACAAAAACCTGGCACTGTGTGATATACCCCTTCTGCACACTGCATTGTTGTAGATCACGCCCAAATCCCGAAGTGAGAAACAATGCTAGTTTTGCATCTTTAACAGTGCAGATCAGTGCAATAACTCACCCAGTGTGTAACTGATCCTTCATTATTTGCATTCTTTCAAACCATCGCTCATGCAAAAGATGTGAGTCTACAGGAGAATAAATTCACAGTTATTTGTTTCAAACTGGAAATAGAAGTTCAGGCGTTGTTGTACTTGCCCCTAAATCACTGTGTGCCCACCCCTTAAAAATGCAGGTGTTGAATGGTTCCCCAGGTTACCAGAGAAGCAGAGGTCTAAAGAAAGAATATCGTCAGGTACTGTTTTGCCGTGTTGCACTCAACCTCACCGGAGATGCTGGTGACAACACATTAGATGAACTGTTAATCTATCACTTTGGGAGACTTTGCCATCTGTGTGAGTCCTCATATGTTGAACTCAAACCACTTGTTTTACGTTTTCTAAGAAAACAAAGTTGTCCTCCCTACCCCAGAATCCCCCCACCTTGCGCTTCCTTTACTGCAAAGGGCAGAGGAACGACAGCTTTGTGCTGCTCTTTTCATATTCTTGGATTATGATTTGCTGAGGAACTCTGACCCTAAAACACTGCAGTATCCCAGTAGTAAGGACAGAAAACCAGTGCTTTGAGGAAACTTCTGCCAAGAGCCCTGCTTTCTGAGCATGCCAGTCAAGAGCCGGGTTGGACACTACAGATCTGTCTCAGCCAGGCCTCAGGCTATAGCAAGGCATGGAAAGAGCTCTTGTAGTCCTGATGGATGGGCTGATCCTAATGGACTCACTGTAGCACTTGGCTATTATTGATCCCTGTGCATGTTCGTCTGTCCTATTTCCCAGATCTGTACAAGCGTGAAGGAAATATTCTGAAATAGGTCAGTTCTTGTTTCTTAGACTTGATGAGTAAAGGTCCTCTGAGCTCAGACTGCTCTCTGGTGATCAGAGTTCCCGCCCCAGGCACTCTCAGAGGGCTCAGGTACACTCTCAGCCCAACTGCAAGATCTGATCCTTATAACCTTCTTTCCTGTACTCAGCTCTACAGCCCTGATGTGTACTGACCCACCGGAGGCTGAAAACCAATTTGCCAAAGGACAGTGAGCAGTTTTCTCTCTGTTTACTGAACTGTCTTTTGAACATGAGGGTCATAACTAGAACAGGTGATGGGTAAGACTTTGTGTTAGAGAACAGGACCAGAGATACTGGGACTGTAGTACCGGTAGGGCTGTAGGTAGGCTCAGCCAACTTCTCTCTCTCTTACACATAATTGCAATTTTCTGAGGTGTGAGGAGAGTGGGAGAATTGGTGAAATAAGACAATGCCAGCAAGCCACACACTAGACCAGTTTGCTGCCTCCTCTATGTCACATATTCACAGCATGGTTTCTTGGCTGACCTTGTGTTAAATCTAATCTGGCAGGGCTGAGGCTGTATTAAGTCAGGAGATCCCTCTGCTGCATATTTTAAGGAGAGGTACGTGCTTAGAGGTTAAGGTGAGGAGGCGTGGGACTGGGATAGGGCTGTATGCAGCCTTGTGCTCCTTTTGAACTCCTTGCTGCTACAGATGCCTACAACCATGGCAGCAAATTTCCCCTTTCCATCTGCCATGAGAGGTGTCCCATTCAATTGAGCCTGGCTCTGACCACGATGACCTATGCATTCCTGACCTCCCGACCATTCAGCGAGGCCACACATCCTGAAAATTTCAGCACAAAAGACAGCTATCAGCTCCTTTGCTTAGCAACAATCATTACCGTGAGCACATCAGCCTGATGTTCTCCGCTGAGGGCTGACTCAAACACAGAGTGCAGTTCAAGGTCTCTGCCTTAACACTCCTATGTCCTTTGCAGCACTGGCTTGATCGTTCCCTCAGGATAGCTCTGCTGCAGAGATACGGTGGTGAAATGTGAGGCGATAAGAAAACCTCTGTGGGGATTTCAGGGCTGTGGAAGCAAGACAGGTTGAGCTCCTTGTCAGATGGAAATGGCATGGATCTTTCCCTGAGTTTTTCCTCGATGTCTCTCACTCATATACATGCAAAAAACCACTTAGTCTGCTCCAGATATTCCTCCTGTGAAAGAGAAGAAGTCTAACCGATACAACTGTTTGAGTTAATAAGTGTTTCTAAAGCATTTGCATACATCTGTGATGGGGCAATAAAAGTACCAAAAAAGATCTCAAGAGAAGCCCAAGTTATACTGAATTTGCTAGCCTGAGTCAATGAGTGATGCATCCATAAATCAAAATGCTCGAACCAGCGCCTTTGGAAGGAAACCATCCTGTAAAGCAACATTCAAACCTGCAGACTGAGACAAAGCAATAAATCCAATCTTCAATAATTTGCTTTGAGGAGTCCTACTGCATCTACTGTCTTGCTGATGAGTGAGTCCCTAAGATTTAAGCATAACCAAGTAAGGAAGCACTCTCGCTTTTAATGTGGCAGTGAACTACAGCCTGAGAAAGCTTTCTGTGTTAGCTTAAGTAATGAAAATAACATTAGTTTTTTTTTGCTACCTGACCTCATTTTGATTGAAGAGGCATGCAAGCAGCTGGAAGAGGCAGTTCAGCCTGTGGATTTCTGCACCACTGTCTTGAGCAGAAGTCAGCCAACATTGTCATGTGGAAAGCAAAACTGCCCAAAGCTGATCCTCTTTTCTGTCTCTCCAATTATGTATGTAGATGCTGTTATGGCTCCCCAGTTCTCCAAAGGATTTCTTGCTTAATCAATCAGTGCTGAGTCCTGACCTGCCTCATCATTCATGCTGGATGATAGTATCGTGTAATCACAGAATCACAGAATTATTAAAGATGGAGAGACCACTAAGATCATCTAGTCCAGCCATAATATTCCTGCAAGATAAATATTTCTTCAACAGTTATCTGCTAATTAAGAGCACATCATAAAATTCATTCTACATTGATAATGGTGTTTGAAGGGCAGAACTTGTCTCTTGTAAATCAAAAGACCAACTCATGCTGTTTCTTCTCTTTCTAGTAAGTCTTCCACTTTCTAAAAATCCATTTGTACAAGTCCTGCAGGTGCCTCATCCCCAGGAGCCTGAGGAGATTGTTATACAAACCAGCACCATGTGTTGGGATCAGTGTGTCAAGGGTGATTTCACTGGTCTTAACCATGTCACCTCCAAATCTTTGTCATACCATAGCCAAAGCACAGCAGTGGAAGTGTGCCCTGCAGTCTGCATTCCATCAGTGAGGAAGGGAGTTGTGCCAAGTGCTCAGTGGGAGCAGGTTATTGGAAAATGGGTTGTTGTGAATATTGTTCTGGAAAGGAGAGTCCGGCAAGCAAAATCACAATAACCAGAATTCACAGAGAGTAGCACACTCAGAAATACTCATACTGTCTAAAGTGTGAGCTTTAATGTATGTTTTTTATAAATTACATTAACTTAGAAGTATTTCTTTAACTTCACTGGATGTGAAGCTCCTGAAAATGAATACACCAGCAGTCCTTCTTATGCTACCAAACCCCTGCATCCCTAGACAAGTGACCTTTCAAGATCAAAGTTGGACTCTCAACTGGTCTGAATCCAACATTTTAATTGGGAATTATTTCTCAGTTCAAAAATTATAGTGATAGGCTAATTCTATGGAATAAAAAAGATAAAACCAAAACATAGAAGGAAGTTCTTTTTACAGTAGGAAAAGCAACATGACTACAGCAGTGAGTTTAGCTACTCCAGGTCACATTTTAAGAAAATAACACTACTTGTTTCAATGTAGTTGGCTGCAATCGGAGAGGATATTTCCTAACTATCTAAAATTACTGAAGAATATCAGATAACCATTAGAGGCATTTGGAATTGCTAGTTTATGGCAATTAAGATCTCATCTTTCAATCACAGATACTATGTTTGAAGTCTTTCAGACTCATCCTGGTTGCAATTGTTAGCTGGAGCCCCCAGTTCAGTGGCTTTTTCCTCCTTAGTAAAGAAAAAGACGGGAATAATTCACTGTCTGTGATGAACTGTGAGAACACAATCAAATAATGATTTTTAATGACTGAAATCAAAGAAAAATGTGGTAGATGGAATACCAGTATACCAATTGATGGAATACAATGGCATGTCTCTGCATCCTCAGAAGGAGTCAATTTCTTTTTCATAATTTGAGAATACTGTGCAGTAGATGGGTAATATCTTGCATGGAACAGCCAGCAAATATTGGGAGAATTCTCTGGCACTCATTCCTACTTTTCATTTCTCTCTGTTATAGCTTTAATGTTGTGTTTCAGCGGGGCCACATTTGTACAATGAAATCTAGAAATGAAACAGTTTAATGATGTTTAAAAACATCATTAGAATAGTTGCTAAAAATGAATGCAGACATGGATCAAAGAACTGTGCTTTCTCCTTTGCAAAAAATAGGTTAAAAATTATGTAACTGTGTTCTTGTGGCACTGTAACAATTTTGGCACCTGTGAAGTGTCATTCTATACTGTTTGTGATAATTTATTTTTAATAAGATCTTCTTAAAGCACATGGCAACAGTGATTGTTAGAACTCCAGACGTCATGTATTTATTGTGAGATCAGACCTGCAAAAGTAATATCCATATCTGGTATTTTGAGTAATTAAGGGCATTTGACTGAACAGGAAAACCAGATTTATTTTTGATTATAAATGTAATTATTCTTGTTATCTTATGTTTTAGGATGTAGTGCTGCTCTCAGGCTGTTCATTTTAATACAGGCAATATTACTTATTAATATTCCTTAATAAGTGTATCTCATACTATGGATTGTTTTTGGTATTTAGTCTACTCACTACCAGTTATTTTCCAATAGAACATTGATGAAAAGTATATGGCACAGACTGAGAACTGCTTATACAACTGGGACTGTAGATTAATCCCTGCAATTAATTAATGTTTTGACCTACCCATTTTTCAGTGAGGTTATCCTGAAGAGCCGAACTCCAGCTTTGAGTCCCAGGACTTGCAAAGTCTCAGTCCTCTACCTCTGCCTTCATTTGTTAGTGTTGTGACAGAAACCACCAGTAGAGTAAGATCATTCAGTGTTAACTTCTTACTCTGTATACATTTAGAATACATTTCAGCATACAATTTTTACAACACCAGTAGACTGACAATATTTTTTACCATTTAGGTGGAGCTTTCTGTATGGAAGGGGCAGTGTCCTGGTTATCTGTCAAGATGAAGACTCTACCTTGTCAGAGCCAGGTACTGCATATGTAAAATCTATAGCAACATTTACAGATTTGCTTTGCAGTCAAATAAGATGTGCAGATAGTTAAGTACTATCTTTTCTAAGGTCTACTACATGCATGTGCTCCTTTCTTTGAGCTGCAATTCAGTCCCCAAAATCCAGCTTTCATTTCTGGTTATACTAGAGATCTTAATGCACAGTGACTACAGCTTTGATAAGTGAGTTTCCAGAATTCAGCCTGGCTTACCAAAGGGCTTTCGCCATCTCAGAAAAGCAGCTTGCAAAACAGTTATTGCAAATTGGCTTGGTGTTTTCTTGCCCGGTATGCATGCAACCTGTGGCTGTTTCACTCTGGTTATTTAAAAAAATCTCAGTTCTGGCAAAACATGTGCAGTGAATCCCTCTTGCTTCAGCATTCTAAGAGGATTTTTTTTCGTTCATTTTGTCTTTCAGACTTTTTACAGGAGGTTATATCTGTTAAGATTTTTTCTCTTCTGAAGCTGTCATTGCTCTTTTCCTTCACAGGCTTATCTTGTGAAATACAAGTTTCCATGGAGATTTTATTTAAATAGCTCCCAGGTCCTATTTAATTCATAATTCAGAAACCTATAAACCACGCCTCTCCCTTTTTTGTAGGTGTACAAGGACATTTTTGAAAGAGGACATCATTCATTGGCTTGTCAGTCAAAGGTGTATTTGCAAACATTGACTTAGGTCTGACAGAGCAGAGCCTCCTGTTTGGAGCAGACTTAATTTGTTCATGAAACAGACAGAATAGAGGGTGACTGACAAGACCATGTTAGTCACAAAACAGTTCATGCAGTTTCAAAGCATTAAACATGTTTTTTTTCCCCAAGATTTTTCCATACTTAATTTGAGTGATATATCATTTCTTAAAAATAAAATCTTTAATTTTTATATGAATCAATAGAATCTTAGAGCAGAAGATCTAAACAAACATAAATATGCCAAAAAAAACCAAAATTCTGCATATTTCTGATGTTTCTAAGCGAGGTTTTGTTTTCAAGAAGCGTAGCAGAAATGCTAAGTCAGGACTTGAAGCAGTGATTGAGCACCTGGTGGGAAGGCAGGGCCAACCCAGGGGAGCTCAAGTGCATGCAGTGTACCTGAGTGACCAGAAGGGGTGGAGCCAGGATCCACCCCTTCCCAGACCTCATTTAAGGGTTGGTAGTGGAGGTGAGGGTATCTTGCTGGAGATCCATGTGTACCTGAGGCTTTCTGAAGGTAAGCAGCTTCCTTCCTTTGTTTTTGTGCCTGGGGCTGTTCTATTTGAGTAAGTCCTCACTTGCTGTAGCCTGGGACCTTCCTGCTCTGCTATGGTTGCTGTTTTCCATTGTGTTGTAGTGTTGCAAGAAAAATGCTTTTTACTAATGTTAAGAATCAATAAGGGAAAGGTATGCTAAATTAATATATGTATTAGACACCTGTGCAGGCAGAAGCTAATTGTACTGAATAATATTTGACCATTTGATAATATCTCTTTTACTTTCATAGTTTGTAGGTCTACACAGTGGTGGGTAATTCACCCCTTATTAGTACAGGGGTGAAACTGAAGCTTATAGCAGATGTAGCAATATGAAATCTAGGTCCTTTCTTCCCTTGGATCACCCTTTGCCAGATCATAGAATCAGAGGATCGTGGAGAAGACTGCTAAGATCACCAAGTCCAGCCATCAACCCATACCCATCATGCCCACTAACCATGTCCCTTGGCCCTACAACCCCACAGTTCTTGAACATCTCCAGGGATAGTGACTCCCTCTCACCTCCCTTGGCAGCCTGTGCCACTGCCTCACTGTTCTTTTTGAGAATAAATTTTTTTCTAATATCCAACCTGAACCTTCCCTAGTGCAACTTAAAGCCATTACCTTGTCACTGCTCTAGGCTTCTATTAAGCTGCTACCTGTGCCTTTTGGAGATGGTGATGCTGATGTCGGTGAACGATGTCAGAGTAGAAAGAAAAGTAAGGAAATAACAGATGGAAAGCGTATGCAGCCCTGGGCAACCTTACCTAGTTGGGAGCAGCCAGCTGATGGCGGAGATTGGGACTGAGTGGGCTTTATGGTCCTTTCCAAACTCAGTGATTCTATGATATTCTAGTGAAATAAAGAGAAAGAAGGAGAGGGGAATTGACATAGAGTGCCTGTGATCACTGAAGTATCCTGACTCCAGTGTGGCCATTGTCAGGGAGCAAAGACTGTACTCACGGATTGCTTTGACTGTCACAGAAAGTGCAGCCAGATCTGAGGAAAGCTGGGGGATGTCAGCTGATACTTAATACAGCCAGAAGACCAGTAGGTCTCTTTTGACAGATATTTAGGAAAATACTGAGAAATCCTGCTAACAGATAAAACTGTATACTTGGGCAATATTGTGCCACTTGGAGAGAAACATCTTTTCTGAGCTTAGAGGGCATATTCTGAGCCACAAACATCTCTTTGAGACTGCCTTAATCCTCGTATTGTTCAGAGTATACAATATCCTTCTTCAGTAAGATAAAAATAATCCTTTGTATTAAAATTTTTCTTATTCTTCTGGGATTGGATGAGAGGAGAAATAAAACTGCATTTCAGTTGCACTGAGGTATTATTCTAAACAATTGTGTGATGGGGAGATAGGAAATGCCAGCTCAGTGCAGTCATTTGCTCCATCAGTTGAACAGTGGTCCCAAATGATGGCTAATCAGAGATAAAGCAGGCACCAGCAGTGCAGTTTCAGTATTGCAGCTCCAGCAGATTTGCAAGGGAAATTCAAACCGACAGGTGGTCCTTACCTTTGGCAGAAGGTCAAAAGAACATCACAACTTTCTTGTCTTTCTGTTTCCTCTTTGGAAGGTAGAGGGAACTGGAGAAAATATGAGTGCATTTGTAGCGTTAACCCATTATACTCTTTATGACCTTATGATATTTACCAATGTTAAAGAAAAAAAATTAACTGTTTGTTTTTCACAGAACAGAGTTCTACTTCGGAAACTTGAGCTCCATAATAAGGCTGAATATCTATTATTAAAATATTATTCAGTTTTTTTTTTTTTTGACATCTTTGGTAGAAAAGAAGTGGGTTTTTGATGAAAATCAACAAAAGCTGCTCTTCATCTGTATAATCTTCCCTTCACTCGTGTCTTGCTTGTTGTACTAAGCAATGCTGATAGCTGGGGTGGAATGTGATGGTCTGTCAGTACAACCCTCAATGTCAGGTTACCTGGTACTGGGTGCAAGGGTTAGGATTTGTATCCAGATTTCTGTTGTGTCTGCCAGGAAGGGTTGGGGCTTGGAGCATTAAAGCAGGCCATTAGCAAAATCCTTGAATCATATGACATCAATTAGAATTTGCTAGTTTAAATGAATCCTAGTAAGATATCTTTGGTGGTAATATAGAAATGTAATTTGTTGGTGATCTATGAGAGGGAAGTTTTGACACTGCAAAGTGGATACAGTTGATGTTGCAGAAAGGCTTTTTGACTTGAAGAATTTCTTGAGGTTATACCACTGGTGATAAAGCTGTGTGTGCTTATTCCCAAGGGACAATCACATCTACTTTGAGTGCTGTCTTTCTGTGTTGGAGGTGGTCTCTGATGTGGGTTGATGGTGCAGAAATCTCCCGGTGTTTGGTCTGCCACCTTCTGATAGGCAGCAGGAGATGTGTGGGTGGTAATGTGGTTGCGAGGACACTTAATTACATTTTAAATAATTATTTTTAAAAGGAAAATAATTGGATTATTCTCAGATAAGCTAGAACCCTTCTTTACAGAAAATAATTCTGTGTTCAACTATGAGCCAAACAACAGAAACAAACAAATGTTGAAAGCCCCCTTTCTTTTTTCTGCTGTGATTCTGGGTCATTCATGGCACTGCTGCATAGTTGGACCAGGGGGACGCAAAGTATTAAGAAGAAACAGGGTCAGGAGAGGCATGTTGGTGTGGAGGATGGGATGACTTGTCCTCTCTGATGTGTGTAATGGTAGTAAATGTTACAGTTATATTTGTCTAAAAAATGTGTGTCATGATTTTTTTTTTTTACCTGACTGCATAGCTATCTGATATATTTACATCATAATTCCTCATTGAAGAGGAAAGTATTTTTAAACAGCAGCTTCAGAGTTAACCAGAAAGTTTGTTGTAACAATTGATCGTAGGTGCGTTTTTCCTAGCTGAAGTGAAACAACCACTTTTTTTTTTTTTTGAGCAGATCTGTGTAGGATCTCTGAACAGAGAGGATCAGCTTGAGCTCCAATTTATCAAATTAGAGCATAGCATGTAAATCTTTAGTCTGCATCTCTTGGCTTTTTTTTTTTTAAGGAAACCTAATCAAGGTAATTGGCGTTTAACAATCAGTTTTTAGGATCTTGACAGTTCTGCAATGTGGCTTCTGTCTCTGCTCTGGGAAAGCAAGACTGAGGAGGAAATGGGAGCTATCATGTCATGTGGATGAGTAACTGGCTCAGACAGAGCTGCTTTTGTATCAAGGCTTGAAGCCACACTGCTGTCTTATTACAGCCTGTGGCTATTGCAATAAAAAGCAGGTGCAGAAGAGAAATAGGGGGAATGGGAATTTTTTTTAAAAAGATAGATTTAAAAAATAAAAAATTTTTTTTTTTAAAGGTAGCTTTAGACCTGTGAATATATTTGAATTAAAATCTCAGTAACAAAACTGACAAGAGATTTTGTTTGTGGCAAAACCATATCTAGCAGATCTCAGCATAAAACAGCTTTTTAGCAGTCACTGTTAGCCCTCTGTAACTATTAATCACACACAGGTAAATATTTTTTTTAGCTCTTAGGAAAACAGCTCACCTGTCTGACCTGTTTGTGGCTATGTGCATTCTTTCAACCAAATGAAAAATATTCAGTGCCCATCTTAAACACTTGCTGTGTTTTAAAACGTAGTTTATTTTTGAAGAGTAGTATAAAAAAACTAAGTTCAGAGTTCGACATATATAGGTAACTCCAAAAGTAACGCTGCTTATTTCCACGGAAGGTACAAGAGATATGAAGAGCAGAACAGCAGTATTTGATATAGCTGAGAATTTGCTCTAAAACATTTTTTTAACACAGTCACCGCAATTACTGATGTATCTTTTGCCAGTGATGAGCAAGAGCCTGCGTGCTGTGCTTGTACAAATCTGCGCCAGCAAAGGTGACCCACTGTTTCACAGCTGCTGTGATGATGTGATTGCTAGGAAAATGTTGCCCATGTAGCCCATCTTTCATTGGCCTGAACAGATGGAAGCCAGAAAGTGCCAAATCCAGACTATATGGTAGGTGTTGTAAGACAGTCCAGCCAAGATAGGCAATGTGTTCCATGGTCATCAAACTGGCATGGGGCCTGGCATTACTGTGTTGCAAGAGAAAGGCTGTCTCATGCTCTGGCCTGACTCTGAGAGTATGAACAGCTTAGTCAGCATGGCAATGTAGTGGTCGAAGTTGATGGTTTGTCTGGATTCCAGGAAATCCAGAAGTGCCACCCCTTTCCTATCCCAAAAGACAATATATGCTTTACTTGCTGAGGGCTGTGTCTTGAGCTTTCTCTTTGATGGGGAATTCACATATCGCCACTTAATGGACTGCTGTTTTGACTCCTTGTAGTGGTGACACCGTGTCTCATCAGTGGTAGTGATGCAATCCAGAAAGCTATCACCTTCAGCCTCATTGGTTCAATAGGTCCTGATAAACTTGCATGTGTTATTTTTGTTCCTATGTGAGCATTTATGGGACCCACCTGGCACAACCATTGCGGTGTTCCAACACTGCTACTGTTGTTTCCAACACATTGAAGCTGACATTGAGTTCTGTATGGAGTTCTCTGGTCATAATCTGCTGATTCATACAGATGAGCTGATTGCAACACTTCATTTTGTGTTGTGATATCTGTACATGGCCATTCAGAACATGACTTGCCTTTCATGCTGTTGTTACCATGGCTGAAACACTTCTCTGTTCTACATCTACTGTTTAGTCTCAGTAAACATTCAGCAAGCATCAATGAATATCATTGGGTGCCATTTTTTCTACATGGAGAAATTCGATTCCCCCTCCTTTGCTTCATATGCACTTCCAAGTCAGATGCTGTTCTGTCAGACTATCCCTCTGCAGCCATCTGTCACATGGCAACACATGTAAGGGGATATTGGTAGGAAAGTTCCGCCTCTACTGTCATCCCACCAGCTTCTGCCTCTGATGTGGTGGGATAACATAAGAAAATAGGAGGCATTACTTTCAGAACAGCCTTCATTTATCTGCCAATTCTCTTTACTATTTGACAAAACAAAAATCTCTAGGTGAGTGGTTTCTCATTCAATTCTTGTTTGCTGTTTGTTTCATTTAAGTTCCTTTTATGTCTTCTTTGGTAGGAGGACCTCTGGGAAAAAATAGAAGTTCAGGACTGGTGCCCCAGAGAAGTTTTTCAGGCACTAGAGAAGTATGGATTGCTGAACCTGTTCTGTGCTATCATGTTGATGCATGGTATAGCACAGAATTTCCATTTTTCTCATAGCTGTGTAAGTTGCTATTCAGGGTCCATAACTGCACATTGACTGATACTACTTGACAAATGGCTTTAGATGGACCAGCTCATGGATCTTCAGAGAGGGACCTCCTAACTTCAGAACTTTGAGTACACTTGCATAACTTTGTTATAGATATCTGTTTAAAATTAGAACCCATAAATGTGCTTCAGGTAGCTGATTACCAGAGTCATCTTCTCTATATTTCCTTAGAAATTGGATACAGCAGGAAATATACATCAAGGAAGTGGTAATAGTTTTGCTGTGTTGTCCTCTGACATTGATAAACACAATTCAGCTTCTTATCATTGGTCCTACAAAGGATTTAACTGTATTCATCTTTAAGTTCTTCAGTGATGTTGATTTTGGAAGCTCATCTTGTATAATGTGTGTTAATTTTCAAAGGTGTAATAAACAGGGTGTAGACACTTATTGAGAAGATATCACTGAATTACCCCAAATCAGGGAAAAATATCAGTGCAAGTTTTTGGCAAAACTTCTCTTATATTTCTATGTCTAGATTTCAATTTGTAGAACAGGGGTAGGCAATCCCATCCTCTGCACTGCTGAAGTGTTGGGTACTGTACTTTGGAAATATTTGACAGGTGTAGCTGCAAGTCTCTCTTGTGAATGCCAGGATGTCATGCCTTGGTATCTTTTCTAGTGACAGATCAGGGCAAATAAATTAATGCATTTCTTAATTCTTTGTTTTTTTCTGGATATATATGAGTAAGCTTAAACTAGTTAAATTCTGAAAAAATTCAGAATTGTCTGTGATGGTAAGCTGTCTCAGCTAAGGTTGTGTGAAAAAGGTGTCTCTGGTTCTAATACAGTGAACTGAAAAACAAAAAAAAACCTGAGCCTGCTCATTTTCCCCATGGGGTATTTAACAATGTCTCGTTCTGAGTATTTAGGTAGGAAAGGCAGGCAGCAGCATATTTGAAATGGCTGTACTCCCTGCAACACTGCTCTCCTTCCTGTGCTTTTTAGACACTATAAAATACAAAGATGGGCTTTATTTATAAAATGTGTTTATATATATGTTATGGCAACTTTGGGAAATGAGCTGAATTGTAGAAAATTTGTTAGAGGAAACTTGTCAACTCTTTTGTCACTGTTTTGGAAAGCAATAATAACAAAACTAACCTGTTAGTAATGTATAATTTGTTGTTGATCTACATGGAAAGGCTTCATAGATTGTCCTTCCATGGTACAACAACCTTTCAGGTACTACATCTAAGATTTGCTTTTTTTCCATTGGATGAGTACCATTTTGTTTGCCTGCCATGCATTCTTGAAATACCAGGATGATCCCAGTGAAGGGAAACAAATGTGGCTTGCCTTGGTTTCAATTACCTATCCTTACACATCTGAAAGTCTTGAAAGTTATTTTTGTCTTTTCCTAGGTGTGAAGGTGTGAAAACTAGAGTTAAGTTGCCAATAGGTTAAATTGTGGTATGGAGAGAAGAGCACTGATTTTAATGTTCAAGTATCTCCCAGTTCAGCTTGGGAATAGCTGCTGTATATCAATTACATACTGAGTAGGAAGTTTTAAGACAACTGGTTTTGCTAGAAATTCTGCCTGTCAAATTTGTTATAGTTTATTTAATTACAAGTATGAAGAAGAAACAACCTAGTAGCTTTTCACCGTCTCTCCCCCCTGGGGCAGGTGGGTATTAAAGCCAATTCAGTCTGTTTCCTGATTGCTGCAGGCTACAGAAAATTGTTCCCCAGGGAAGAGAAGTAAATCAGTTATGATCTTTAGTCTCTCAGAGAGAGATTAGAGCCACCACACTGGTGAAACAGCAGTAGGCTTCCTCTGTGTAACTGATTTCACCTTTAATCCTACCGTTGATTGAATATTGCTAAGGATGCTGCCATGCATTTTAAGGTCAAATCGATGATGAACACTCCAGGCGAAGGAAGTTATTTACCCAGAAGGGTAAAGACGAACCTTTAGCTTTACTATTTCAAAAAAGCAGTAAAACAGCTACTTTGGTTTGTGGGGGGGGGGGGGGATTCCGATTTTAGCCATCAACCTTTCCCAGGTTTTCCAAGGTTGCTTATTGCAGTGGTATCTAACATCTTCCAGGTGATATGGAGTAGCAAAGTCTTTTGTGGACTTTGTTGAGTCTTTCACTCTGCTCATGCTTTCAGGTAAAATTCTTCCTTGATGTGAGACTTTTCCTTGTCTTCTGGTGTTAATTTCCATTTAGTATTAAGTGGATATAGGGCAAAAGGTACCATCACACTTGCAAGAGTTATTTTATGGCAGAAAGTGTTTTTATAGAAGGTAAAAGATTTTCTAAAAAAGATCATGCCAGGTACTGCTGATTTCCCTTCCTTTTGCCTACCATTTTATTTCCATAACACAGGTGGGTTCTCTGTTATTGCAATCTATTTTTTAATTAGTAAAAGACTAACTTTATCTCCACTGAGTTGGAAAGCCCCAGATTTGCCTGACAAGATAGCCTTCTGCAGTTGTATGCAGAATTTGTGTATATTAAAGCTATTGAAAATTACTTTGAGTAGCACTGCCATAGGCCATGAAATAATAGAATTGATATACCTGCAGGTGAGGTCTGGTGCAAAACCGTTCTTTTGTTTGCTTACTTTATATTGCTGTCCTAAAGGTTTTCTGGTGTTGAGAGCCTCATTTGTCTTCTAATATAGTGTGCACCAACCCCTGGATGGAAAGTCAGGATAAATCTTCTGCACTGTGTTCATGTAAGGCATGTAGAGCCATTGGTTTGACATCCTTACTGCAGGATGCTTGATCAGGTCTGCTGAGAATCTGTAAGCCTAGCTGGTGGAGATACACTTCACTTTTTTTATTACTCTTTTGGCATTTGTATACCCAGCTTTCACATGGCTTATTTCCATGCTTTCATACTTGAAATGAACCTCCCTAACCTTCTGTCACAGATTTTCCTGTAGAACAAGGACCTATATTTGGATCCTGTGATCACTTCTGTCTCTGAGACTCAGGAGACCTGATCTGTTGGGTGGTCATGGGCAAGCCACAGGTCCTCTGCTTCTCTTCCTAGATGACATGTGTACTGCTTACTAATACTGAAAGCTGTTGGGAGCAGAAGTTTGGAGCCAGCTCTTAAAAGGAGTGGGAAATATATCTTTAATATCTCATCAGTATATAAAATGGATTGGGACCCAGAAACACATGCAGAGTTGCTAGCTAGGCTGGTTAGGAAGAAATGACTAGACACAACTAAAGTCCAAAAAATACTGCAAATGAGAGTCAGGCTTTATTTAAACCAGCTTTGTATTGCTCATTTGTTGGGTCACCATTGCACCTTGCTTCATGTGCTCACAGGATTTTTGGAACTCTCAGCTGACTTAAGTATCCCATCTGTCTATCTTAGCACACTGGTTTGTTGGTCTTTACCTAGGACATATCTCACAAAATACTGCTTGATTCTATGTACCCTTTATCTGTAGGGTATATCCATGTCCTTTGCTGTCCTTTATTGCTCCATTGTTACTCTTTGTGTTGTGGGCATCCTGTTGGCTAGTTCTGTGTGTGTGGGAACAGGATTGCATTAACACTAACAGATCCAGCACTGGTGTATGTTCAGCTTTGGTCATGCCTTGCTGACGGTTGTCTTGAGCAGGGCTTATCCTGACCAAGTCAGCCAGGATCTGGTGACCTGACTGCTCACACCATGCTGAGCCCTGGCTATGATAGCCAACTAGTAGTTGACTTGAAGATCTGGGCCAATTTAAGACCTGCTACCAACACCTGTGCTACTAGAGGAAGCTGGAGAGATGAGGACCAAATGCATCACTGCATGCCTCCAGGAGCAGTGATCAGCTGGTGTTCTGGGTCCCTCCAATACCCAGCAAAATTCAGAGCATTTACTTCTATCCATGGCAGCAGGTACTGCAATGACTCTAAAAAGGGATGTGGAAAGGGATGTTGTGGAGGTCAATAGTTTTGCTGACCAGCACAGACCAGGAAAAGATCCCTGGGCTCAGAGCAGACTTTCTCTTCTGCAGAGTCAAAAGGCACCCAACAAAGCTGGCATTAAAACTGACAGAAGCTCTCGGTAGCAGGAAAAAGCCCAGCTCCTTCCTTCCTCCCCCTTGCACATTGGATTAGTTGGATTTGCCAGTTCACTTAGCCAAGTGAAAGCCTCAGTCCCTTCCCCCTTCTCCTGCCTCCTGCTGGGATGAGGGTTAAGGCAAAATCCCCTGCTTGCACCCCTGGCACCTCCTGCTCCAGCACTCTGTGAGGAGCAGCAGGCAGACAGGCTTGTGCAATGCCTTGTCAAGGAGGAATTTGCAAAACTTTGCGGAGTTGCTTTTTTAAATTTTCCAGCAGTCACTATGGGAAGGGTTGTTCTTTCCAGTTTTTGTTTTCTTGGTATTTTCCTGGCTTCCTCATGCTTGTTCATGCTCCCAAGCATTTCTCTGGTTTAGCCACAAGGTGCCATCAGTAGACACTTACACAACAGTTATACGCCTCCTAGGAGTACAGAAAGGCAGCAAAATGTCCCTAATTTTGTATAAAGGGAAAGGCAAGTAACGTAAACTGCGAGCAGAAGGAGATCCAAGTATAAAGCAAAACACACAGGCAAAAGGTGACTTGAACAGTGTATACCACGTAGGTGTAATGCTATTGTGCTGACAACCACCTCAGATCAGATTTTTTTTTTTACAAATAAATGTAAATCTCAGTGTTCCTAATGACAATGGCATCAGGCAGTGCCCATGACGCCGTGTGTCCCATTATGTTTGCTGCTGTGAGAGGACAAATCAGAAGGCATGGCCCCTGCATCTGAGCCCTTCCAGGCAGATAGGAGGGAGAGAGTACATGAAGGGGAAATAATTGGGAGAAGGGGAGTGAGAATAAAAGTTACGGGAAGGGTAGATTGTCCTGAAGCATCTTCGTGTTTCTGAAAGAGTATTTCCTGCTGACCTTTCGTCTGTGCAGTATCAGATAGCTGTTTCACCTAGGCAGATTTCGAGGAGAGATCTGATGAAGAAGGTAGCAGTGACTTTACAGAGCAGCCTTAGAAGGAGGCATGCTTGAGGAGTAGCAAGCAGGGAGGAGGCCCAGTACAAACCAGTAAGGCCAGCAGCAGACCTAGTAGGGACAGGTGTTGTTTACAGTGCAGTGCAAGACCAAAGTATTTTCAAGTGTGTGATCCAGCTGCAGGATGGGCAGGTATTTTTTAACAGGCTGAACTTTGGAAACCAGGATTTAAATCTTGGAAAAGCAGTTTATACTCCCTGGGAAAGCAGAGGACACTACAAAATGTTCCCAGCAAACGCTGTTTTGTTTTATTGCCCATAGCAGTGTGAGTGGAGGGGGTTGATTCCCACTACCTGGATGGGAGCAGTCAGGATGTAGGCAGGTAGCAGTGTGTATGGGAAAAGGTAGGAGCACAGCAATGATTTCAGAGAAGCTACAGCGCACAAAAGCAAAACCAGTGCTAGAGCAATGAAGTGAACAAGGGAGCCTGGGAGGGTATGGGCCTATGGCTGAAAGCAAGGCACCTCTGCTGCCTTGGGTATGAGGATTTGCTTCCTCATTGTGTTTCTGACTGCCTCTGATGCAGCATACTTTGTTTGCTGACTTTCTTTTTTGGTTCCTTACAAATTGACCCATTTGCTTTACTTTGTGTATTTTTAATTCTCTGTTGCAGAATATCTGCACTTTGGGCTCATTTGGTAAATTAATATCAGTGTTTCAATAAGACTACTATCAGTCCTTATTTTGCACTAAGTCTTGCCTACAGGTTTTTTTCTCCCTCCTCCTCTCTATGAGTAATAGATATCATTTCAACAGTTTGACTAACTGCCGTGTTATAGAAAAGGCAGTAATTTATACTGATGTAATGGCTGTGATAAAAATCATTTGTGTGCTGATTTTATAAATTAGGTAGGAAATGTGAGTGCCTCTGAAAAATGAAGTGCTACCACATGAATTCCAGTGTTGTTAATGCTTCATACCTTTCTGCTTCATTAAACCAATTTCACGGGGAGATGAGTTAGAGGAGGAAGCTGTGCTGCTTAAGGGATGCAACAATGGTTTATTGAAAGAAATGGGGATAAGATTAAATTAAGTGCTACTTGAGAAATATGGAAATACAAAAATATTCAAGCTTATAGATGGTGAATTCAAAAATATGATAAGTTAGCTCTTTCATACCCAAAGAACTGTCTCATCATAATTACACAGGCTGAATTCACAGGCTACTAATTAATATTGAAGAGTTCCTCAAACCACTCTTACAAATGAGTCAGAATGCCCTAGAACTAATTTATAACTATTTCCTTTTGGAAACGAAGACAACTTAAAATGCTGCTTTCAGTGCATTCCTATCTTGGCTGCTAAATCCTCTGAAATGATTTCTGCCATATATTTTTAATTTATTTATTATTTCATGAATTTCATTTATCAGCTGAATTTAAAGGGAGGGGGGAAAAACCCATAAGATTAAGAAGCCTTCAGGTCTGGTAAGATGCTTCTAATTTAGGATAATGATCCAAAGCAGCCTAAAAAAACTTTTTTGTCCAGGTGTGATCTGAATTCAGCTGCACCAAAACCAATATTCCAGTTACATTTGCTTCAGAGTTTTTTCTATGCTAGGAGATGTGGAATAAATCAGGAATGTAACAGGAAAGAGCGCGTTTGTGACCACAAAATGCCTTGAAGATCAGGTAGGATCTAACGCTGAGAAGATAACTAATTCTTTTACCACTTCCATAAACTAGCTTGCAACTATTTTTTCCCTTTCCCTCCTCTTCCTCGAGGACTAGAAGTTTTCTTTCTCAAACAACTAAACCCTATTTGTTCTGTGGATGGTGGAACATGTAAATACAAAGGGAGTCATTCATTAAATAAGAGGCTTATGCATACACAAGTTTTAAAAAATGCATAGTTTGAAAGCACAAGCGAGAGGCTGCTATTTTACCCCCGATTCACAATGAGAACTCTGTGTACAAGTGACCCAAGTACTGGGATTTGGTCCAGCTCTCAGATTAGCACAGAAAACACGTAGAGACACGGACGTCCCCCATCCCCCTCCCACTGGAGATAATAGAAGCTCATAAATGTGCTCATCGGGAATGTGTGTGGGATCTTATTGACAGAAGCATATGCATCACACCTTCTGCTGGGAAAGACCATGTTTCTTCTCATGTATGATGGGTGCATCACCTAACATTAGCACTATTGCACGATTGACACTTGCTATCCGTATGCTTTCACTTAAAATAAATCACTCTATGAAATAGGATAATGTGCCAGACAGCTTTAAGGCTGGATGTTGCCAAGTGCTCTCAATTCCCAATGAGAGGTAATCAGAGCTGAGGACACTTAGCCCTTCTCTGGATCCATTCTAGCAGCAAGTATGTAATATTACAGCGCAGCTCATTTCAGCACTGGCAAGGATCTTCCCAACGAAGTGCTGGGCACTGTCCAACCCTAGCACTGCTGGATGACTTTAGCAGGATTTGGCACCTTGTGGGATTGGGCTGTAAGATGTAATTAGTGATTCAACTCATCTCCAAGTGCAGTTCATAAGATTTCCTTCTTCCTTTCTTAAAAAATCTGTTTGTGAAGGAAGGAAGGAAGAAATACAATGGGAATAAAAGTGGAATTTCTTCCGGCGGAAGAATTCTGTGGAATTAAAACCTTTGTCACCACATATGACAAGAAGACCCAAACATGAAATTTAGGATTCAGTGATATCCTCTGAAAATATACTTCTTTCTTTCAACTAACAGAAACGACTTGTTTCAATTTTCTAGGGAAAAACAAACGTAGAAAAGGAACCTGTACATTCCCAGTGAGATTTTTTACTATAGATGTTATGAGGAAAAACTGTGCTTTGAACTAGCCCTACTTGCACAAGATCCACAAATCACCTATTCTGTGATGTTCTCCCTTCTAACTCTACCAGCGTATTTTCCATCATGTTGCAGAGATACACAGCCATTTTCTGTGCAATTTGGTGAATTTTCAGTGCCTCGAGGATCAGATTTCTTTCTTTGTGTAAGTTTGTATCATTCCTGTCTCTCTCCCCACAGCTATGCTCAGGCAGGAGCTGTGGATTGGTGTGAGTTACGGTTGCAGTGTGCTGAGCCTGCTGGCTGTGCTTGCCCAGGTTGGCGGTGCCCAGACCTGCCTTTATGCACCATTTGGCACCTCTTGGTAGCAGTGGGGACCACTGCATCTTCCTGGGAGAACTCTGGGTATCCCAGGTCTGAGCTTGTTTTTAAGATTTTTGCTTGCTTTCTCTCTCTATGTATCCTGTTTTCTCCTTTCTCTCTTAATTTTTTTTGGGGGGATATTTTTTCTTCTTCTGTTTCTTATTCTTTTCTTAGTTGTTCACTTACTCTTTGCTTTCTCATCTCTGCTGCTGCCTTTTATTGTGTACTGTTGACAGCATTTTGTCATTGTACATGTTGCCTTACTGCAAGCGTTGAGTGCAGATTGCTGGATACTAGAGACAAATTGCATCCAAGGCCTAATGAGTAAAGGAGGCTGCTCACAATTGCTGAAGTATTTATTCTAGTGAGGCACTTTAAAAAAAATAAATAAATAAAAGTAAAGATCTACGAAAAAGCTGTATGTTGTGCCTGTAGGGAGTCTCAAACTCCATTTTTAAATATCAATATGCATTTTTGAATCACTCCAGTAAGGGAAAAGTAAAGAGTGGAGTTCGATTTACATTGTCTATGAGATCTTGGCACATGTTATAAAATACCTGACCATCCCTGAGTTAAGTGACAGAACATGACAGTATCATTTCTTACCATTTTTCCTGCCCCTAATTACATTATATTATTAGCATGATTGGTTTAATTTGAAGACTTCCTAGAAAGCAAATCCTTTATGGGCAAATTGCAAGGCAGCTGTTGTTAGAAGCTGCTTACAAGTGTGTAGACAAACTTTGTTGTGGAAATCTATCTAGTTTAGGTTAGAAACATCTTGGGTTTACTTCTGTATTTTAGGATGTCTGTATTATTTTTAGAGATTTAATGTTGAGTAACTTCAGAACTACAGCTTTGTAAAGAAGTATAACATTTTCAGGATTTGAGGTACTTTTAGAGTAAAAATGAGGTATATGTAAATCGTAAAAGTGCACTGACAGAGGAAATGTGTGATAAAATTGAATTAGCCTTATTTTAAGGGCAGACTTTGAGAAAATGAGCACATTCTTGGGGATACAGCTACATCTATTCCATTAATTTTTTCCAGACCACATCTGCATTACTGGACCTGGTGGTGCAGCAGTCTCACTATGGCATGCAGCCAGACATAGGTGCAGACTCTCACCAAATAAATGTGGGAAGCAGGTGCATACAGTCTCTCAAAAAGAGGCAAGTCAGAGTTTAGGAATCAGGGTGGACAGGGATCCTGACCCTTGACCATCCAGACTTGCTTGGTCTCTCACAAGCTGTATGCTCATGCTCCCAAGTTTCCTTCCTGCTAAAGCCATGGCTCGGCATAGGAAGGGACTGGAATGCCCTTATCTTGTTCTGACTTGGCCCTTCTCCCTCGTTTTCAGCTGCTCTCATCTCTAAGTAAAGAGTTTGTGCAAAGATGCAAGTTCCAATGTTCTGCTCTCTTGCTCACCCCAGGCAGATAGCAGTTGACCATTGTCATATTAATGATTTCCTGTCCTCATAGCTATGTAGGAGGGTATGGTTTCTTTTGCAGATAGAAAATACAAGGTTACGATATGTCTGGATTTCCCATGGTCTGAACACAATGAGATGCTCCACTGCCTCATCTGTAGGTGAGCCTCACTCCCATCTTTTGCAGAGTTCTGAAATGAAACTCTCTGAAGCACAAAATAAAAGTTTGAATAGTGATGTGACACTGCTCATCTGCTGGCAAAAAAAAATTCTGCTTATTGAGGCTGGATGCCTCATGCTGTACATGGCACTTTTTCTGGAATGTTTTATTCACTCACTGAGCATTTTGAGCTTTGGAAGTGACTCATGATGCAAATCCCAGTACATTTAACCTTTTTGACTTTAGAATGTGTGCTTCTACCATCAAACGTTTGTTGGAATTTCCTGTTAGAACAGCAATCTCTGGATGTGTAGATTCAATGCCAGCATCAGAAATGACTGGTGAAAATTCCTCTGACTGCTATCAGCGTGGGGCAAATAGCCTTTTTTTGCTACCTCCTCTTTGAGATACAAGCTTGGACATTAGAAAGCAACATCTAAAATTTTGGATGTACTCGCACTGTATT
Source organism: Pavo muticus (assembly GCA_016647715.1). Lineage (NCBI taxonomy): Eukaryota > Metazoa > Chordata > Aves > Galliformes > Phasianidae > Pavo > Pavo muticus. The sequence goes on from JACDJE010000622.1 coordinate 127,288, forward strand.
GGACTTCACCAAGATTTTGTGCAGAAACAACCAGGATGTTAGTTTAGCCTTTCCCCCTTATTGAACTTGACCAGAGCTTGTCCTCAACCAGCTTTAGTTGGTCGTTGCCCACTCCTGTGCTCACAAGGCTGCTGTTCATTCAGTAGGTGGAATATTTACCTCACCAAAGTGTTATCAGGTTGCAATAGTTTTTAAGCAACATGCTTGGTCCTGCCTTCATTCCTGGGTTCTTTTCTGTTAGGGCTGTGAGAAGAAATACTGCACTCAAATGTCATGCAGTTTATGACTTAACAGTGTTGGGCATCTTTTTGGCATGGCCTGATGTAATGCCTGGGAATCTTTTGCATAGAATAACGGATATGGATTTTAATCCTCTATGGAAACATTCACAGAAAGTGTTTTAAGTTATTTGTAATATCCGTCTTGCCTTTCTGTGAAACTGTACATTTTCCTTCCCGAAGACTTTCTAAATCAGACTGTAGCCTAGGTAACCTATTACATAGACCCTCACAAATGAGGTGCTCATGTTGGAAATAGTGCCAAAATATAACATCGGGAAGGTGTTGCTGTAATTAGTGTTTGTGCTGAAAGGGATAGAAAGGCATTCTTAGGTTTCCTTTTTTTTAATGGATAAGAAATATAACAATATATTATCTCATGATAACATGATTCCAATGCAAATGGCAGAGACTGGTGGCTTATTAATAGGCCTCGTCTGTAGCAAGCCTCCTTTCCCCGCTTCAGTTTGAAATTGATTATTTTAATACAGAATTCCTGAATGAAAGAGGTTCTTGGCCTTTTCCTGGGCTGTTGAATAATGTATGTGGGAGAAAGCAAATAGAAGCAGAGGGTCTCAGCTGCCGGAACAATGGGCCGCGCACAGAGCTGAGGGGGCACATTAGTTTATCATTGCCTTGTCAATCCTCATAGGCTGGGAATCGTGGGATAGCCTGGAAAGAAGCAGCTGCTGAACGTGTGGTAAACTGACCGGGGCACTTTAGAGAGACGACTACATTTACACATCTGAAAACAAGATATTGATTTTTCTCTACAAAGCTGGAGAGAAATAGTCATCCTTCAAATATATCTGGACCACGGCTTATTTGCCAAACCGCAACACTTTCTGGCTCTTCTGAGAGCCAGGAGAGCCCTCATGATGGGGCTGGGTGTATCTAAACCTAGTCTGTACCAACTTTGCACTGATCAGCCCTATTCCTAATCCTTCTGTTGATTCATTGCACATAAAATGCAAATGCAAGCAAACTGGAATTGTAGACATTAATAAAAATATTTTCCCTACATTAGCAGACTTTTGTAAGGCAAAAATATTTTTAAAGTTACATATTCCCTCTCTGTGGGCCAAACTGATCTTGAAGATACACATATGGGATAGCCCTAGTATCACTGGCTCCTTCTTTCTAACAGAAGCAGAATTCACTTCTGAATGCCATTTAGGGTTTGTTTTACTTCCTCGGGCAGGAGGATTCCTTCATGGCTTTCAGAAGTGATGAAAATAGGGAAGTGAAATGATACTCAGTGTGAACAAAGCCAGATGGTTAATTGAAGTACAATTATTTTAAATAATAGATTTAAAGCAGAAGTGAGCATAAGTGTCCAGGTATGGCGATTACTGTTTCAGGGAGATGCTGATTTCTCATTAGAGTATTAGGATCCTGTTTTATGACTGCGGTCAGAATTGTTAACTGCTGTTTAGCTCTTGGGAATCCCATTTATGGCTCAGGATCTTCTATAATAAGTCAGCACAAGGCCATATTCACAATGCAAATCACAGTGTGTTGAGAAGTTCCAGTTGAAATGATACACCTTGTCAGAAGGAAAATACTTTTCATCTATAAAGGTCTAATTACAGATCCAGCTTCCCCATGGGTACAAAGCGCCTGTTTGCTGTCATCATATGTACAGCTTGGATGACAGTTACAAATATGAAGATGCTTCATAAGCTGCTTTCTTGGTTTTTGTCTGTCAAAAACCAGGCCCCTCAGCCTTTACCAGCAGGTGTAGTCAGTGCACTTTAGCATGCAATATAAGGGCCTTACAGATGCAAGTTGTAAAAGAAACAACTTTGTATTTTGATACTGAGGATAATCAACAGCAGTCAAAAGCACCTCCATGAATAAGGCCAAGTGAAGACAACTGCTTGCACGGTATATTTTTCAGACCACATCAGTGTTTCCATCTTGATAGATGTAGGAAATGAAGCTCCTCTTTGCTTTCCAGTCTGATACTGTGATTGATAGAAGTAGAACTGGAATAGAATAAAATGGTTTCGCTGTATCTTTTTAAAGTCAGGGTAAGTATAAGAACCTAAGTTTAATTTGATTACCAAATCTGTGAGCTCTATTACAAGGTATTACAAAATAATCACTCAGAATTTGTTTTTTAAGTCTAGGTCTGAGAAAAATGAATAAATGCTCACACTTTTTAATGTTCAGTGAATCCCATTAATCATAATGAAAATTCAGTGCTTTTGAAAGCAGTTTCACTTATTCAAAATTGGACATGGAGGATATAGGCTTAGACAACTATTGCCTTAATTATTTCTGAATAAATAAAGCAGATTTTGCTTTCAAAACTTGATAGAAGTTAACCTTACCCAGTAAGGGCCCCTTCAGAGTTTTCAGCTTTCTCGTAGTGAATTTGGAGTTTCTCAAGACACAGTAATTATGTTCTTGACTTTACTTGACATCTCTGTACTCTAGTTTAAATGGGTCATTATGAATAGTGTTTCTTTGTGAACAGTGTCCTTATGAGTAACCACATCTGTGAAATTATTAGGTGAATAAATTAAAATCTGTGGTTAGAGAATCCTGAATAAGCAACAAGGAGAAAAAAGCTGAATGCCATCACCCAGAGAGGAAGTTCATCACTTACTGGAACTCTACATTGTATTTACTTCAGAGATTTTTTTGTAACAACAAAGAGCTCAAAGTGCCTGATCTTACCTTCCTTTCTCAGTGGTTTCAGTGCGAGTTTGTGTCTAGGATGAGTCAGAAAAGTTCCTCTTGAACTATGTCATGACATACAGAAAAGGTGTTAATGTAAGTGAATGATTGGGCTGTTTTTGAGCAGCCCCATTGTTAGAGTCCTGAGAAACCCAAATATCAGGGGAGCCTGGTGCTGTTTTGATGTGTATGGCTTGCAGTTGAGGCAAGATTGTTTCTGTGTAAGAAACACTGAAATAACTAATTGCATTACAAATAAAGTATTGATTATGAGGAATTGATTTCTGCATGATCAAGTAAACACAATATTTCTAAACAACATATTTTGGATATACTTTAGATGTTTAAAATGTGTGTAGTTACAGAGCTATGAGGATAAAATAGACTTCATCGACAGACATCCAAATGCTAATTTAAAAGACGTCATCAAGTAGTTCTCCTTAAATCTTTACAGACAAAGGCAACAACAATCTGTCTTAAACCTAATTCTGTAAATATGGCAGTATAAAAACCCAAAATTAATGGAACTTGATACAAATTGATATTTTTTCTATATTTGTTTCATAATTGCAAATGAAGTCCTTTGAATAACTTCCTACTTGGCAGATTGGTTTCTACCTCCCTTACATGGCCTGTCATCAAATAGTAAAAGCTAGAAGCATATGTTAACCATTGCCAGGAGTAAGGACTTCAGTATATGCAATGCTGAACATCCAACAGAACACATGACAAATACCATGGTTCAGAAGCAGAGGAGTATAAATGAAGAAGTAGAGATCATAGGAGGATGTAGTTTGAAACAATCTCTTTGTTGGGATACTCTCTTTGTATAATTCTGTGGGAATGGGATTCAACGAACAATGTTACATTAAGAAAAGCACAGGAGTACGATGCCTGTTTCTTGAGAATAAATACAGTTTTGACACTGAGAGAGACAAATTAGTGTTCTTTAATATGTCTGGGTACCGTAATATGATGAGAGATCACCAAACAGACTGAAGTAAAGCCTCACTGAGCTGAGGAAATTCACTTCTATTGTCACCTCTGGTAGTTCACCTCCTCAGGGGAAGTGGTCATGTCTTGATACCTTCTAGAGTACTAGAGGCATTTTAGGACAACAGAATGCCAATGGGAATTCACAGTGTAAAGCTCTGATCCTCATAGTTTTCTTTCTTTTTGCCTCTGTGAAAGTCTGTATAAGTCAGAGCTGGAGTTAATAAGGAGAATTGGGACCTAATTGCAAACAGTGTGCCATGAGAGAGGTGAACTTAATGAAGGCTGTTTTGCCAGGTGCATTAAGACGTTACTCCATATTATTACATGCACTGTAAGTAGACTGCTGAAGCTCTTAAAGTATTGTGTGGCTAAGTAGTGGTGAGGCTCTCTTGAGGTCTTTCTTATGGTTCTTGTAGAAGGACCTGTCTTTTTCTGTCAGTCTAGTTCCAGTCCTGTTCAGCAATGGAGACACCCCAGGTTCACAACAGCTTGAGCTGTGCAGCTGAAGGTGCTGTGTGTGTAGAACACAACTATTAAACACATTGTATTAATTAGTGGTGACAACAATGCATTTGGAGGAGTTGTTCAGGATAAGAACATTGTTCCTACCCACTGGCACTATTCAGAATGAGAATCTTCCTCCATATGAGGCTTGTTTTGACCTTGTCTCTTAGTGTACGACCTCAGGCAAATTGCTGGAGCTCCTCTTGTTTCTCTGCTGAGCACAAAGCATAGAGCTGTGCTAGAAACCAGCTAGAAACTGCTTTTAAAGTTTTGCTCATGGCAGAAGAGAAGAGGGAATAAGAAAGATGTATTAGCAGGGTGCAGAGCTTGGGATTCAACCCCTGGTCCCCATTACAGCTTCTGCAGCACTGGCAGGGAAGGACTGCCCTACAGGCTTGCTTCGGTTAGGCAAGGCATCATCAGCTTTATGCCACTGGTTCACCTGGTTGTAATTTAATGCTCTTTGCCCAAATTAACAATCCCTGATATATATGGATAAAAATCCTGGAGATGAGTTACAACACCCTCAAATGATAACCTCGGACTTATAACTGCATCCTCAATCTCCCCCTGGGCAGGAAAACCCTTCACCCCTCTCCTGCCTTACAGATAAACGCAGCCTGCTGATAGGGGTGTCATCACAGAGGATATCACCAGCTTTCTCCTTTCCCCGCTGCCCTCAGTGAGAAGCTGCTCCCAGAGCTGCACTTCTCATGCTTCCCCTGGGGCTGACTCTGCAGCTCCCGCAGCACTGCTTGCTCAGGACTGTTCCCACGCAGCTTCAGCACACAGCACCCTTTTTTATAACCTGTAATAGCATGTCCTGATTTTGGTTCGCTTTTCCATTCACCAAGTTTACAAAGCATAATGCAAAGTTAAACATCAATTTACCTTCACCTCCCAGCCCCTGTAATGTGCTGCTGCGCTCTGAGTCCTGCCTCAGTAACAAGGACTCTATTACAAGAAGAATATCAATATTAAAGTAATTTTCTCAACACGTTTCCTTTTGTGCATGTGTGGTGTGAGGGAGAAGCAGGAAGTAATACCGGCATTTTTGTTCGGAGTAAATGTTGTTTAAATTACTCATTCTGTGGAGTAGCTAAATGCATTCTGTGTTCCCCTCACATTTCCTATTAAAATATACGCTGATTCATATTCTCCCATTTCAAAATGTTTTTGGAATATAGGAACAGCTGTACATGTATAGAACAGTCACAGTCTGGTTTTGTTTCCATGGGTTTTGTAGTAACATTTTGATATTTTCCTGGGTCAATGGCCCTCAGTAGCACACAGCATTATAAAAGGCAATCTATCTACTTTTTGTTTTAGTGGACAGAAATAGTGATAACTCAGAGCTATCTCTGTAGTAGGAAAAAATAATTTCATTTTAACTTCTAACAGTGAAACAATACAAAGAAGTCATATAAAGCCGAGTGCTCAGTGTTGCCCATAATGTTCTTCACACTGGTTGTATTCTTTGTCATTTTCTGTACACCTCTGCTGCCAACTGGATGCTCTTTGAACACACTGGTGAAAATGTAACCTTTTATTTAAGTGAAGCGTTTATATCAAATTCATTGCTTTGGTGTGTTTGTTGCTGTTTTAACCCAAAGAAGCCTATGATACTTGTCTCTAATACTGTTATCTCCTTAATCAGGTCCCCATTTATTTGCTGATTGATAAGACTCAATGGTGTGGTTAGTTAAACACTTCACTTCCAACTGGCTTATTGTGATTTATTGTCTGCTTATTATTCAGCGAAAATGCTAAAAAGTTAGGTGCAAATGCCATAAAGCAGTCAATTGCTACTAGAGATTTTGTTGTTATTTGTACACTGTATTTTCTTACTGTTTCACTTCTTTTCACATCCATCCTTGTTGAACCTGAAGGGCTGAAAAGAGCAATATGCAGTAGCTGAGCACAAGGCCGTGTATGTCTGATAACACTGACAGCAGGACTGTGTGTGAGTAGTGTTAGGGCTGAGATGCAAACCAGAAGTGCACAGCGGTAACTCCTGCTAACATCTATGATGTAGCTAAGCCATGGCAGTAGGTGCTTTATGGAGGATGCTCTGGAACCTTTACAGGTGCTGACAGGGAAGCATGGTACAGATAGCTGCTTGTGTGTCAGACTCTGCCTCTCGCATTTTCATGTGGCACCACTTGGGATTGATGTCCTGGACCAAAGGCGATGATCACAGCCTATGCCTTATGTACCGTGTTGATGTGAGCTCATTTATAAGCACATGAGCTCCACCATAACTGTATTTGATGGACAAGGTACTTATTTCCCTTACTACCAATTACAGCTCAGTGGCTGTAGGAACAGAACAATCTTCTTTCTTCTGAGTCGTTATGGCGCACAGACAGGATGAAGAGGGGAGTTTGCTTATGCTATCCTTTTGGATTTAGGCTAGCAAATGTTTTACTTTTCCCTTTGACTGACAGTGAAGTTAATGAAATGTAATTCTACTTAAATGTCATCTAATGGAGCACTATCTGTATTTATATGGGATATCTGCAGAAACATCTTGTTGTCACACCTCTGGGTGGGTCTTCAGACTTCATCTCAGCAAAGCATTTATCAAAAGTTCACCAGTTCTTTCCTTTCAAGATCAGGTATCTCCAGCTGAGAAGTGACTGCAGATTCTCTGTGCAGTCAGGCCCACAGGAAAGCAGCTTCTTGACCTTACCAGTGGTGTGGAAATTAAAAAGAAAAAAAAAAAAAAGAAAGAAAAAAGAAAGAAAAGAAAACATTCCAAAGTAAACAGCAAATAAAATACCTCTGTTATATTATCAGTGCATTATACATGTTAGACTTTGCTAAGTTTATCAGTCTGGTAACAATTTTCCTGTATGAGACAGGCTGAAATCAAAGGACACTTAAGCTGAAGATAATCAAAGGTAACATCTTGTAAAATCTTTCTGTGACAGTAATGCACTGCCTTCACCCAGAAATTACACTGCTTTCCTAAAGTCCAATATTGTTACACTGACATATTAAAGTCCAAATATGTCTGTAAGCATTCCTTACACCTGTTCCTCTAAGGGAAGAGCAATAAAGTGGTCTTTATGTTGGCGCTCTATTAAAGAACATACCAGTTTATCTATTTCCACAGATGATACCCCCAGCCAGAATTGTGTATACTGTTGCAACAGCTGGGAATGAAAAAGGACTCTGTGTTAATTTGTCCAGTTAAATAACATTTATGTTATCGGCACGTCTGTTATTACCTGTCTTAAGATCAAGAAGAACCACCTAGTCTGGAAGTCAGCAGGGCAAGATTCGTGAAGGAACATTGGCTTCCTCTATTCTCCAAGGATTTTAAGAAGTTTTTAAGGTCTATCTGACTTTGCTTAGTTTTATTTTATAAAGAAATGTGTCTTTTTTTGTCTGTACAACATTAGGAAACATGGGTTCTTCCTGGCAAATATGGATCTAGATTAGTGATGCCAATCTGCATTGACTTCATCTGGATGCTTAGTTCTTTTGAAACTTGGCCATCCCTGCCTTCAGACAGCATTACTCTGGCGCTGATTCCACTACACAGATAAGTGCAAACAGCAGAAAAGCAGAACATTAAAGATTGCTTTATTATTGTCATCATCATTTTCTGCACAGTCCAGGGGCCGTACAAGCCTTTCAGATGTACATCCAGCCAGCATTCCGCCTGTGCTCCTCTACTTTGAATCTTCTCTGCTATACACCAAAGTATGAGCAATGTGGCATGACCTGTCATTAATCAAACTTTTGTGGTCTGCTGACCTAGAAGAGTATTTAATGTACCCCAACAGTCTCTGGTCAAAAAGTGTAGTAATGTGGAAATATAGGGGGAAAGCCAATGTCAAAACTCAGTTCTCAGCGTTCCCGGAGGCAAGGGATTTGTACACTGATAAGGCAGTTCTAGAAATGCAAATGTTTCATCTTGCTTATTCTTTCATCATTTAGTAAAGTATGGAAAGAAAATTTCTGACTCTTTTGTTGGAGGTTACCTCCTATTTCCCCAGTTAACTGCCAGCTTGCCTAAAATGCTAACATTTGCAGCTTAATCCACACAATTTGAACACGGTATAAATATTTAATAAATGAAAAAAGTGTAAAGCTAATTTTTAGAATACTCCTATCTAAGCTCATTTTATGAATGATCTCTGAGTAGAGGAGCCGGTTTTTATCTCTAGTTTCTTTACATTTTTTTTTAACTCACAGCCTAAAGCTTATTTTCTTTTTCCCAACACTGCTAGAATTCAAGATGTATCTTTAATTGGTTTAATGGAGCCACAAGGCATTACATTAGACAGCTTTTTCCTAGTTCACAGAGGTCATATTGACATGTACCTCGTGGTATTTCCTTGTTTTCAAGATAAGATAAAACAAAGGGGAAGTGTTCAGTTCCAGGTGAGTGGGAGAGGGCACAAGAAATGAGGAGGAGATAAGAGTGTTTGATGCAGGTGGGAATTTATCATGCAGTGTCTTTTTACACTCAGAGTGCAATTGCATAGGAGTCAATCTGCTTATAGAATGCCAGTCTTCCTATTTTAAGAATGCAAACAAATAAGAGGCTGATATGATGGTGCGACAAGCAGTTGAATCAGTTGGCATCTCCTGTCAAACATCCTAAGGCTACAGTAGGTTTCATATAGGTTTTATTGATAGAGATGACATGATGCTGGGCTAACTCCCAGTCATCTCTCATGTTAGAATAGCAGAATAAATGCAAGACAAAGCTACTAGTGACTGGTTTTCAATCCTGTCCTCCTTGAGCGGCCAAATATATTCTGCAGATGTAAAAATTTGGACTGACTTTTAATAACTGAATGCAACTCATTTTCAGCAAATAGATTTATAAATCTTTTCCTTTATCCAGTGAAGTATTGTATACTTCTGGACCTTCTATACCAGTGCACACAGAAACTTTGACTAGCAGTATTGGTCAATGGTTTATCAGTATTTAGTACTGTCGTGCAACTAATTGATAGTGAAAGCTACATAATGTTCCCATGTTCCAGTTCTCCCCTTCCCACTGGGAAGTGTTTTGTGCATCTTGTGTAGGGGTGAAAATGTTCTGCCAGTTTTTCTTTTAGGATTTTTTTTGTCACCTCACAGCTTTGAGGGAAAAACGAGTTCATGGTCAATAGTATGCACGCTATGGGTGATCCTTAGAGTGGTTCCTGAAGGCTAGCTATCTTAAGCATTATTTTTTTTCCAAATTTAGGGTCTAATCTTCAGCTAGTGTTGTAGATTTAAAGGTCAAGGGGAATGAATATGATCATCAAACTTAACTTCCTGAGTATCCCAAGTGATGGGACTTCCTTCGTGAATTGTTGCTGGAAGGACAGAATTTGAGCCTCAACTAGAATACTGTCTTTACAGAGCCATCCATGCACTGGAAAGAAAAAAATCCCTACATTTACTCTGTTCTTCTACCAGCTCAACTATGGAGCGAATCTGAACTTTGTGGTTAATGTAAATTTATCAAATTTCAGAATCCAGCTACTGCATCTTTTCTCTTAAACACAGCAGCAGCAGCTGTCAAATTTCTTTTCCTTTTCTGCTGTGATCAAGTCAGATGGTCTTTGAAAGGAGCTAAATAGAGCTCCTGGAGCCTTTCACCACAAAGCATGTTTTCATGCACTTTGCTCACTCATGTGCCTCATCTCTGGACTCTTGGATTCTCCAGTATTGAATTGTAAATGCCAGAATGGTGGACAGATTTCAGGAACAGTAGTACCAATACTAAGTAAAAAGGCAATAGAGCTTGTTGCTCTTTGAGATTCTGCTGCTTGTGTACGCCAAGATTACACTTTTATCTTTTATCCTTCTGAGCAGGAAATGAATTTTCATCTACAAACCCATAGATCTTTCTCAAAGTGAGTGCTTTCAAGGATAGATTCCTCATCACATTACTGTAGCCTGCATACTTCATTTTCAGGTTTGTGATTTTATATTTGGCACTACTGAAACACGTATTTGCTCTTCGTGTATAATTTACAGAAGCATCCAGCTCACTTGGCATTATTGGTCTACTCTTTTTATTCTTGATCATTCCCCCAGTCTGCATTTTTTCTCAGTAACGTTTTCATATTACACCCAAATCATTAATAGGAAAGTTAAGCAGCGCAAAACAGACCCTTAGGGACTGCACTTGAAACAGCTGTTAGACAAGACTACTATTTATACATTTGGATTCCTATTATTTAACCAGATTTTAATCCACTTTATGTATGTAATTTAAGGTTTTTATTGGTCGGATTTATTAACCAAGATGTCAACCATAAGCCACCACAGACATGCAAACACTTTGCATCAACCACTGGCACATACATTTTTCACTTTGAATCAATCTGACAACATAATTTGTAGATAATCCAATGTTGATTAGCTTTGGGTCGATGCCTTCCTTGTTACTACATCCTATCTTTAGTAGATGTTCTGCTGTTTGACTTTCCGGTAGAGAAGGCTCTTAGCAAGTCATGTTCAGCTTCCTGGAGTTCATAGAAAGGTCTCAAGCAGGAGGCGGGTGGTGTCCATGAGCTGTAAAGGCAAAGTGTGGGTCCTTTGTTGCTGCTGCCGTATTTCTTACTTATTTGGTTTACTACTCCCATACATAGCTAATGAAATTCTCAAAAGAATACCATTACAACCTGATCCATTTTCTTTCCTGGTAGGCTATTTTTAAATAGGTAAAAGAGCTAAAATGAGGATTGCACAGACAAATAGTGATTTTTGGGGGGGTCTAATCATCATGTACTGCAAGAAAATAATATTACTTTATGATGGTATGGTAATAGCTAATGCTGAAATGTGTTACTCTCTACAGGTAAAACATCTGCATTATCTTGATGTAGCACAATTATTTCCATGTTGTTAGATTATATCTGAGTAGATACCTGAACTAGCTTTTGTTAAAGAAAGCACAAATCTGTGATAAATAGTACCGTGTGTATATTACTTTGTGCATCTCTTTTCCTGCTTAAAATAAATAATAAATTACTTTCAAAATGTCACGAAAAATGTTGCCCCTCAAGAAATATATCCCAAAACATCTCTGTCTTGTCACTGGGTTTAAATAAAAGAGAGTAATAACCATAGGTGGCAATTAATGCTGTATACCCCCAGATTTTTCATCAACCAATCAACATATTATGACAACTTCTCATATCTAAACACACAGCTGAAAGCTTAGATAACCAAACCAGACCAAAGAAATTAACTTTCTTGTTTATTCCACGTGAGTCTTGAGCAAAATATTCTGGATTTATTGTAAATGTAATACTTTACTGAAAACAATTTTCATAAGGGATACAAATCCACTGTCTGGTATGGTAACGCCAACTCAAAAACTCACTAGCTTATTCTTCAGACACTTAACTAAACCAGCTCACTTTCTGAATAGCCACGCTTCTTCCTTACACCTCCAAGTCAACGGTCACCCTCTATCATATCACCATAATGGAAGCATGCTAGTGGAATTTGACTCTGAGCATTAAGGGTTAAGCTTTCTGAAAAGTGCATTGTTTTAAGCTTCCCAGAGGGTGAGTCATCTCACAGCACATTGGATCGAGGTGCATCAGTCATCTAGCTTTATGTCTCCCAGTCATAAAGTCACCTAATCAGATGTGACTGACACTATTTGACATGACAAGTCACCCAGGAAAGTGCAAGAAAACAAAAAACATGTTTTTCTGAAAATTCTGGTTAAAGCTGCTTGTCTTTTCCAATGCTTTGTTTTACACTGCGCTGAGGAACATATGTTTTATAATGGGTAGAGAGAGTGAAGGATACATGAAAAGATTTTCTGATGTAGAAAAAATACAAGCTATTGTCATCTCGGCAGAGTAAAACTTATACAAAAATGTTCTTGCAGTCTTTTCATAGCAAAAGCCTTTGGGAACATTATTTCTCTTTGGATATGAGATGAAGAGGCACAGAACTCCCCGTGCTTTTGCAACATCGGGAGAAACACACGTGCATATATGCACAAAGGTTTTTGACAAGATCCACAAGGGGAATTAGACACTTAGGTGACCGCGTGGCACCGCATCACATATGCAGAAGATTTATTTCACTTTTAAGTGTCCACACAAGACAGTTCTAGCAGAAGAATGCTGAAAAATATAAAGCCAGGAGATTCATAGAAGGAAAAAGGCTGCTCTTTAATTCTGGCTCAGTACCATGCTCAGGAAATGATAACATTTTCAAAAAGCTCCTAAAATTGCACTCAGGATGAAGTGCAACCTTCTCCAACTCCTTTGCATGAGCACCTATGCACATAGACTGCAGCATGAAAATATTCTAAATGCTGTTACACATGCTTATAGTAAGTGGGCTCTTCAGCTGAAGTACTGCGTAATTGGAAACAGCTCACAAGTTTGTGCCAAGAAGGGTTCTCTACTGCTTGGTTTTGTGAAGCTGTTCTCTCTCTCTCTCTCTCTCATTTCTTTTTTTTTTTTAAAGATAGCTTCATTTAAAAACAGTCTTGTAAGACTTACCTAATTTTGACATTATGAGAATCCTTTAAGATAAATGCTTGCTAGGGGTCCGTAAGGATTCAAATATTGAAAGATATAAGAATAAAGATTACCTGAAAACTTTAGGCAGCTCGGCTCCTGACTATTTGAATTCTTGCGGTAGGCAATAATAAAAGAAATTGGAGGGTCTTACACTAAAAATGTTCAGGTCCTAAGAAAATTTTACCATAATTAACTAATCAGGTCTGTATTTCTACTTATCCGTCTTATTCCATGTAGTTTTATTCCAGCAACTCATTGGCTCTCAACGGAGTGAAGCAGAAATCAGTTTATAAATGTGAAAATATAGAGGTATGATGTATAACATGCAAAAGTTTCTGTGGCCAGGCAATGAAAAATCAGCAATGGAAAAATCAATTTATCTGCTTTGTTGTCGTGCTGCATACATTTGGATACAGGGACTTAACTGTAAACCACTGGGCTGACAGTTTGTGTCATGCAACATAAGATTCATGCTGTGATAAAGCAGCTCCGCAAGGAGCAAGAAACTGAGCCCAGGTGAGGTATCAGCTTTCAAGAAGCTGGTTTTATTTTGCTTCTGCAGTATTTATCTACTGAGCCTGCTGTCAAGCATAGGAAGAGAGACAGCTGTTTAAAATTAGAACGGTACACGTGTTAACAAGTAACTGTACATCCACAAGCAAGAGCATGGGAACGTGCTGGAAAATATCTGACTGCTTTAGGATGGCTTTAATAACACTGGAAGTTGCTGATGTCTGAGAACCTGTGGTTTCTGGAGGTTGTGTGTTTTTCAGGCAAGGCTTTTTGGCTGCTGGCATGTAGGTAGGCATGCGGACAGGCACGTTTCCCAGCTACATACCCAGCATAGAAGTAACCTGCTGGGCAGCTGGGAGGACAGGGAGCAGGCAGGGCTGGCAGCTGCCTTGTTGGCTTTGCATTGGCTCTTCACGTCCCCACTTCCCAGACAGGCACTGCCGCAGAGCGTTCTAGTGCAGGAGTTTCTGTGGTGTGGGCTTTGTTCCCATACATAGTGGAGCACTGGAAACATCCACTTCCCACAAGTTGCTGTTTCTGATTTCAGCCAAGCATCAGTGAGGGTTTTGAATCTGTGACATGCCCCACCTGTGAGTGGGAGGATAGCACAGGGAAAGCTGGGCCCAGCAGGGCTGGTTATCCTGAGGGTCATGGTGTTTGTGCTGTCACCATGAGAGGGATGAGCATCACCGACTCCTTCTCTTTGCACCACCCTGGCTATGCTTGGCCACCTGCTGCATGGGGACCTCCCAGCCCACAAGGTGCCTTGGCCTCAGAAAGACCCTCAGCAGATTCATCTTCCCCCAGGGACTGGAAACCTGAGCCGAGAGCCTGCAGCTCCCACCGGGAAGCGTATAGCATTAGCCTGGGATGATCACCCGGCAGCCGCGTTTCCCTTGGGGTCCCTTACAAGATACCATTTCAAACCTGTGATCACCTTCTCAGAGCCTGGGTATTGAGTGTCAGCAACATCCTTTCTGCCCCTCTGTGTTTCCATACACCCCCCAGAAACGTCAGTCTCTGCTCTGATCCTTCTTTTCTCATTTCCCTTTACCATGCCCCTCTTTCCCCCTCCCAGCAGCCCTGTGTCCAGATGAAGCTGTGTATTCTGGGGTTGAGTTCGTTACTGTTTGCGTTCTATAAACTCCACTTCTCCAAAAATGTGGATTACTGAAGGCTGTTAAATATAAATGCATTACAGTTCCACGTTGTTTGTGAAGTTTGGCACATTTAAAGCTGCTTTTTGGAGTTTGAGAGTATTTAAATAGAAAACATACAAATAAAGCACTGTCAGGTGAAAATAAGAGATTTTGAAGAGGACAGTTGAAGCCCATTAGCAAGAATGAATCTCTTTTGCTTTTGTTTGAATCACATGGAGATTAAGACTTTATTTTAGACAAGTCCTTGACTACTCCTGAGAAGCAGCGCAGTATCTAAAGGAGTCCTTCCCAAGTGCTGTGGTTACACTGCCTGTTACACTGACAAGAGGTTGCAGAAAATAATAGGCAAAGCTCTATGTTGCTTCTTTCAATTTCCTTAAAATTCTGTCTGTCGTGTGCTATTTGTTGTTACAGTCTGGATGAATGAGGCTATCTTGCAGAAGCACTTCTGAAGAGTTGAGTCCCAGCTTAACAGATTGAAACAGTGACCTTAATTATTCCAAAAAGTATGCAAATTGAATTATTTTTATTCTCCAAAAATAATAGACCTTTCTGAATTCATCTGTGTGCGTCCCTGTTTTCAGAGTGGATTGTTTAATTCCTGTTTACAAGTGTTTGGCTTTTGTTCCTTTGCTTTGCTGTAAAGTTCCACCCCCCCCAACCCCAACACACCACGCATACACACTCTTTTTTTTTTCCTTTCTCCCATCAGAAGGCATTGCTGCAACCTATTTGTTTGAACAATGGTGTTTTCCCTCAATAAGTAATCAGATGAGCTATTGGCTTCATAATCTTTACTTAAAAACAAAACTATCCACATGGGTGCACAGCATTTGGCTAATTAATTTCTGATAATTTGCAATGTTAACAGCCAGCTGCCAGGGCCTGGCGTGACTGTTAATCTGTGGAAGAAGCCATGGTGAAATGATTGGAGATCTGCTCCTGCTGGTTGCCAGATAAATTCCTCTTATGACAATGTCACTAGGTTAATTAATTCAATTAATGACTCCCAGTGCAATGTTTCTCTTTGTCTTTTTCATTTGCCACAGGCTGCTGAACAGGTACTCTTATGGATGTATTCTGAAGTTATGTCACAGATAAGGAATAATGTACCATTTTCATTTCTATTTCTGAAGTGTCTCGATATTTAATGAAGTTTGGTAGCTGCTAATTCCACTAGGAATTAGTTTTCTTTCTGTTCTTTTTTTTCTTAAGCGTGAGCACTGAAATTTCCATGGCTTTATTACACTCAGAAGACGTGTTTAGTTAACTTCAGTATTAGATTTTTTGAAAATTCCCTTAATGTAAGAAACTCAGAATTAGGGTGGAACCTCACTCTTTTGATGCCATGAACAAAATGTTTGCTTTGTCCTTGAAAAAAGGAATCGCCAAAGCAGATCAGACCTCAGATGTATGTGGCTTATCATCTCAGCTCCAGTGACAGCAAGCACCATGTGCTTGTAAGTTCAAGAAACAGAAAAATGCATCTTAAATCTAGCTGAATTTTTTTATTAAGGAAGAAGTTATAGAGCAATGCTCCCAAAAGGGACACTCAAAGAGTCACAGAGCTATCCCCAGAGCCTGCTGTCTTAAGTATAGTCTCATTTTTCTGAGCAGAACTAGGAGAATTTGGAGATGGTGCTTTAAAAGCAAAGCCCTCACCTTTTTAGAATAACTTACATAAAAATGTGAACGCTACACAGAGCAAATAATGAAGTGTGAATGAAAGTCATTTTTTCTTCTTGACCATTAACTAAGGAGCAATCCAGTGGTAGAGCTTCATGACACTCACATTTGCTCTCTTGGACTGCTTTTGCATCACTATACCTTAGAGTTCTGGCAAATTACTTTGCAATGATGCCGTACGTTGAGGTCATCCTATGGTCCTCTGTGTTTAGCAACAAAGACAAAAAGTTGAGAGCTGAATGTTTATAATATCCTCTGCTTATAGATTGTCTTTTTTTTTTTTTTTTAATCAGTTTTGTGAATTTCCCAATGAGTTGGTGCTGGAATTTAAACCCATCATCCATGATTCTACATGTGTGAGCGCAAAAATCCCCTGGTATCTATCCCTATCTAAGGTTTGTCTCTGCTCTTCTCTATTCACTCTACTATATTTCCCATTCATAGTTTTAATTTTAACTCCCTCCCTTGAATATGAGTTGAAAGCATGCTTGAATGTGAATGCCAGATTTGAAGAGTAATGGAAACAAGTTGTAAATGCAATTCCATTGACAATCAGGTTCTACCCTCATAGCATTTCTGGGTTAGAACTGAGGTATGTAACATTAATTATGGTACATGAAAAAATCAAATGTAGAATTATTTTAATCATTTGGATGACTGGTTCAAACCCAGTGAAGTCTTTAAAAGGCTTCATGTGAAAGCTGAATTTTGCTCAGGGGCATGGCAGCAAATGAAAACACCTGGAAAAAAGATGTAGTAAGGGGCAATCTGAGCCATTGCCAGGGGCAGCCTGATGGAGCTGTATGTGTCTCTGTTCATTGCAGCAGAGTTGGACTAGGTGACTTTTAAGGATCCCTTCCAACTCAAACAGTACTATGATTCCATGAGCTCCATTCCTGCTCTTTGCATTGCCCATCACCCTGCTGAGTTGTGGACACAAAGCACAGCCCCTCTCAACAGGTGTGCAGTGAGAGCTTGGCTGCATGGTGTGTGCGATGCCCGCTCTTCCCAACCCAAATGCACGCATGTGAACAGCGGCTCAGGGAGAGCGGGGGCAGCCTGCAAGTTCACTGCTGTGCTCCGTGCAGCGCTGCGCGGTGACAAAGCCTGCGGTTAAGTTTATGGCATCTTTTGACACTTGTTATCTAATGAAAAGGCTATTATCCCCCTAAGGGGGAAATCACCATGTGCTTTTTTTTAAATTCAATCCAAACATATACTTTTTAAATAGAAACACTCTGGTGTTTCATGTCGGGGCCCTTTAGCACAAGCAGCTGCCCAGGCAAACTATACACAAGAAGCTTAATTTGAGCTGTCATTTCCCTGCAGTAAATGCTTTCCTTTGTCTCTAGGAGTGGAGTGATACAAATCAGGATATGTAAATTTGAGCAATGGATCTTAATTATGAGCAGCAGGTGTCTGTGCAAGAGTGCTCAGGTGAGGGGGAGTGCAGCTACTGGGACTTGCTTGTTGTCGGTGTACAAAGGGAAGGCTACAAAGCTCCAATTAATTATCCACACTAATGAGCTCAGCGACCCAAGTGAAAGGAGAGAGCCTTGTCTGCTGCTCCAGTTTAGTCTTCTCGGCAGACAGTGGTTTAAAAACCAGTTATGCAGCTCAGCCTCCAAAGTGCCCCGACAGTCAGCAACGAGGATTAAATTACCATAATAAGCCCTGAGAAATCAATTTGTGGGAGTACAGGCTATGATGAATAAACCTGCTGGAGAACTGTCTGAGAAACATTTCCCTAAGACAACTTGACCAGAGGAGCATCTTCCCAGCGTGTTTGTAAACGTAGCTGTCTTTGAGGAGACAACGCTGTTTACCTTCTGATGATTTAAAAATTGGCAATTATTATGCTTTTTGTCAACACATCACTCTTGGTTCTCTCAGTGAAAGAATTAATGCCAACTAAGCTGGAGGAAGTAATTCATGGCTGATGTAGCAGATTGGCATTGTACTGAAGTGTCTCTGCCTTGTGCCTGGACAGGCTTGGGTGAGGGCAGATGGACAGGGCTGGTATCTGCTGATGCAGTCCACACTTTTTCTTCAGTTACTCCTAATCTGAGAGTGTAACTTAGTTTCTATGACCATTCAACAAGGGCTTTTCTAGCCAGGATACTAACAGTGGGCCATTTCTAGCCAGGATACTAACAGTGGGCCATTTAGTGAAAAAAAAAAAAAAGAAGTATTACCAATCTTTTTTGTTGATGTTACTTGTCTGCTTCCTAAGCAAAAATAAAAAAGTGAACGACTCTTAACGAATGATAACATCATTAAGGTTGGAAAGTCCAACCATCAGCCCATGCCTGTGACTGCTCTAGACCATGTTCCTCAATGCCAAATCAACCCTTTTCTTGAGAACCTCCAGGGACGGCTACTCTCTCACCTCCCTGGGCAGCCTGTGCCATTGCATCACCACTCTTCCTGAGTAGAAATTTTTCCCAATATCCAACCTGAACCTCCCTTGTGCAACATGAGCCCATCACCTCTTGTCCTAATTTGTCCACCTTGTGGTGGCTCTGACAAAGGAGGCACTGCACTGAGGTGGTTCAGCTTGCTGACCAACAGAAAGCTAAGCTAGAAAAAAATAGCAGATGACTGAGATCTTCCTTCCTTGTCCTCTGGTGATGGACCATTCCTTCTCCAGCCAGGAGAGATCTCATTTCTCTTCTCTAGGGGTGTCACAGTAGTAACAGGCAGGACCAACCAGTATGGATTGGTCTGTCACTGGCCAATGCATTGTAATCACGTGTGTTCTCCTTGCACCTTGCTTAGTTTAGGTTGGATATTAGGAAAGATTTATTCTCAGAAAGTGGTGAGGCAGTGGCACAGGCTGCCCAGGGAAGTGGGGGAGTCACCATCCCTGGAGGTGTTCAAGAACCGTGGAGATGTGGCACTGAGGATCATGGGGTGGGTACGTGGGGGTGGGGTGACGGTTGGACTGGATGATCCTAGCAGTCTTTTCTGACCGGAAGATTCTGTGATTTTCCTGCTCTGCACTGATGGTCTGACACCTTGGAGCATTCTGGGGATAAACCGTTTTTGTGCCACTCCTGGCTTGGAGCAGGTCTTCCCAACAGGTTTTTTTAATTGGTATTTTTAGTTTGTTTGTTTTTTGTTTTTCCCCTCTAACTGTGACAATATCTGCATGGACCTCATTATGCATTGTCCTACACCTTGTGTGGCCCCTGAGGCTGGTGCAAAGTGGGTGTTAAAAAACATCATTCTTATGTGGCAGAGTTTTACACCTCCTTGGTAAATGATTACTTGAGGTCCAGAGGAGTAAAGTGTCACCTCCAATGCACGCACTTCCGTGCAGTTTTCTACAAATTTGGGGCACAGTTAGTAGAAACCAAAGCCTTTCCTCTGTTGGAATATGAAATAAAACAGTAATACTACTGCTAATAAAAATGAAAGACAAAATTTGTAACCACTGCAATAATGTGAAGGAAGGGCATTTGCTCAGGTTATAGCAGAGTAACAGAGTGGGTGACCTCACGTGTCAAGCAGCATATGTAGACAAAGAATTGTTATACAAAAGTGCTTTGCTTCTCCAGCTCTCCTGCTTACTGCAAAGCAATAATCACCTTTTTGTTTTTCAGTAGAAATCTTGGAGATACCTCTGCAAGCTTAAAATTTTAACCTCCAATCCATTTGCAATTCTTTTGAAGCCAGGAATATTTCTGAGTAAGGACTGAAGCACCTCCAGTTGTTTAGAGGAAATGTTATCACGCAACAGCAGACAAAATGGGCAAGGCGCTTTGCAACAGGATGCATGAAGGAAGGCTCCAAGGTAGGAAAGATCAGCTGTTTATTTACATCTATTGTTTCCTTGTTTCCCACACAAATATATTCTGTGTTTAAAATTTATAAAGCTGGGAAAGCCCTTCTCACGCTGTTCTCCGTAAAATATTGCTCGCCGCATCTCTCTGAGGGGCTGCTGACAAATAGGCTCTTGTTGTCTAACTTTCTCTCTGCCGAGGTTAATGATTAAGTGGTTCAGAAGGTTAATTCCTGGAGATAGTGTTGTCTTTGGCTTGAACAGATGTTGGTAGTGCTTTAATGTGGTTATCAAACTCTGCTGCCCTTCATTCTTTGCTCTGCCCGGTCCTGGGCATTGTTCACCAATGCATTCCAGGCCCCCTCTATGGAGATCCAGCAGAGCTGAACATACCATCGTGCTGCTGCTGCAGAGCACTGCCTCTCCTGGGGTCACGCAGGATAATGCGATATATAGCACATAAACTGATAACGATGGGCTTGATCTTTAAAAGATCTGTAAATATTTGTGTATGCATAAAGATACAGAATGCCTTTTGAGGCTCTCATTGAACGATCCGTAAAGCTACTCGCAGTCTTTCTATGGGGAAATCTCTCAATAGCCCCTATGGAGCAGTGCACTGGGTGTAATCCCTGCCACTCCTCCCCTCAGCGCCTCGTAGTGCTAGGAACCTCAAGGGTGTCTGCAGTAATCTCTTGTGTAATCTGTGCCTCTCTCAGCCTGCTAAAACACCCGGGGTGGGACCAGTAGGCAGTATTCACAGTGCTTGAAGCTGTGCCATTCTGGCAGTTGCTGGAGGTACGTAGATGTCCTTCATTCCCACATCCACTGTGTCATAACTACACGTCAGGTGGTGGAGGAGCATTGTCAAGAGTGTGCTGACCAAGCAGCCCGGCACACACCTCTTGCTGTCCTCCTACCTATTCCTATATGCTGCCCCACACCTTTTAGCAGAAAAGCTGCTCAAGTTAAAAGCACGTTACTCTGCCTGGATATCAGAATGTTATCCCTTTAATTATTTCATTGATTTTCTTTACAAAAACAATAATGATGAGTCAACATCTTGGGACTTTACCTGTTCGTTACTGTGAACAGGTGAATCTATAAACAGAGAGGAATTGTCGCTTTTTGCTTTTCTTTCCCTGTGAGTGGAGATTAAGCTAAAATTGCTGGTACCTGTGTCCCTGCCAGGCCGTGCTGTGTGAGGAGCCCTGCTGTCAGGATGGTGCGTGCTCCCAGCTTCTCACCACTCATCAGTACTGAGCAGCACCATGCTTCATGTTTAGGTTTCCCTGTACAGTCTGTAGTTTTAAAACTGCTGGAAGAGACAGGTGACATCGCACATAATCTCAGGCAACGCCTTATGACCAGAGCCTTTACAAGAAATGCAATACCTGCTTTTAGCTGGTTCTTATCCAATGTGCCCAGAGGCTCTTCTGGCTAAGGCTCTTCTTCAGTACTTCAGCTGCAGGACAGAAAAGAGCAGCCAGGGCCAGAAAAAGAAAAAGCAAGAGTGCTTGCAGAGTGCTTCTCTGCGGAAGGAGCGCTGGGTGCCCAGGTCCAGATACTTCTCATGAGCAGTGAACTTAATTTTTGTGTCAGAAGGTCTTTCAGCAGAAATAGCCCTTGCTCTCCCTGTTTCTTTAAAGAGCAGTTTTGACCGCAATTTAGTTGCAGTTAGCAGGAAGATCTGCTCACATACAAGCTACTTCTAATTTCTTTGCACTGGGTTGAGGTTGGATCTCACTTTTTAAAACAGAACCGTGCATAAATTTATCTGCTCGAGTTACAGTGATGCCCTGTGCAGCAGAAATGGTCCCTCCCCACAGCACACAGCCCCACCAGCTGGGCCTTGGGATCACCTCCGCCTTCTTCTGCAGCTGCATCACTTCAGCCCACCTTTGTTGTCTTGTGATTGATGAGAAGCTCCCTCCCGCCCCGGCTTGCCTTTTCTCTGTCACTTACAAGCGATGAACTTGCAATAGCCGCTTTTGCTCCTTACTTAAGGTTCATCACATTTGCTATCAGTGCTACAGAAGGTATAGCTCACGCTGCAGCATGCTGTGCCTCGGGCTGGAGAGCATTTGCGTCTCCAAGGAATCTCCAGCCTCAGAAGCCAGCCGGAGCGGGCACGAAGCTGCACATAGGGGCAGCTGAGTTGGGCGGGCAGTCAGGTTTCCCAGGCAAACCCTTTCCAAATGCTCCTCCTAGCCCGGTCTCTTTGCTCTGCCCTGTACACAGTTTCAAGAGATTTTACCAAAACCTGGTTGCACATCGGCAAGCTACTTCTGCGCAGAGCCGTCCCTGGCACAGGGCTGGCCCGCAGCACGGCGGGCAGGGCCAGAAGCCCGGGCACGGTCGGAGCCGGGCTCAGCGCTGCGCTTCCGCGGGTGCACGGCAGAGGGAGCAGCGGGAGGTGCTCCTTTCCAAGGCGCCTGGTTCCTGAGCGTCCACACCGTGTTTCCCCCTCCGGAGGTGGCTTTGCATAAGTTCATCAGTGACTCACAGAAGAGTAACCCCGTGTCCCTACTGCCTGCCCCTGCTCTTCTCTGGCTGTGGTGCTTTGCAGCCACATCCTCAGCCGAAGCTGGCCCAGAGGTGGCCCAGCAAGGATAATAAAAATGGATCCTGTTTCAGGTGCATGAGGTTGACAGCTTGGTTCAGCACCACCATGGCGCAGGCAGATGGATGAATGGGGAATGAAAACCTCAAGATGAAGAGGGGGATGTGGCTGTCAGCACTGGACCTGATATGCAGCAAACCATGGGCCAAGTCCCTTTAGACGAGTTGCTGCTGATCAGGTGTAGTTCTGAGCTGGATTTTATATTTAAATAATGTTATTATCCCTGCAAATATTGAGTCCATGATCAGTGGTTTCCCACTGTCAGGGAGAAGTGTTGTTTAGAAGTAAATACTTTGGTTGTGATGGAGTTTGGTGAAGGTGGTGTTCTGCTGGGTGCCAGGGCTGATGGCAAGCAGCTACTTTGAACTAGAGCTTGCCACAGATGAAGGAAGATGCACAAGTCATGTCCTTAATGACTTGTATAAAAGTTGGTCAAAAGAAGAAAGGTGAAGTGCAATAATGCCATTTGGTGAAGTTGCAGAATGGAGAAAAACAGTTTTTCTTTATTTGAGGTGCTATAATGAAACACTGAAATTTTTCACAGTTTTCCAGATGTTAAAATCAAAAACCAAGTAAATACCTGTCATCAGGTCCCTCTGGAAAGCCCCACTACGGCTTGAGATTGTGTGTGCTGTATCTGTATGTGCCTATCCCAAGCCATTTACCAACATGAGAAATAAGCCCCTCTGCGTGGTCATCCAGGCAGCCCTGTAGCTGAGACTGCTGCTATGAACGCTGCTATGTGGCCATGGGCAGCAGTGAGATGGCTGAGCTATACTTATAGGGAGCTCATGGAACTGAGAAATGTAGGATTATTACCTACAACAGGACATGGGGTCCCTTGGGACCTCTGGAAGTCCTTTTCAGATCACCGTTCCTCACAGTATCCAAGAGAAGAGAGTGCTGCCCCATTATTTAAATGCCTGCTGCTCTCTAGAGGATGAAAATATTTGTGGTGTGAGAGCATGCCACAGAGCTTCTGTTCTTTGTCTGTGTTCCTGGGTGCAGTGTTTTTGCACTTTGAAACAATGAAAGTTCACAACAGAAATGTTCAATTAACTGTTAAACACTCTCATCAATTCAGGGATCATTTCCAAATCTGATGGATGAGTTCAAAATATTCAATTCATTCTAACCATCAGGCGGAAAAACAGTCGAACTCCTGAGGAAAAAAGAGCAGATAAATGCTGAAATGAACTTGCATATCTGTAAGAGATACAGTGCATCAGAGACATTGAATTATGAACATGAAAACTTCCCAGATGTATCTGTAAGTGGAATAATAATGGGCAATGTCTCAAGCTCAGCATTTTCTCCTCTAACTTTGTTTCAATCCAAGTGTAAAAGGCATGGCATTTGTGCACAAGTAGAGCGTCATACCATGTACAATGCCATTACTGGCCATGACAAATAAATGATAAATGCAAAATAATAATTAGGATTTTTTTTTTGGATTTTTAATTGGTTCCGTTTCTCACAGGCACAATCAATGGATTCATACTGCTGAAACTTTTGAGAAAGCTTTGAACTGTTACAAGTAGAAGGAGTGGCGAGGCACTGTAAAGGGCTGCCCAGGGAGGTGGTGGAGTCACCGTCTCTGGAGGTGTTCAAGAAACCTTTATATGTTGTACTGAGGGACATGATTTAGTGGGGAATTGTTGGTGGGAAGTGGACAGCCAGACTGGATGATCTTGGAGGTCTTTTCCAACCTCGGTGATTCTATGACTCTAAGTTACTGAAAAGTTAGAAAAGAATGCACTTTCCTGTTTTAAAACAGTATGATTCTGTTTTCTATCAGCAGTTCTCTTGAATTCATAGATTCTATATTTTATTAAATAGGCTATGTAACATGGCAAAAAATGTCATGGAGTGCTGAATTCTGTTACAGTTTCCTGTAATTCTGCATTATGTGTTAATTAATAAGTCCAGTTTTATTTCCACTGTACTCTGGTTCCATTGGCTTCAGTTTAAAACCGCAGTTTGAATATGATGAACTATGAGTTATTTCAAAAACAAAGAAAAACCCCCATAAAGCCAATATCCAGTGCACTGATAGCAATGGAACAGTTTTGCTGCCTGATACTATCTTTACTTTTGCTTTTTCAGAATGTCCAAAGTTTCCATAGCTGAACTGTTTCCATTAATGTGGAGTGATGCGATGCCTGATATAAGTAGTCTACTTGCGACAGAGTAGATGTCATTATGTTTGCTTAAATTATCATTTCAATAATAATTTTAATGAGAAATGTATCACAAGTGCTGAACAGATTGCTGTGAAGACAGTGTCCATACTTTGCTTAGGATCATACACAAAGCTTGGGAATTTGGAAGAAAAGGAGAAGTTATTCTTCCAATTTTGTGGATGGAGAAGCCTAAAATTAAGAGACCAAATGACATAGTCAGGTTTACTTGGGAAGTGGGAAAGGAGTTATGAATGGAGCCTAAGTTTAGTAATTCTCAGGGTGCAGTTTCATAGAGCAACTCCCACAGAAAAGATCTTATTTCCTCCTGCCTACCAGTACTGGTCCCTGTTGGACCATCCATGGAGCCATCTCAAGGAATCCAAGCAGCAATCCCACCTTACCCCTACAGTGAAATATGGATTGGGTTTCTCCGTACCAGCAAGCTAGTGTAGAATAGAGAAGTTGTGGGTATTTAGAAATGACATAAATTGGCAGCAAATGTCATTTGTATTCTATGTATTTATCACTTCCCATTGCTTCTCAATCAGTAAAATAACTTACTGCATCCATTGATCCAAATATAAGTACGAAAAATAAACAAATTAGCTGCCCTTTGCTTGGTCTTCACGGAATAAAAGTCTTCTGCTATTTACAGAGCCCGATGTTCCCATTTCCCTTGAAGCGCTGAACTCTTTACTGGCCCGCTTATTAGTGACACTTACTGTTGGGAGATTGTAATGTTTCTGAAAGCACACAAAATACAATTCCTCCAGCCATTAATCCTTGTCTTGATGCTACTTTGCCAGCACAATGCCTCTCTCTTTTACTCCTGGCTTTTTTCTTTCTCTTGTTTCTTTTTCTATCCCCTCTATTTACCCCAGTGCAGCCACTCCACGAGGTAATTCCTTTTGAGGCAAGATTGCCGCAACCCAACTCCTATTTACACTGGCTGCAATTTTCAATTAAACACAAGAACTTAACTTTAGCGGAGGGCCCTATATAAGCCACAGGGTCCAGCTTTGGGGACTCAGATTTGCTTTCCCAGCTTGAGACTTTGAAGTTGGGAAGCATGAGAGAGCGCTTGGATGAGGTGGTAAAGTGTCTTTCAAATAAGAGCTTAAAGCAGAAAACATGTTAACCTAAGGGCTCCGGGGTTAGGGAAAAACAAAAGGTAGGAAAACAAATCTCCGAAAGAAATGATGTGTAGGTCTGGTATCCAGAAACATGATTTAAGACAAACAACTTGCTGAATTACCCTTTGTACAGTGTAATACCGTGAGACATAAAAACTGGACTTCTTTTAAAGAATATCTCTGAGGTGTCCAGTCTAAACCAATTAGGCTTTGAGCAGGAGACTGTGAAATGCAGCTTAACATGCTGCTTTTAAGATTAAAAAAAACTAATGTAGTGAGAAGAACTGTATGCTTTTCCTTTTGTTAAATGAATGAGCGACACGAGAAATTATAAGCACACAACAGCAAGAATTTCAGTGTGTAAACCAATTCTCACTGCAGTTTCTCATTTAACTTTCTGTTGAAATAGTTTAGTAGGCTGCAAATTATTTTCTGGCTACATGAAGTCCTGTGTGTCCTACAGTGGTAAGAAATGTTTTTGATAGTGTCAGTTCCCCTCTGCTGCAGCTGCATGCAGCCACAGGACACCCCTATAGAATCAGAGAATCATTAAGATCAGAAAACACCACTGAAGATCATCTAGTCCAACTATACTGAAAGCAAATCAGACTTTAAAAGCTTAAAAAAACAACACCCTACACGTTGCCTGCTAATGAGGATTAAATCACATCATAACTAGTGAATTAGTGAATAAAAATATGAGCAGCACACAAACGTGATGCACTAGTTGTTCAGTAATTTTACTGCTGTTTTGAGGCATCTGAGAAAAATGGGTCTGAAAAGCCTTAAATCTGAATTAGCTTAACTGCTTTTGACAAGTTTACACATGAGAGACATCGAGACTGTGTGTACTACTTGCTGCTTGCAGTTTCCTCCTGGCTTCTATTGGCGAGATACTGGCCAGAGTTAAATCAATCCACCCTTTGCTGATTTCCAACATTAGACATGTCCCCAACTTTTTTTTTTAACCTTGCTTTCAGACTGACTTTCTCCCAATTGAAATTCAGTCCCTCAATAGTTGTTTTTTTTTTCCCCCTTGCATTGATAAAAAGGGGTTTTCTTCACTCCCTCAATTTGATGTGACAGGGCCCTGACATGAATAATGGACGTGTTTCTTTCACAGGCAAATCAACTTAATTTAGCATGCCTTTATACTTTCAATAGCAAAGCCACAAGCCTGTAAATTCCATGAGATCCTTTAGGTTTGCAGAAATCTTTAGAATTAGCAGAAAATGTATAAAGTAAACAGCACTTATTTTGTCAAAATACTTGAATAACTTTTATGCAGGAGTTAGAGATGAATATATCACTTCCTAATCAGATTGTGATTTACATGCAGTTGAGGATGGGCTGCATGGGCTCAGCCTGCCTTCTTGCTAAAGGAGAAATAGGGGTAGGGGGAAGAAATCGTCAGAAACCTTAAACAGAACTAAAATCCCAAACTTTCTTCCAAAGCTGAAGGAGAGAAATGGAATTAGGATATGAGGTTTGTGCAATAGAGGCAATGTTAGGAGAACCCTTTTCCATCTCCATCTCTCTGAACAACTGCTCTGAAGGGACTGCGGTCCGAGCAGGAAGCAGTGAGCAGAGAGAATTATTATTGATGAAAAACAATTCTTTATGAATAATCATGGGAGGGTGAGAGCTCAAAACAGTCCATCAACATTAGAAAATTACCTGTGTATGTGCAGCCGTGGGCAGTGATTGGCATCACTTTAGAGAGGTGAAACACAGTGACCTGCCTGGCTATGATGTCATCACTTCAAGCAGCTCTGTCCTCATCTGCATGATGCTGGAATGGACACATTAATGAGATGCTGCAAGATTTGCCTTTTGTTGAACAATCAACAAAACTCTTTGAAGCATCAGAGAGCAACTTTGAATTTCTGCTTGGTTGTGTGGTTCCAGGAGGTACCAGGCTATTCTGCTACCTCCCTGACTTGGTGACATGTCGTCAATCCAACGCAACGCCAACAACTGCAGGGGTGAGCTCTGCTCATTTCCTCACATGATTCCAAGGAGAGGAAATGATGGTAACTTTCTCAGCCACTCCAGTTCCCCACTGGGACTCATTCCCCAGGCTAGCTGCTGGTAAAAAGCAGTCTGATAAGGCTATTGAAGATAAGTAGAGATTAATTCTGTTGGCATTACTTGGTATCATAACATCAAGCAGCTGTAACAGCTCAAAATACCTTGATGGTGGTGATATCAGTGTGCAGTAAATAGGTTAGTTTGAAGGGTACAAACTCCATTGCTAGAAATCATTCTGTTTGCATAACAGCCTGTTAAACAACTCTTCCATTTCCTGGTGTTTGTTTATTAAATAAATAAAATAGAAGCTAGTTTAAAAAAGAATCTTCTCAAAAGAAGTTCAGCTTAAGTCTAAGCAATCAGACTGCCTAGGAGAAAAACAGCCCTTGCAGCTGCCCTGCTGCATTCAGCACTGCTTCACGAGATGAAATCAAGTTCCGTAGCTAACGGGATCCCACATACCTCCAGGTCTGCCGTAATAAGTAGTTAATCAGCCAATTAGGGGAACCAACAATTACAAATTGGGAAGAAGAGAGAAAGGAAAGAAGGGGGGAGGGAGGGGGGAGAAGAAATGAGTATGAGTCAAGGTAGGCTGTAATCCCTTTGAAAAGGTTTCTAACATTAACTCCTAAAGAATTACGTTCTACCATACCTTGACTGATTTGTTTTCCCCCTTACCCCCCCTTCCCCTTTTCCTACTCGTTGAGTCAGTTAATTGGCTGATTAACTAGCAATTACCTCTGGGACCAGTTCTATATAGGGTCTCTTTTAATCTAGAATTTTATTGACAAAGGCACCAGAGCAAATTCATCTCTGGCATAAGCTTGCTGAAGTGAATGGGCTGACACCCAGGACAAAGTTGAGCCATTGTATTGTGGGCACTGTGTTTTTAAAGCATTTGATTAACTTGGGACTTTTAAAATTACATTCCCTTTCTGCAAAATCTGTTCATTTTGGTTGGAACCGGGAACAAGAGCTTGCAAGCCAAGTCTGTCAGGGGGCTGATAACTGTCTGCAGTGGCAATGCTTTCAGGCCCTGCATGTGTAGTGCTGGGACAGCTGAAGAGGGTGACACCTCCCTCCTCTCTCCAGCTGCACTATTGCAGCCTCACTGACACAGACTGAAATGGGACTCTGCGAGTAGAAATCCTTCGTTCTTGCAAAAGCCTGAGTTGTCTGTAGTTGAGGGTCTGACTGCTCCCTCACGCTGCCCTGCTGGGGAAGGTAGTGCTGAAGGGAATGGATGGAGCTGACACGCTGTTACCAGGCAGTGGGGAAAGCACGATGCTGGAAGGGACCGAGAGCTGTTTTAGGAAAACTCACAGCAAAGAGCCTGCTCTGAATGCTGGAGCCAAAAGGCAGGGATCAGCATGCTGAGGGAGCTGGCACCTGCCCTAGAACACTGGGAGCTGGCAGGAACACATCCCTCCCTGCATGAAAGGGGCTCTGTGTTTTACGGTTTCAAACAGTGCACAGGTTAAAAATAGGCTAGCCTGGGAATAGAGCAACGTAAAGACAATACTATGGTTTAGGGAAGGGAGAGGCTATTCTTTTCTCCATGATAAGTCAGGACAGAAAGCATTGCTGCTGTTTTCTGAGCAAGCACAAGAGCAGCTTTAGCAGCAGCTCTGCAGCCGTTGTTCTGTTTGCAGTGCTGCAAAGGCTGCAAGGACGAGTACGGGTGGGATGCAGTCATTTTGCAAACACAGAAGCAAAAAGCAGAGGCACTAGCCATAAAAGTGACACCAGCTGTTTTACAGAGGTGGAGGGCAGAAGTGGGAGGTTTGGCTGCTGCTCTGCAGGTGTGCCAGGATCAGTGTATATCTCGCATAGCCAGCTGGAAATATCACCACTTCTACCTGAAGGTGACCTCTGCATGGGAATTAGCTCTCAGGCCTGTGCTAGGGTCATAACATGAGTGTTCTCTCACTTCAAAATCTCCCAAGTTATCTTGTTATAAATTAAATTAAGTGTGCCCAGAACGGTTTGAGGAAACTCCAAGAAACCATCCCACAAATCAATCAAATGGAGCTGGAAACCTCCAACAGAGGGTGGTAGCAAGCATTTGGGCAGTGGTGGCTTGTGGATGGGGCAACAGCTGTCTGCAGAGCAGACACCTACTGCTATCTGCAGGGGCTGCAAAAAGGATATGGGGTGGTAGCTTCAATGTAGTTTAAGTATTGCTGTATTGCCGTAATTGGTCTCCTAGCAAAAGAGACTTGCCTTGCAGAAAAACTCTGCTATGCTAATGGTGATAAGAAACTTGTAATGCAATTACCGGTGTTGGGAGTATCAGAGGGCGATTCTCTGTTCTGGTGTCATTGAAAGAAGTTCAGTCTCACAAGGTATTTTTGAGCCTGAGGAAACATCTAATACCCAGTTTACCTTTTTATCAGCGGACTAATAAATTTTAGTATCAACAAAGTAATAAACTGCGTTCCTCAGACCGCCACAGACTTGTTACTTCAGAGGTCCTAATTCTGGGTTCCCTGAAACACAGCTCAGCCAAAACCAAGCTGTGAAGGACATTAGTGGAGAAGTTACCCACAACCCATGTGGATTATTAAAAACAGTCCTGTTTTTGCAGCTCTGAAAACTCCTTAATATTAAGGGTTTGGAGGCCTCAGAGTAAGAGTAGATATGACTTAGATGCCAAGATTTACTAAGTACAGTATATGGGCAACAGTGAGGCCAGACATCATTTTGAAGTGATGCATATTGGCCTTATAAATTAAGATCACAGTTTGCAGACGGAAACAGTAATACTGTTACTGAGCATGAATGGAGGAAGGAAGTGTATGCAGGAAGAGAGTCAGGTTTGATGTAGTGGCTCTGACCCTTTTATCAGGGAGTGTATTCTTAGGACCAAGTTTTCCTGTAAGGTCAGAAAGTGCTTTTTCATCCTGAGCTTATTGAGGCAGGTCTAGGAGGTGGGTGCTGTGATTGGCTCTGCTCTTAAACTGTTCATAAGTTTCTGTCCTGGTAAAGGGAAGAAGAGAAACAGAGTTTTTTTTTATGTGTGTGTGTAAATGGAATGGTAGAAGTCAACCTGAAAAAGTGATAGTAAGGAAGGACATCAGTTAGAAACGTTCAGTAGCAAGGAAAATATACAGTGTGTTAGAAGCTATACATAAGTTATTTATAACATAAATAATTTATTACAGCTTTTGGAATTCTTCTTGTCATCTTGACAACTGTCATTGTCATCGTAGTGGAAATGGGTGGCTGGTGTTCCTGAGGTTTGCTTTAGAAATAAGGTGGCAGTTGCAGATTGTGGAACTGAGATTGTGTTCATCGTGTTCTGGTTTCCTACTTATGTGGTATCTGAATCTTGTACTGCAGTCAGTGATGTCCTGAGTGATGGGGAGAGGGAGAGGAGCATTTACCAGGTGCTGCTGACCTGCATGGGGTCAGCAGCAGTGAGGTGCTTGGTAAGTGGTGTGGGATGGCAGGTTCCCTACAGTGCTCACTTGGGACTTAGACAGCTTTTGTTCACTGCAAAACATGCTTTAGAATGTAGAGAGAATCAGCTTACAGTGTCAGACCTTCATAACAGAAGTAAAAACCTTACAAACCAGGACAATAGGAAAGAGCCAATTGCTTTTTAGTCTATCAGTCATTTCATCCTCTGGGCTGTGCCTTTGCCCCACATCCCTTCTCCCGGGATGCTTTCCCTTCCCACCGACACCAAAGGTGACCACGGTAATGTGAACATGAGCAGAGCAACGATAACCTGTCACATTAAAAATATATATATTAAAAATACAAAAATCCTGTTCTCCTGTTTTCTGTCTCATGTCCCCATGTATCATTGTACTGGCCCTGGGCAGACAAGCCCACTATTACAATGTTGTCAGGGCCCTGCTAGTTTTCTAGTTCAAATCCTTGTTCATGCTGCTTGCTAAGTACTTGTTCACTGTGACAGCTTTCAGCCAAACAGAACACACTGAATGCTTCTTTCCAAACAGCTCTGTCCTGCTGGGCTTCAAGTGAAACAAGCCCTTCAGACTCCATCATGTGAACTTTTCATAAGGAACAATCTCCTTTAGACAATTCCTTTCAGAGATACTATCCGTGAAACTGGGACTTGGGGATGAGGTGACATCACAGCCTTCTTCCTCTGGCCAGGGTCATGGCCACCAAAGTTGTATTGTCAGGAGGCCTCCACATGGCATGGTGCATGATTTCCTTAATTACCTCATGTTTCCCCATTAAAAAAAAAAATCTACAACAACATTGAAGTGGGTTTTAATATGTTTTCTGTTGAAAGAAAAGCACATGCTTTCATGCAGATAGTCAAAGCCTGGGTTGTAAAATCAGCACTGATTAGTGAAAATGTAACTCACGTGGAGCTAAATCTCACAGGCAGATGTGCCAAAGCTGGTAGACCAAAGCAGAGAGATCTCTGCTCTTTCTGTTGGTGTCTGTACATTGTACCATTCCCCTCAGGCTTGCTGTCAGTGCTCCTCTTGGTAAGAGTTATACACAGAATCAACAAGAGGTTTGGTGGACCTGGCAAGGTGTGTATATTCTCACCAAGTTAGCAATTAGTGGGGGCAAAATGGGCTGTGTTACAGAGCCTGGGAATGTGCAATAGCTTGTGTGCACTTCAGTGGCAAGA
Source organism: Pavo muticus (assembly GCA_016647715.1). Taxonomy (NCBI): domain Eukaryota; kingdom Metazoa; phylum Chordata; class Aves; order Galliformes; family Phasianidae; genus Pavo; species Pavo muticus. The sequence continues at coordinate 159,995 of JACDJE010000622.1, forward strand.
ACTTAGCCTTTGGTCTCCTCCCACCCCATTGCTGAGAGACCTTAGGAAGGTACTGCCACCTTTCCAGGAGGTGGAGGTTGAACCCAAGCAACCATGACCCCAAGCATCTGCCATGCATGACCAGGGCAGATAGTAATATGGCAGAAGCACAAGACACAGTCATATGGAGAAAGCTGATGGAGAAGGAAGTTTGTAGGGATATGGTTTGGTGTAGAAAATTGTACTTACAGTGTGCTTGTGGCCATGATGAATGGAGCATATATGTGGATTTATGCTTTTTCCTCTCCTTGGTTTGGTAAGCTAAGATACAAAAAAACCCTCATGAATGACTTGATGTCTTGTACTGCTATTTCTTTTTTATTCGTATATTATTAAAGTACTATCCGTCTGCTCTGCTATATTAAAAAAAAAAATTAAGATATCCTCAAAATGTATTGAGAAAGCATTGGCCTGAGATATCTTAAATGCCTATTGGAAAACAAATGCAAATAAATGTCTTTCAGTCCCAAACGGTGCCTGGTTCTTCATGAAGACCAGTTCAGCTCCCCATCATTGAAACAGGTAATGGAAAATACTGCTTTTCCCACCTTCCATCATGAATCATATTGCAGTTGTGAGCTCTATAGAGCCTCTTTTCCATATCACTGTTGTATATGATGTTGTTTTCCAATAATGGATATAAATGCTATGAGTTCCAAGAGAAAGGAGTCTGATGTGCCTGTGAGAATTGTTCATTAGAAGGGGTTCTGAAATCTCAGCATAACTTGGTGTATTGGAGCATGACAGTTATGACACTTAGCTTACAGCTAAGGTGTTTGAAGCAGACATCAGCTCAGGGCTGCGAAGGATGTGCACAAGCCTTCAGCTATCTGAAAGTTGTGCCTGAAGTGGAATGTCTTTGCCCCACGCTTCTATAACTGTTAGTTTGTGAGCAAGGCTTTCTTTATCTAGCTGAGTCTTTCTATGGGTCAGACAAAGTCAAAGGAAAAATGGTTTAGATCAAAATTTGGTCATCAATGTGTGCTCTTTAGGATATTTTGTGTACATTTTGTTTTGTAAGTTCCCTGAGAAGTTTTGCTTTCTTCAGCTCAGAAGTAGCAATTTGGTTCTTCTAACTTGTAAGTTATCATCCATTTTCAGTCACATCGTGGAACAGCACCCACTGGTATGAAGCTGACCAATAATTCAGCACTTTGTGACACGTGCTGTGAACAGGACAGAGACAACTGTCAGGAGGTAGACCTTACAAGGTTCAGCAATGACATCTCTGTAGGAAAGCCCAGAGCACAGGTTTGCAGATGCTGTGGGGATGGGGACAGGCAAACCCTCACTATCTTATAGCACATCCATACTGCTGTGTTTATTCCTTTCCCTAAGGGAGCTGGGCTGCTCCAGCTACACTGTTCTAGATCAAATTAGTAAAAGATTGGAGTATGCGTGGAGTAACTTCACACACCTGTGTAAATGAGTGCACACAAGGGGTTTTACCATTGCTGTTCCCTATTGTGGAAGCTGTTCTTCACAGCTATGTGCTACCTTAATGAGATCACTGCCACCTGCAACTTCATGGCTATTCCCATAGCCAAATAATGAAGGAAACTTTAAGGCCAATTTTTAAAGACACTGAACAGATAATTACTGTTACGTTTTGTGAATTCCTCATTGATAGTGGATAGAGATCATCTTCACATTCAGTTGTTTATTTATGCTTCTTTTCACAACTCTGGACCACAATGCTGCGCAATTGCCATTGAGGCTACTGGGAGCTTTCCATGTGCTGTAATTTCGTAGGACCTCATTAATAACAACCACTTTTTGCACGTTCTTTGCCCTTTAAATATACTTAAATTAAGTATACACAGAGGAAAGGAGAATAAGACAAGTGATGAACTCCAGATAGAAGGACTTGAAGTAGAGAGAATTAACTACAATCCAGTATTGTATTTGTTTATGCTACTTAGAGGAACATAAATTCTGTGCTTAACTATTTTCTTTCAGAAGTACATATCACAGATTTCAAGTGCAGGCTGTGATAAATGCCAACAAATGCTGTATTCATTCTGCTGTGGTTCTCTCCTGTCCGCTCCTCTGCATTCTCTCCTCACTCTCGTAAATGAGAAATGCACGTTTCCAAGTGGAGGGGGAGTGAGGGGGCACTGGGATTGAGCTCTTTCTATGCAACCCTTGCTTTTTCACGATTCATTAAACCTTTTCTCCCTCGCGTGTAATTGGACCCCTCTCATTTACATGCATGAGGGATGCATAATTCTGAAGGTGCTGTGGTCCAAAGAAGGGGGAACAGGAGATGGGGAGATGGCCCCTGGGCTGGGATGCAAGAGACAAAATGGGTGAGAGCGAGCTGTGTAGCAGTGCTGCATGTCTGGAGCGGGTGAGCTGGGCATGGTATGCAGGCTGCAAGGCAGGTCCGTGCTCACCTTGGCTCCAGGATTTGAAGGCTGGCCTTTGGAACTGAGACCCTCCTTTTTCTTTCCCTGAGCTGTGAAAAATAGCTCACAGTATTTGCTATTTTTTCCTTGCAATGCTGTCAGATTTAATAGCATAGTCCCTCCTATTTGTGGTGGGGGAAAGCATCCTGCCAGAAAGTGAAATATTGGAGTTGACTTTGTGCTGAGTTAAATTTATTGAACTTAGAAAGCTGCATCCCATGCATGGCAGAACTCCTCACTGCCTTTACATGGGCTCTGTGCTGCTCATCCCCATGCAGCTCCTGAAGTTGTTGGGCCCTTGCTGGGCTCTGTGAAATACTGCCCTACTTTGTGTCTCTCACCAGTGATTTATCAGTCACATGAGGACATACTCATGTCCATGACGAGCTAAATACTCAATAACAAAGCTTATTTTTAAGCTCTGGTTTTGAATACCAGCAGCGTTTGCTGACTGATGCTATAGGTAAAGTATTTCATGTTTTGGGCGCATGTGTTGCAGGAGGATCCGCATGGAGCCTTAGGGATTGGCTTCCAGAGAGAGCAGTTTCCTTTTATGTCTGGTGAGATGGAGCTTTGTGGTGGTCACAGTTTGGTTATTTTCAAATCCTTAAAATAATAACAATAATAATAATAATAAATAAATAAATAAATAAAAGGAAAAAGAAGAATGAAATATTACCCTGTAGTGTAGGGTTTATGCCTGTTGTTAAGTGTTGAAACTCAATTTAGATTTTTTTTTANTGATAAACAGTGTGTATTAATATCATTCAGACAAGAACTAAAGCTTAAGGTGGAAATCCATATGCTGTGATGGCCATTAGTCAATGCAGAGCTGTTGAGTGGTGCTTGAGAATCTGAGTTGGGGGAGTGGATATTTCATCAGGCAGATTCCCTCACATTCCTGTGAGAAGTTTTTTGTCTAAAAAAGTTACTTAGTGAAAAATGTGACTGGGAAGGGATGTGGTAAGCCCTGTCCTTTTGGTCTGCTAAACCAAAGAGTCTGCTAAAGTCAAAGAGTGGATGGAGCCAATGGGGGGGTTGACAGAAGTATGTCCACCTCAGGAGAACTATGCTGCTTGTCACAATGATACATTTGGCTCAGTCTTGCCAACTTCAATGTTTTACAAAACAGACACTTCTTGGCTTCAATTTTGCTTGCTGGCTCTGGGCGGGTCACTAGTTTTTAAGTAAGCAAGTACATGTTGGGAGCTCTCAAGATGTGTCTGACTGACAGCACAGTTAGTTCCTTCTTGTTCTTAACTCGTAGTGATATCACATGAATGGCTTAGTTTCAGGTGCATGAACGTGAGATGTGCCAGAAGCACAAATAGTCTTATTCACACTGCTGCCTCCCCACAACATTTCTTCTCCTCTCTTTTCCTGAGTGCCAAAAAATGTCCATTTCTCTTTATAGCATTGCTTTGAATGTATTTTTCCTTAGGATGTAAAAGCCATAGGTTGCATTCTCCCCACTAAAAATTCATTCTTCTAAATTTTTAGAGTAGAAATGGTCTCCATCTCCTGCAGTACCTGAGGAAGACACAGGAGTTGGCAGAGGCAACTGTGCAGTGCACTGAGAGCAGCACCACTGAGGAAGGAGGGACTTGGTTTGGGCAAGGAGGAATGCTCAAAGCAAAAGAACTCTCCAGATGGCTGTACCTGCCTGCTTGGCACGTGGACTTTAGCAAAGCTTAATAGCTACCAAAACCAAAGAGAAGTTTTGTTTCCCGAAATGCCAGTTCTAAGAAAGTACATAAATAGTACTGAATAGGTGTAACAGTTTCTCCAAATATGTTACTGCTTCAAGTTCAACAATCGTTTTCCTACAGTAGGTAAGGGCATATGAATTGGAACCTGGTTTCATTTTGCCTTCCTTCTTAACTATTTTGTCCTACAAACGTTAGCTACTCACTGCAGGTGATAGCCAAATAATGTGGCTATCACCACCAGGAGGCTGCGTGTGGACTCAAGTGTATGGCTCTGCCATGAACACAGAAGGGCAACAAAACTGGTGAGGGGTCTGGAGCACAAGTCTTATGAGGAGCAGCTGAGGAAGCTGGGATTGTTTAGTCTGGAGAAGAGGAGGCTCAGGAGAGACCTCATTGCACTTTACAACTTCCTCAAGGGAGGTTGTGATGAGAAGGGGTTTGGCCTCTTCTCCCAGGCAACAAACAGGACCCGAGGAAATGGCCACAAGTTGTACCAGAGGAGGTTTAGATTAGACATAAGGAAGAACTTTTTCTCTCAGAGAGTGGTCAGGCACTGGAATGGCCTGCCCAGGGAGGTGGTGGAGTCACCGTCCCTGGCAGTGTTCAAGAGGCATCTGGATGAGGAGCTACAAGATACAGTTTAGTAGCTTGTGGTAGCAATGGTAATGGGAGGACGGTTGGACTAGATGATCTTGCAGGTCCTTTCCAACCTTGTGATTCTATGATTCTGTGATTCTATTCTAACACATGCCCCGCATGTGATTTGTCAGTGGAGCGCTATGGCAAAGCTGCAGTATTTTAGTTAAAAAAATACAAGATAAAAATCAAATAAAGGGAGTGGTGCCTTGTATATTTCAATTGGAGCCCAGTTCTGGTGTACAAATTTATAGGGGGATCTGGAACACCCTGAGTGCCCAGTATGGTTTAACAGCTGGAAGCAGAAACTAGCTACATTCAGTGAAGGTGGAGATCTTGCTTGCGTGAGCTCAATAGACCGTCAATGTTTGGAATGCATCTCCAAGATAGATAGATTTAATTTAATATCTGGGAAAAAAAATAAAATTGTAATCAGCCTTTGCAGGAGGTTTGAACAGATCAACTTAATGCTATCCCTCAGAGCCTAAGCTTCTATGAAAGGTGGACAAATACAAGGAAATCAGCTGGACATATCTGTACAAAGCTGCGTATGGTTTTTCTTGATGAGTTCCAAATATGTATTCCATGTCTGTCACCAAATAAACTCCAATTTCTACTACTTTTTTTTTTTTTTTTTTGTTCATCTGAAGAAATGACTCCAGCCCCAACCTGAGGAGTCACATAAAGGTTTCAGTTATCACAAGTCACCAATTCCCCATGCTGGATGCCTGCAGTGATGCTTAAGGTGATAACTGCTAATGACAACACAGTGATCTCACGTTCAGCTGCACTTCGTATTTATCCTCTGGTGCGCTCATTTCTTTTCAGAGGAATGAAGAGGGCATTTCAGTTTACAGCAGGCAGCACAGTCGATCTGTTGGCTGTAGTTGCCAAGCCCCAGACTTTTCAGGACACAGAATGCCTGAAGTTTACCCTTCTCATATCACTGTCCAAAAGGCTCTGGGTGTCCAATACCCACCGCTAATCCTGCTTTTATTTCTCTCAGCTGAGACTTGGATCCAGTCTGCGGCTTCCGTAGGAATAACAGAACAGCAAGGGGCTCCTTGCTGCAGCTGGGAAGGAAGGGAAACACTACTGCCCAGTTTCTGGTTTTTAGCATGCACCCAGGGACTGCCTCTGTTGTATTGGCATGGGGTGGTGGTTGGACTAGATGATCTTATGGTCTTTCTTTCTAATTCTAGTAAGACTTTGGTTCTATCATTTGTAGGTGGGGAGCGCCACCTGCTGCGGGCAATGCACCGAGCGACCCTTCAACGACTGTTACATCTGCATCATAACTGCACTGATGGGAAATGAGTACCAAAGTTGTGGTATTTTGTCACCTCAGCCTTCCATCAGTCATTCCAGCAGGTAAAGAGCAGCTGATCATCACTGTCAGTCAGAAGAACATCTTAACTGACACCGCTTGAAGATATTAATTTTCTGTTTAAAAAGATGAATGGCAAAAACTGATCTGTTAAAATGATCTGTCTGGGAGTTGGGAACTCCTCAGCAGTGTGTGGCCCTGCAGATCAATTAGACCAATGACTGTCAGAGCCCTGTGGGCACTAATGGCCTTAAGCAGCCCCACCTGTAGTCATCAGCAGCTCTGCTGTAGTCCTAGAGATGCTTGCTGCTGCCTGTCCTTGTGTAAGGCTGATCAAAGTGCACTTTGTCTTTGGAACAGCACTGATTAAACCAGCACAAGGTAAGGCACTATATATTCTGTGGGTTTCATGACGTGGAGTTGCATTTGTTTATACCCCTTTGGATTTCTTCCATCTGGTGCTGGGCAGTATCGATATGTTTTTCATGTTGTGATTGCTGGAAGTAGGGTTTATCAATGAGTTCTCTGGGCTCTGATGTGGATCTCTTTTCTTTTAAAAAGGTGTTGCTTGAAGTTGGCTGGTTCTTTTGAAATTTCTTTACCTATGCAGTAAGAAACCTTACATAGGCTGTAAGCTGAGTGAGGAAAAGCATTGCTGTTCCATGCTGTGAGCATAGCTCCTGGGCTTTTAAAGCAATTGTTTTATAGGGAGACAATATCTACTCTAGTTCAAACCAGGCCTGTCCAACACCTCTCTGCCAACAGGAAGGGTGTGCAGAGATTCTGGAGCAGAGCTGTCTGCAGAGGCTGATTTGGAACATATGGGTCTATGGTGTTGGAAGGGACCTCTGAAGGTCACCTCACCCATTGCACACGCAGCAGGTTTAGCTCTCTCAGGTGACTCAGGGCCTCGTGCCACTGCGTTTCCAGCTGTCTCACGCTGTGAAACATTGGAGTCCTTTCTTTGTGTTGTTGCAGCTCTTGGGCTGTGTGAAGGTTAATGGGTTCTGCGTGACATCTGGGCTGTGTGATGGTGCAAAGTGAGTCCTTCTGCATGAAGAAATAAAGCCATGTCCCTGTGCAGATGCTTCAGAGGTGCTGCCATGTAGTGTCATGCCTTTCTCTTTATCATTCTAATTTTCTGATGGTGTCTGGGATTGTGAGAGGTGAGAATGGCTCTTGATCTGCAGGTGAAAACAAGTGCCTTCCCTGTCTGCAGCAGATATATTAAGAGCAGGTCTTTGATTCTTCTGCCATCGTGTGGCTGACAGAAGGCTGCAGGTCTGGTTATGCTGTGTGGTAAGGGCTTGATTCCCTCATTAGTAACAGCTGAATGAATAAAAGATCTTCTTATAAGGGACATTATGAACATTCTTCCTTTCCTCAATCCTTTAGCAGGAAAAAAGAGATTTTCAATGCTTGAGCAGCTCTCCAATCCCTGCTAGAAGAGAGGAGCAGTGGGAAGGGCTGCTCATCCTGGGGAGAATGATGTTAGGGCCATGTCCCAACAAGAGTCTGGGGTCCAGGGCACACATTGGCTCACGGAGTCCTGGATGTGTAAGTAAGTGACTTGTTAGGCAAATGTGTCAGCCACAATTAGTGCTCTGCTGCACTAATTGTGAGAGAGCAGGGCTGCACCATCCTCCACAGCCACTGCCCGTGCCATTCAGCCCATTTCATTCCATATAGCCACTCTTGAGGCCACACTGGGATACTAATATGGCAGTTTTTGGAGGAGGGAACTGCAGGCTGGGCGCTTGGACCTCATCGGAGTTGAGGATCTGTTTCTAAGCTCCAAAAGATGGATTTGCATGGCTGAGTGATAGCTGCTTTCTCCTGCCACTCCTACAAGGAAGTGAAGCAGAGAGTCTTCAATTTCTAATATTTATTCATATTAAAATGGTGATATTAATATTGATTTATGACAATGATGTATGGATTTGCAAATAGAACCTCTTTAATACAGAAGTGATGAAAATAGTAACTCCAGCTGAAAAGAAGGATGGAGTAAGGTCGTACAAGAATGTGATCTGTAAAAGGGGTGGGAGGGAGGGAAGGAAACAGTGGGAAGATGTTTCCTTCCACAGATGTGATGCACTGAAAGGAGAGGAGTGATGCAGCTGGGAGGGGTATGTGGCTGGCAGCTGCCACCTCTTGGATTTGGCTGCACAGCAGCGTGATCTTCCACCAGGGACTTGGGTGAAAAGCAGGGCATGAGGAGAGAGTGTGCTGAAAGCTGGGATTCTCCTACCCATAAACATTCACTTTTTTTTTTCTTTTTTTTCTTTTTTTTTTTTTTTTGCTTAAAACACAAGGCTCAGTTTCATCCAGGACAGCATAATGCCATAAAATCATAAAATATCTTGAGTTGGAAGGGATCCAAAGGGATAATTGAGTCAAACTCCTGGTAATAATAATTTGGTAAGCCTTTAAATAGAAGATATCTGTGATTACCTGAGAACAGACAGTGACTTGAGGCCTTTCTGTTCTGTGTAACATATTACACCATAGGTACAGGACAATCTTACAGAAAGCTTTGCTGTCTCATTCTAGCAGAGCTCAGCCTGTAGCCAGCACTACAGGCTGCAGCAGCAGAGCTGGACACAAGCATGGAGGCTCACAGCAGAACACAAGGACAGCTCATGCTTTCTTTGCCATGCTCTCAACAGAGGCCTGTGAGACATACCTTAAGAAATACAAGTATCGGGGAAGCATTTATGCCTTCTAGCTGAACGGCAGCTTAAGAAATTCTTATGTCCTAAGGCATTCAAAAGTTTTATCTTCACACTTCTCTACCTTGAAACTTTCCTGTCAGAAAAGAAAAACAAAACAAAAAAAGCCTTGCTCCAGCTGGATCACCTCTCACCTAAGCCAGGTGCTCCTTTTAATTTAATGATGTGTAGTGTGGTGGGGCACCTCTCGCAGCTGTGAGCCCTGGGAAATAACCTAGATCCACAGGGTGAAATACAGGGAGTTTATGATATTACTTGCCCAGAGATGTTGTGGATGCTCCATCCCTGGAGGTGTTCAAGGCCAGGTCAGATGTGGCCCTGGGCAGCCTGATCTGGTGCCTGATTTATTGGTTGGCAGCCCTGCTACAGCAGGGGGTTGGAACTAGATGCTCTTTGAGGTCCCTTCTAACTTAAGTTATTAAATGATTCTGTGGCTTACAACCAGCTGATGGTGCCCTCATGTCAAGCTTTTGCCACATCTCCAGCCCTCTGCTGCTAATCAGTGCACTATCTATATATATGCACACCTGTTATGGGCACAAAACAAGCACTGCAGAGCTACATCTGTAAAAGCTCATTCTCCTATTGGACAGCTGCAACAGTAAGGTACAAGAGGTGATGCCTGCCACTGTGTGTTGCTTTCCTTCACCCTCTCCCTTCTTCTCACCTCTAGGAGATTACTTTTTCAGTAGACTGAATACACCTATTTTCCTCATTACCCTTCTTTCCCAACCCAGAAACTGAGACTTCTTGCATTTCCATGCTTAAGTTCAGGTACTTGTGGCACAAAAAGCCAGAGCTACTGCCCTCATTATCCTTGTGGAGTCATAGAATTGTTTGAGCTGGAAGGGACCCCTGAAGGCCATCACTACAACCTCTCTGCAATGAGCAGAGACACCTACAGCTCCATCAGGTGCTCAGAGCCCCATCCAGCCTGACCTTGAGTGTCTTCAGGGATGGGGTGCCCACCACCTCTCTGGGCAACCTGTGCCAGTGCCTCACCACCTTTATTGTGAAAAACTTCTCCCTTATATCCAGTCTAAATCTCCCCTCTTTTAGTTTGAAACCATTTCCCCTTGTCCTATTGCAACAGATCCTGCTAAAGAGTCTGTCTCCTTCTTTCTTAAAGCTCTCTGAGGCAGCACTCTCAGTAATTTACCTACTCTAAACAAGACTGTGTAATCTATTCCTGTGACTTGCTGAAGGATAGAGAGCACAGATAAAGGGGAGTCTGGATTTCCTAACAGCAAATCCACAACACACCACAGAGCAGGCTGTCATTCATCTGCTTACAGAAAAACAAACAACAACAACAACAAAAACACAAAAAAACCCCACCATCCTACCTCTGGGGTTCTGTCTGTATTTTAGCAATCAGTGCCTTTCCTTTGCTCACATACTGAGGAAACTTTCAGGCTGGATTCCATGGTCTCAAGGTCACCATAACTCAGCAAACAGACCTACATTACAGTAAGAGGACTCCAATCTACATAATGAAAACACAGGACAAAAAAAANGAGAGAGAGAGAGAGAGGAGAAATTCTCAATGCTCACGATTGCCCTGTTCGAATTATGGGAGTGAAAGCCCGGGCCCCCTAACCTACTGTCTATAAAGCAGAGCTTTGAAAGAGAGCTGCAACCTACAAAAGCTGTCAATCTTTCTTGCCCCGAAAGCCTGGGTTCACATGGCTTCAAGTGACAGCCCTCCTCCCCCGCACACAAAGCATCAATCTGGCTCTCCCCCGAGCACCCACAGCCCATTGTGCAGCCGCAGGTGCCTCACACAGCACCCACAGCCCCCAGCGCAGGCCCGGCACAAAGGCAAGGCAGTGAGGGTGCCAGCCCGCTCGCTGCACCGATTCTTGCTGTTTTCAGCCTTCTTTTTTTGTGGGGTGTTTCTGCTTCAGAGCCTCCTTGGTGGTTAGGGCTGGCTGGGGGGGTTGGCACTGAGTTCCTGGCAGATTAAAGTGTCCCAGGTTCTCTGCAGAGCTTGGGTAATCTGCCTTGTCACTTGCTGCCTCAGTTGCCTCTGTGTAAAATGGAGTGATGATTTCTCTCCTCTATCCACACCTCTCCTTTTTCATAGAAACTGCACATCTGAGGAGATGGGGATGTGTTTGTGTGATGGCCTGTGCCCAGAACAAGGTGACACTTCTGTCACAAAACAGATTAGTGGTAGTGGTAATGAAGAAGGGAGATGTAGATTAGATATTAGATATTAGGAAGAAATTATTTACTCAGAGGGAGGCGAGGCCCTGGCACGGCTGCCCAGAGAGCTGTGGATGCCCCATCCCTAGAGGTGCTCAAGGCCAGGTGGGATGGGGCCCTGGGCAGCCTGAGCTGGTGGGGGCAGCCAGCCCATGGCAGGGGATTGGAACTGGGTGGGCTTAAGGTCCCTTCCAGCCCAACCACCCCGTGACTCTATGATTCTATGCTGTGTCATATCCTGCAGCTCTAAAAGTGGTGCTACTTTGTCTCATGCCATTTCCCAGATCTGAATTGTGAATGATTTTTCCCCAGTCAGATCCAGCAGAACTGAGTTGGGTTTGGAAAATCCAGAAGGCAGCTGTAGAATTTATGGTGCCAGGAGACCGCACAAGGAAACTGGATATGGAGAACAGGGGGTTCACCCATCCACATGCCAATAGAAGTGCTGTGTAACTGGCTATTACTGTTAATTCTTTTCTTACAGCACAGCTCTTCTATTTTGATCTCTTTCAGCAGAAGTGCATTGTTTGGTGCGGGGCAAACCAAGAAGCCTTGTGCACGCACAAGTTGCTCAATAACCTCATTTTTACTGAGTTAGGATTTCATGAAATGAGCCTCTTTCAACTTCCCTTTATGCATCAGCAAAAAAGCAAACAAGCTCTTTCACCAATCATTTTTATTCTTAAAGGTCTCAGCAAGGCTCCCTTCATCACTGCACTGACACAGCTATGTCACTTTAGAGCTGCATCCCAACCTGGGCTCTGTGGCTGGGATGCTGCAGCAGCATAAGTCCTGCAGCACAGAGCCGAGTGCAGGCTGATTGCGGGAGGATTCCCTTTGCTTCTGGGGAGGTTTTGCTTCAGTGGCTGCAAATTAAAGTGACACTGCGATTGAAGTCAGCGCAATGAAATGATGCACTCGATGCTTTGATCTTGGTCCTTAGATAGAATGCTCCTTAAAAATAATAATAATAAAGGAACTGCTGACTAATTTGGTACTAAGCATCAGTCAGAGTTGGAAAATGCCTAAGCACAGAGCATGCTTGTAGACGTGCTGATAACACCTGTAGGAGAAAGCAAGTAGAAATTGTATGTTCCACTTTTCTGTGTTTCATTTCATGTGGATGTTTAAAAGCAGCAACCAGAGCCAGGGCTGAGAGCGTCATAGAATCATTAAGGTTGGAAAAGGCCTCTTAGATCACCCAGTTAAAAACAACAACAACAACAACAACAAAAACAAACAAAAAAACCCCACATTTTTATTTTGAGCTCATTTAAGGAGAAATCACAGCTGCAGAATGCCAGCTCTGCGGCAGAGAAGCACAAAGCTGAGCGTATGAAAGGAAGCAGTTTCATTGCTGTTGGCTTTCTCCCTGTTCAAATGACAGAGCACCTTCAGGCAGAATTTGAGCCTCCTCCCAAAATATCTGAGAAAAGCAAATTCAAACTGGCGTTGGCTTCTCGCAGCAGTTTCTCACAGTATGTGATCAAATGATTGTGTCTTATGTTACTTGTGGTTTTCTTCAGTCACCTTCAAGACTAGATAGAATGAGTGGGTTATCCAGAGCATCAGCACACAGGAAGGCTCAGCTGTTTCAAGCCTGGCTTCCTTTACTACTGATTCCTACCGTTGTCAGTAACAAAAATTGTCCAATTTCTGGTGTAGGATCAAGTCATTAAATTAGAGGCTTACAGCAATTCTCATCTTCTTTTTGGGAGTGTTGCTCTCAAGTAGCAGCTCTTGCTTCCTTCTCAGGGCTGAGTCAGTTCCAAACGACTTTAAATTTATGCCATGCACACGAAATGGCAGTCTAAATAAGGTACCTCTTACTGAAGGTAGCTGTCATCACTGAACAATAAATAAAAAGACATCTAGGGCAGCATATAGGGTAGATCTATATGCTTCTTTCTTACGTAAGCAACTTTCCAAATACACACAAGTGATTTAATAGAAACACTTGCATTTAAAAATAAAGCCACCAGCCTGGGAGCTAAGATGAGTTTAACTCATGTGAGATATAATTTGCAGTAAGGAAACTGGAACTGAACTATGGAAGTGATTCATTAACAGTATATTCAGCTCCACCACGGTGTTGCAGACAGTTATGCTAGGCCTTAATTGCTTCTGTTATCATATTCTAGAGCTCATTAGTGATAAACAGTGTGTATTAATATCATTCAGACAAGAACTAAAGCTTAAGGTGGAAATCCATATGCTGTGATGGCCATTAGTCAATGCAGAGCTGTTGAGTGGTGCTTGAGAATCTGAGTTGGGGGAGTGGATATTTCATCAGGCAGATTCCCTCACATTCCTGTGAGAAGTTTTTTGTCTAAAAAAGTTACTTAGTGAAAAATGTGACTGGGAAGGGATGTGGTAAGCCCTGTCCTTTTGGTCTGCTAAACCAAAGAGTCTGCTAAAGTCAAAGAGTGGATGGAGCCAATGGGGGGGTTGACAGAAGTATGTCCACCTCAGGAGAACTATGCTGCTTGTCACAATGATACATTTGGCTCAGTCTTGCCAACTTCAATGTTTTACAAAACAGACACTTCTTGGCTTCAATTTTGCTTGCTGGCTCTGGGCGGGTCACTAGTTTTTAAGTAAGCAAGTACATGTTGGGAGCTCTCAAGATGTGTCTGACTGACAGCACAGTTAGTTCCTTCTTGTTCTTAACTCGTAGTGATATCACATGAATGGCTTAGTTTCAGGTGCATGAACGTGAGATGTGCCAGAAGCACAAATAGTCTTATTCACACTGCTGCCTCCCCACAACATTTCTTCTCCTCTCTTTTCCTGAGTGCCAAAAAATGTCCATTTCTCTTTATAGCATTGCTTTGAATGTATTTTTCCTTAGGATGTAAAAGCCATAGGTTGCATTCTCCCCACTAAAAATTCATTCTTCTAAATTTTTAGAGTAGAAATGGTCTCCATCTCCTGCAGTACCTGAGGAAGACACAGGAGTTGGCAGAGGCAACTGTGCAGTGCACTGAGAGCAGCACCACTGAGGAAGGAGGGACTTGGTTTGGGCAAGGAGGAATGCTCAAAGCAAAAGAACTCTCCAGATGGCTGTACCTGCCTGCTTGGCACGTGGACTTTAGCAAAGCTTAATAGCTACCAAAACCAAAGAGAAGTTTTGTTTCCCGAAATGCCAGTTCTAAGAAAGTACATAAATAGTACTGAATAGGTGTAACAGTTTCTCCAAATATGTTACTGCTTCAAGTTCAACAATAGTTTTCCTACAGTAGGTAAGGGCATATGAATTGGAACCTGGTTTCATTTTGCCTTCCTTCTTAACTATTTTGTCCTACAAACGTTAGCTACTCACTGCAGGTGATAGCCAAATAATGTGGCTATCACCACCAGGAGGCTGCGTGTGGACTCAAGTGTATGGCTCTGCCATGAACACAGAAGGGCAACAAAACTGGTGAGGGGTCTGGAGCACAAGTCTTATGAGGAGCAGCTGAGGAAGCTGGGATTGTTTAGTCTGGAGAAGAGAAGGCTCAGGAGAGACCTCATTGCACTTTACAACTTCCTCAAGGGAGGTTGTGATGAGAAGGGGTTTGGCCTCTTCTCCCAGGCAACAAACAGGACCCGAGGAAATGGCCACAAGTTGTACCAGAGGAGGTTTAGATTAGACATAAGGAAGAACTTTTTCTCTCAGAGAGTGGTCAGGCACTGGAATGGCCTGCCCAGGGAGGTGGTGGAGTCACCGTCCCTGGCAGTGTTCAAGAGGCATCTGGATGAGGAGCTACAAGATACAGTTTAGTAGCATGTGGTAGCAATGGTAATGGGAGGACGGTTGGACTAGATGATCTTGCAGGTCCTTTCCAACCTTGTGATTCTATGATTCTGTGATTCTATTCTAACACATGCCCCGCATGTGATTTGTCAGTGGAGCGCTATGGCAAAGCTGCAATATTTTAGTTAAAAAAATACAAGATAAAAATCAAATAAAGGGAGTGGTGCCTTGTATATTTCAATTGGAGCCCAGTTCTGGTGTACAAATTTATAGGGGGATCTGGAACACCCTGAGTGCCCAGTATGGTTTAACAGCTGGAAGCAGAAACTAGCTACATTCAGTGAAGGTGGAGATCTTGCTTGCGTGAGCTCAATAGACCGTCAATGTTTGGAATGCATCTCCAAGATAGATAGATTTAATTTAATATCTGGGAAAAAAAATAAAATTGTAATCAGCCTTTGCAGGAGGTTTGAACAGATCAACTTAATGCTATCCCTCAGAGCCTAAGCTTCTATGAAAGGTGGACAAATACAAGGAAATCAGCTGGACATATCTGTACAAAGCTGCGTATGGTTTTTCTTGATGAGTTCCAAATATGTATTCCATGTCTGTCACCAAATAAACTCCAATTTCTACTACTTTTTTTTTTTTTTTTTTGTTCATCTGAAGAAATGACTCCAGCCCCAACCTGAGGAGTCACATAAAGGTTTCGGTTATCACAAGTCACCAATTCCCCATTCTGGATGCCTGCAGTGATGCTTAAGGTGATAAACTGCTAATGACAACACAGTGATCTCACGTTCAGCTGCNAAAAAGAAGAGAATGAGCCTTTTGCATGTGATTCGTGTCTAAAAACACCCACGCAGCTCATCCCATTGACCTCAAAAGACAGAAATGCTGCAGCAAGCCACTTCCAGAGAGGGAATTCATGGGCACGAAACCACAGTGAACAAAGAGCTGATGAATTATCAGCTCTTCAGAGCTAATCTGCTCAGCAAATATTAATACAATTAGTCTTAATCCCCAAGTCTCATAGTTTTTAAGTTATGCCTCATTTTTTGAAGTATGGAAGCTTATCATTGGCTTCAGCTGGAAGTAAAAATGAGAAGAAATAGGTGAATCAAGAAACCTAGAAACCATTTCTTTTCTCTCCCTGTAAGTAAGCAGCAACTAGGCATGACCAGAATGGCAGAGATGACGTTCGACGTGGCTCTCATCAGGCTGTTCCAGAAATACTGCTCTGCTGGCTCTCCAGCAGCGGGATACGCTCAGGGCTGCCTGCTGCCATCCCCACCCACCATGCATTGAGCAGGGAGGGTCAGAGGGGCTGTGCTCATGCTCTGGGTGCTGCTCAGAGCTCTGTGCACCCCAGCCAGATCAGCCAGCACCTAACCACCCCCTTGAGTCTGCTTATACATATGTTTGCTGTGGGTGCACAGATGTGCTATTGGAGCAGGTATTGGGGAGCAGAACAGATAATGGAATTCAGAATAATAATACAACAAAACAAAGTCCTTTGATAGACTGATACACCCCCCCCACACACACACGTACAAGTTATCACAAGACAAGACATTTCAAAGGCTTCATTTTTGACACCTACTCATGGAAAAAACAATTTAAAAATAGCAGAATTTCCTTTGATACATAAAATCCATCTCCTGCTCAGCGGCGGTGTTGAACAAGCACATTCCGCAGTGCTTTTCCTCTATTGTTTCGTCCCAGAGATGAGCTCAGTGCTGTCCCCTTTCCAGGTGATGGTTGTTACCAGTGAGAGGATGTGACAGGCAGTTTAGAAGTTTCCTTTTTCGCCTACTCAAGAAAGAAGAGCTTGGAAGCTTGCAGCGGTGAAGTGATTTCTTGCCATTTCTCTCTTTGTGCTTAGCTGCAGGTTTCCACCTCTGGTCTGCAGCACCCCAGGGAAAATACATGCTCCTTGTAAGCTGTCAAGACAAGGTAACTCACTGAAGGAAGTCATAATCAGGAGGCTTAAATTAGCTGTACAGAGGGCTGCGGCTTCACTGGAAAATACTTAGGTGCTGCATACTGATAGGAATTGAAAGAAGAGAGAGAAGTCCTGGATGCTGTGGTTGGCAGAGAAGCAGCATTTCTTCCTTTCCCTCCTATGACCTGGCAAAATGCTGTTCTTATCTTTTAATTTATGCACATCTCCCATCTTTCTCCATTTTAACCAGAGCAGCACAGAGGATTTACTCTTTGCATTTTTTCTGCCTTCTTCCCATTTGCCCCTTTCCTTTGCTCCAAAGGGCTTTCTTGCATGCAAGATGGCAGCCACCCGCTTCTATTGTGAGGCTGCAAATGTAAACAGCCACTCACTGAGCACAACCGCCGTTGGGCAGAAGAGGGCCCAGCTGGGACTGGGATCTACAAGTGGACTATTAGCAGCCAAGTAGTGGACTGAAGCTGGTTATTTTTATTGCTGCCCTGAGGAGATAGGTCAGACAAGGCAAAACATTAGTATAACCAGCAAAGTGTAAGCATCTGAAGGCTTCTGCAGGCTCTGAGATGCCTGCATGCTGCATTTTTGCACAGCGCTGGTTGGCAGCAAGATGTTTTTTTCATGATAGTGTTTGTAACAAGAAATCTATTGAAGGAAAAGCATGAAGTGCACTTGACTGATTTCTCACATCTCAGTTTTAAAAGCCAGTTCTGCATTTTTCTTTGCTTGATAAGTTACGACTTGTCAGTATCAACGTCATGCATGAGGTGGGATTGCGGCATGTGCTGAGCCCACACCTCCAGAACTGCCCAGAGATGCTCTGTACTATCCAGCTGTCCATCCTCTGCCAGAGAAACAAGAAAGAAGGTGGCCATGCTTCTGTTGTGCTGCTTTGGGCATCAGCAGCACCAACCAGCATTGCTGCTTGGCAGAGCTGGGCTGCCCTGTGGGGTGAGAACATATGACAGAGGCAGATGTTGCGATACAGAAATAGCCTTAAGCAGTGGATATGTCAGCGCAAAACCACCATGCCTGCTGTAGCCACTGCCCTCAGCCAGACACAGGCTGTGCTTTGTTGTAGGAAGTGGGACAGTAGAGACAGAACTGAACCCGCCTGCCTGAATTCTCCACATGCTGTTACGGCAGCTCTTCAGGCCGCAGCGACATCCCGCGTGGTGCCAACGCAGCAGCTGAGTTCCCAGAATAGATGCACATAATTTTTTAAAAATCTGTTGTGATGTCAGAAAGCTTCCCTTTTTAGCTCTTGCCTCATCTATCAGCTATAACTCGCTTATGGGTGCTGAGCCGTGAATGTAGGCTAGCAGCTAACGTAGGCTCAGATTTACAAAATCATTTGAAGAAGATCAGTAAGGGGGAGTCAGAATCTCCAAGGTGGCTTTAATGGCCACAACCTCACGGCACGATGGAAACAGGAAAGTATGATGGAAATACAAAATATGAAATTGTAATGCAGGGATGCCATTCCGACATGCTTGCTAGCCATCATCAGCAAAGAGTTAAGACATAGAGTAGATAAATGTTTTGCTTGGCCTATAAAAGTCAAAGGCCAAGAAGAGGGACAGACAGAAGGATTTCTACATTACTCCCAGAACTCAGCACATCTCTCCCTGCAGAAATAAGCACTCTTCAAAGTGCTTATTTCTCTCTAAGACTGATAAACACAGCTTTGGGTGAAAGCTTCACATGGAGACACCTGAACCATCAGTACACATCCAAAGTGAAACAAGAGATTGGGTTCTGTCCTCTGGGACCTTCAGAGGCTGTGCCAATTGGCACAGCACTGACCATTCATCTTACAAGACAGAGCCCACCTCGCTTCCAAACACCTATTCAACCAAAGCATTAAACATCTCTTCTGCCACTGCCCATGAATCAAAGACATCATAAAGTCCAAGCAATAATGTGAACGTGGCTAAAAGGCTGCAACAGGTGTTGTGTACTTAAACCAGAACTGTTTGCTGTTCTTTCTTTCTGCGTAAATACCACAAGGCAAGAGCATGTGGTGTATGCATGACATAAATATAGGAGGAAAAAACAAAAGTTAAGTAGCACCTTAAGTAGACACACCTTACGGAAAACTCCTGCACACAGCAAGCACCTTTCTTCAGCAGAGGTGCAGAGCACTGTGCTGCATCACAGAAAATAGCAAAGGTCAGAGTCGCATGGGGGCTAGCATCTCAGATAGGACTGTTTTATTTTATTTGTTAAATTGGTTTGTCAATGGCTGGTATTGATCATTTCCAGCTCCTTTTTTTTTTTCTTTTCAGCTGCAGTCTTCACTCTCTCATATCTATAGTTAAAGACATATTTATTCTTCTACCACTGTAACTTTAGCACCTTTAACAGCAAAACTCTCTCTTTTTCTGTCTGATCATCATACTCCTTCTCCCCTATCCCTTTTTTTTTTTCCTTTCTCCAAACAGTTGAGGTTGCCAAGCTACTTCTGGCTCCTTTTCCAGCCATATTTCCCTGGGATCCCTTTGTAAGAACACAAAGTCATGAATCAGCAAACTGCTGCACAGTTACTTGCTTCTAGTTGCTATGATGCAATTAACCATCAACAAAATGGTTTGATGTAAATCAAACTACACTTAATCAATCAACAGTGCGTGCATGTGTGATAGGGATTCTTGGAAGATTTTAATTTCAGATTAAGTATTTGTGAAATTCCCATCAGTTGACAGTACAGAAAGTTTCTAGGTGATGTGTGTGAAGGTGCAGAGTATTTGAGGGCAGAGCTATCTTAATCCAGTGGTTTATTATTATTTAATAAGCAAGGGACATACATCTTAGAAATGCTCAGCTATATAGCTAGATTGGCAGTCAGATTGAAAACCAAGCATCAGTACATTTACTTATTTACTGCCCTTCAATATGAGCTTTGCCAATTGCAGATTAAACTAGTACAGAGATAAGGTCAAAGATGGCACATTAGCACATCCAGAGCCCCTGGGAAGTTCCCTCTCTTCAATCTATCCCAAATTATTTTCCAGATAATTTATGGGATGTTCATCCTCTATAATTTGTTTGCTGCCTTCAAGCTATATTTTGCAAGAGGCTGTAATACCAAGGGAACCATGGGTTGTAAAACAAGTGTGTGTAATCCCTTTCACATGGAGATTTGGTGCTGAGCTTATGGGAAGCCAATAGCTAATGGAAAAAATAATTCCAAATGAATCAGTGGAGGGAAAAAAAAAGAGAGAGAGAGAGAATAATGAGCTATACTACTACTCTGAAAGGGTGGTCAGGCACTGGAATGGGCTGCCCAGAGAGGTGGTGGAGTCACCGACCCTGAAGGTGTTCAAAGAACGTTTGGATGTTGTGTTGAGGGACATGGTTTAGCGAGAACCATTGGTGATGGGTGAATGGTTGGACTGGATGATCCTGTGGGTCTTTTCCAACCTTAGTGATTCTATGATTCTATAATTCTATGATCATGCAACCTTCTGGGAGTGATTTCAGACTTCAGTTCTCAAGTTCTGCCACTAGAGGGTAATAAAAACTAAAATACTGGAATTCACGTGGCATTGACACCTCTGCCAACCTCAGCTGCAGAAGTGTCCCTGCACCGGAGCACCTGTAATAGGGCAGCATCATCTGGGGCCAAAATCAGCTGAAGTTACCTTGGACAGAGCCAGAGCATTGGCTGAAAGGCTCACTGCCAAGCTTGCCACCCGTAGGGAACTTCAAGGTGTTCTGACTACACAAGGTCCACCTAAACACTGCTTTTTAAAAATCTGGATTCTCATAGAAAAGTACTAGATTTGGACATGAAAAGCCTAAAAGCCAGGAGAAGCTCAAAGCCACTTCACAACTCTTCTTTCATTATGTCATCACCAATAGAACAATTGCTTTAGTATTGACACCCAGGTGGATGCACCTGGTTTGTCTTCCTCCCCCCAAAGCCACCATATCTCATTTCTACCAGCTATCCCCTATATCCCGTTCCTGGGATTATTCTTCCATTCACATACCTTTTGGCAGGGGGGATATTTGCCTTTCCTCCCAAGGAAGGTCTCCAGGAGCTTCCCACTCAGGATAGAGTACATAGCCAGGGAGGACCTCCGCCTACTGCCACTTCTACAGAGATCACCATCTCCCTTTAGCAAGTACTTGAGCACTCTGGAAAGAAACTCTTAAGCAGAAGATTTAGAACACTGAAATAAATGGGACTGCTTGAAGCACTGCACTGCTTGGAAGGTGTCAGGAGCTAAATTATTCTGGAAGCATCGAACCATATGCTGTCAAGAGTAATCCTATGTTGGCAACAAGAGGATGGACAAAGCAGCCCGATAGATCCCTTCTTCCCATCCTAGCATCTATAATTTCTCTGTTAATGACTTGTAATCACAACCTACATGTCAGGGCACATTTTGATTCCTTGCTTGATAAAGCGCCGAGGCCAGTAAGATCATTCAATTAACTGCATGGTCCAGTGCCTCCTCCAGCGCCAAAGCCTCCCATCCCACATAAGCCAGCACTGTCCTCACATGTTTCTGCAAGGGCCCAGGGGGAAAGGAGCAGAGCAGAGAGAAACAGTCATTCTCCTCATTTAAAAATATAAAACACATTCAGGACCACATGTAATAGTGTTGTAAATCTTATTTCCATAAAGCATCTCCGGGGCTAATTCACAAGACATTAATCATATTCCATCTTCTCCCAGCTGTTAACTCATCTGTATGGTTTTTAATAAATGATTTTGTGTGCATTTTCAAGAGACAAAACTCTGCCAACAAAGGCTGGTCTACTCAGTGCAGAGGTTTCTGTGGTCTGGAGGAACAAAGGCCACCAAGCAGGCTCCAGAGCCTGCATGGCAGGTCCTGCCCCCCAGCTGAGCCCTTGCAGCGCCGGTCAGGGTTACCTCACCGCCATTCAATGACGCCCTATGGTGATGAGGTTTGGCTAGGGGACAGGCAGTAATATATTTCCAGGTCACTTCCTTCAAGCGTGATCTGATTTATTCCCAGTCAGTTCATTGCCGTTGTTCAGTGGCAGAAACTTTAATTATTCCTTTAAATCTCATTTCAAACTCCAAGCACTGCCTTCCATCTCCCTCTTGCCTCCTGGACACTGCTTCTTTTTGCCACACCTGTCAGAAAGATAGTCTTTCCAGGAAAGGTCTCATTTCATCTCCATGTTGTGCCAAGGGGGGAAAGAGCTATCAGGAGCTCTGGGTTCTGCTGTTTCAAGAACCAGGATACATGATTGTCCCCAACCAGAGAACGCCACAGCTTATCCAGAGAAAAGCTGCACCTCTTTAAAATGCTGCACGTATAAGTCTTCCTTGGCAAGACAGCAAGTGACTCTCAGCTGAAGCAGTGAGGTGACCTACTGGGCAATGGTGTTTTGCATTACAAAGTCTGCTCAACACCCTCCTCCACTCACATCCCAATGCAGAGCCCCACTGAACATCCCATGGCCCTCAGCAGGTTGATCTCTTTTTGTTTCTTGAAAAAGAAGTCTCCTAGACTGCCAGGCTTGTGACTCTCTATTAAATCAATGTGTTTTTCCTCCTGGCTGTCCTCCTATAACCAGCCAGGCAGCAGGCTTACCCTCAGCCCCTTCTTTCTGGGGCTTCCTTTCCATATGTAAAGCCAGATTTGGAAGGATTGCATTGTCTAACTCCATCCCCTAAATCAGCTTGCTGGCTAATCCTGTTTTAAGTGTACATGTTTAAGGGAACATCACCGTGGCTGAAGAAGCCCCTCTCTTGCACCAATTAATTACACAAAGTAATGTTAACAGCAGCCTCAAACTCCAGGAGCCCAGGTATCGAGGGGAAAGTGTCAGAGGTTTTCCAAAAGCAGTTTCCTCTCCATTGTGAAGGCTATAAGAATGAAAGGCAGGGAGCCACATGCTTTCATCGGAAAGGGAAGAGCTAAGTATCTTGATAGGACAAGAGGAAGCGATTTCAAACTAAAAGAGGGGAGATTTAGACTGGATATAAGGAAGAAGTTTTTTACAATAAGGGTGGTGAGGCACTGGCACAGGTTGTCCAGAGAGGTGGTAGTGCTCCATCCCTGGAGACACTCAAGGTCAGGCTGGATGGGGCTCTGAGCACCTGATGGAACTGTAGGTGTCCCTGCTCATTGCAGAGGGATTACAGTGATGGCCTTCAGGGATCCCTTCCAACTCAAATGATTCTATGATGAAAATCAGCAAGTTTGCATCAATTTCTTAAACTGTGTCTTTAGAAAAAGGAGGAAATAACAAAAGATAAAATCACTCTTCTTATTAAATCTAGGGAAACCTGTATTCCTTTACAGGACACAGGTGGTAGAAAGCTAAATTAAGCATAAGTGGGACTGCAGTAGATTTGGACGAAGCCATAGTGCGATGAGAAATGTGCCTTGGTGTTTACTGGAGAAGTAAACTCCTAAAAGCTTTGGAATGATTATTGGTGGGCAAATACAGGCTTTGTGTTTCAGCCTGTACGGCTTTCCTTGCAGCTTTTTGTTGAAGACCAGCTCCTACCTCCTAATCATGAACTGTTGTGCTATTTGTGCCCTTACCAGCTGCATTAATTCACCCTTCTCTTGATCCTGGATGACCAGCAGCCACCCCCAGCTTCTCTTCCAGCTGCCAATTTGGAGAACTCCAACAACTGGCATAAGGCTAACGGGGTCCTCTGCCTTGGCACTGGCACAAGCAATGGACTTGGGAGTGCAGCCTCATTTCTTGCTCCCTCCTGTAGCTGTCTCCTCTGGAGAACTTGCATTGTCACTCTCCTCCCTTGTCTTCACCTGCCCTTCTTCCTTCCTGGGATCCCACAAAGGTGACAGCCCAATCCTGTCACTATTACAGATAAGCTGCTCTTCAAAGAGAGGAGAACATTCTTCCATTATTAGAAGCCTCTCTCTGACTAATCCATTGCCCACCATGTTCCAGGCCTCATCCCCTCTTTTTACATCTCAACTTAACACCATAAAACAGTGTTCCAGGAATAAGTCATTAAAAGAGGAAAAACACAAGAGCATGCCATCTAGCACCCTGACCCTATCACGGCTTGCAAGTAACACAGAAATAAAAAGTAACACAATAATAAAAAAATATCAGCAATCCCAGTTCCTCTCCCCTTTGTTTGTGAAAGATGGTGCTTTTGTTTTGGTATTTCTGTAGGTTCCCCACTGCCCCACATAGCCTTTCGCTATGAGAAAATCGAATCTCCACATCATTACCAGACAATGTTGCTCACAGTCTGAATTTGTTTTCCACGTTTCACCTTGGAAATTACCACTCATATCACTGCTATTATCTGTGTGCTTCTTTTGAACCATAAAAAAAGCCCATACCAAGTGCTGTTAAGCCTGTTCCAGCAGTTATCTTCACATTTTCCACGGAATGGAGTGCCTGTACTTCCCTCCTCCCTGCCCCCACTGAAGGACCAATCCTCATCCCAAAAAGCCCCAGTACACCACGCAGTTTGCAGCTAGCAATAATATTTCAGAGCCCCATGGCAGCAGCTGCCCAGAACCACCATGAGCTCTGTGAGCAGCTTAATTTGGTCATCTTGAATAATCTATTTGTTTTCTTAGCGTTATGTGGTTTAAATTGATTTTGCTATTATTTTCAGCTCCACAGGAAGGAAAATTGGTAAATAACTTTTTTTTTTTTAAGTTGTGGCAATCATTAACTGTCATCAGACCATTGGACAATCAAACTGCCGCCAGCAGAGATCACTCTGTAGGAGGAAAAAGACCACAAACTCCATAGGCACTTTCAGACCAGGCTTAGGCGGAGTTGGCACATGGTGAACACAGCAAAACCAGACAGTCCTCCCACTTCTGGCCCCACACAACCATGGAAATCTGGTTTTCCTCTGTGAAAAGAGGCATTATGGGCTGTGTGTCTGCAGCACATCCTTGTACCTCTGGTCAGATTCCAGGCACGCACAGGACATAGCTCTGAACATGACCCATTCATCTTCCTCCAAGAGCCCAAGACCTGCCTGGCCACATCCTGCACCCAGGCATGCAGCAAGCCCACTGCCCTGCTTGGTTATTGGTGCCCACTTTCATCCCCTGAGAAACACACCTCTGGGAACTGCAGGAAAATTAAAGCCACCCCCAGTTGTGATCTCCATACTCAAGATGCAGCCAAATCCATCTTTCCTGTTCCCCAAGTCACTTCTTACATTTCCTTCTCTCATTTTTCTTTTTCCATCTCTCCACCTACCTGAAATCCCAAGCAAAACTTTAGCAGCAATTCTGCATCTTCAGATCCTCATCTGAAATTCATCACGGAACTCTCGTGCTCCAGCTCAGCCCATAGCTAATAAGGCAACACAGCATGCACTTACCTGGAGGGTTGTATCAAACCACTGCTCTCCAAAGCCCACCACCAGCCTAACCTCCCCTCCTAAAGCAGGCCCTTCCTGGTGGGCTTTGCCCCTTTAAAGCTGTAGCACGGCACTGATAGAACAGGGTGAGTAGCAACAGGGTGGTGGACAGTTCTGTTGTAGGTGAGCACGAGGGGCTCATCAAGCATGGTGGGGGGCAATCACGCACCATCTCTTTTTTTCCTCCAAATCTGAGATTTTAGGAACTCAGGGGGAAGTGCACCTCCTATTTAGAAAGTATTGTTCGTAAAGAAGCATGGCAGGGCTTGATGTTCCTCCACAAAGCATCTGCAGGCATGACACAATAAAGCTCCTACTGCTGCTTGTTCCCAGAATTAACATAGTTGGAGGACCGGGACATGACTCTCCTAGCAACAAATATCTCTCTCCGTACAGTTGCTAATTTGTGCATTGTCAAAGCTACCTGCCATCTCATGTCCTTAAGAAGCAATCCACCCTCCATTTCGCTCCAGCCTATCTACCCATTTCCTAGCTCAGAGCAGCACACAGCCCTTCACTTGCTGTTGCAATCTGCAGCACAGCTGAACCAAGGGCAATGTTCTCCATTTCCCTGAAGACTGTATGAAGTCTTTAACCAGGCCAAATACTTTAAATAACCATTTGAAGACACGTTCCCATTCTGGGAATTCTTCAACACAAACAGATGGATTGATAGATGCAGTAGATTAGTTTGGGTACAATGTGATCCAATGTGATACTCAAGTGATTCAAGCAGGGGAACCACATGCAATGCACTGCTTCAAGAAAAATAATATATTTTCTTGTCAAGAGCATGACAAAATTCTGATGCCAACTCTTCCCCCTGCATACACTTCCCATAGAAATATGCTCTGCTGTCATCCATGGCCAGATGGTCACAAATCCCTTGGTGTTTCTCTAAGTGAACTTCATGGGGCAAATTTTATTTCCATCTACCCTGAATTACAGTGATTCTGCGAGAGACTAAAGTGGAGCATCTCCAGTGAGGTCGGTGGAGAACTGACTGCACAATCAACTGATCAAGGAGAGATTTGTAAGCCAGGCAGGAAAGAGAAGCAGCAGACATGAAGGCTTATGTTTATGTAGGTTGCTCCAAAATTAATGCCTCTAACTTACTGCCATGGAAAATATAACAGATATAAAAAGCACAATCGCACTGTTTGATAGAGCAAAACAATATTTTTCAACACAGTCACCACTATTAGCTATGCATTTTCACTTGTGGAACAAGAGCCTGCATGCTGCACTTGTAAAAGTCCGCACCAGTGGAAGTGACCCAGTATTTCACAGCTGCTATGATAGTGTCATTGCTGAAACACACTACCCACTGCCTCGCTGTGCTCACATCCACTGTTTGGTCTCCATAAACATTCACCAAACTTCAATGAATGTCAATGAGTGCCATTTTTTCCACATGGAGGAATTTGATTTCACTTCCATCTCAAACAGTATTTGTCAGACTGCCCCTCTGCTGCCATCTGTCACACAGCAACAAAATGTAATGGGATATTGGTGGTAAGGTTCAATCTCTATTGCCATATCACCAACACTGACCTCTGACACTGTGGGCCAACGTAGTAAAATAGGAGGCATTACTTTTAGAGCAGCCACTGTATGTCCAGTCAGGTTTCTAATGTCCCATGCACAGCAATTATGACTTCATAAAGATGGAGGGGGTAAGACCTCACAGCCCTAGTGCTTGACCATGGGCCTACAAGCAGCGATGGAAAACTGTGCTTCCAGGGTGCAGCTCAGCTCTGGTAAAAGCCTCTGGTAAACTCCTACAACTTTCAGTAACATGCATGGAGAAATCCAAAAACACCAGGCACTGTGTTGATGTAGCTTGATGGATTTGTCAAACACATTTTTGCAATTTTACTGTGTTTTTATGTAGTGCAGAATCATGAGCTTTTTCTGTGTTTGATATGGCTTTAATGTCTTCAATTGCTTATAATGGAAACCTGACCTTTAGCGTGCTGGTGCCGTATCGCAGCACACTGAGGCAGGGAGTTGGAGGCAGCATGTGCCAAGGTTAGTAAGAGAGCAGTTTGCCACAGTGGGAACACACAGACCATGGCAAGGAGGTGGCTGCCTGGACACAGTGTGGGATAAATGCGTCTTGCTCAGCCTGGGAAATCAGATGCATGCTGGGATGGGAGGAAATGTATTTGCAGCTCCGTGGGTGAGATGCTGATCCCCTGGGCCCATTAGTTAGGGCTCTTCACAGCCTGGCTCTGTCCCAAGCCCTCCTGTCTCTGCTGGAGAGAGCAGCCCTGCACAGAGCATAATAACTCAGGGTTTGATCCCTCTTGGGAGGGATTTCTTCCAATTTTGCCTCTCCCTTTGCAGTGTGCAAGGGCTTCTTGGCCACTGATGTATTTGATGACTTAGTTGAAGAAACCCACTTTCCAGCTGCCAACCTTCAGAATAGTCCCACTTGGAGCACTTGTAACTTTTCCCCCTTAAGTAGGACTTCGTCTGACAGCAGCTGTGCTGAGAAGTGGAGAAGAGTGTGGGGCTGAACGTGCAGGGGGTGTAGAAGGAATAGCAGTGGACAGCAGCAGTGTCACAGTGGTTGTTAGTTTTGACATCAGTTGAACTGGAAATAGATACCATCCATGCTCACATCAACAGGGACTGTTAGCTGGGGACAGCCAGTGATGCCCAGGAATAGCTTAGTGTTGGAGACTCCTTCCCATCACACAGAGCCTCTTGGCTGCTCCCAGCCAGGGACCATCTGTGGCCTCGTTAATACTGGGTGGAAAGCAGAAGAGATGGAGGAGGCGTGGGTGCTCCCCGGGCATCAGTGCAGGAGCTGGGCCCGCAGGAACTCACACATGCTCGTTTGAAGCTTAGCCCTGGTTGTTGGACTCGGTGCAAGCAGCCTCAGACACCAGGTACACTGACAAGTGGGCTTTAATGATCCTCAGCAGGCAGCCTTGGCCCTTCCAGGCCCCTGCAGAATGGCTAGGAAGATCAAAGCTGTCACATGCAAGTGCCAACCTGACTGATGGTGACACAGGGGAACAAGCACGATTAAACAGGAGGTACAAGGCTCTGCTGAGGATCTGACCCACTCCCCTGACATCAGTGGGAGTTCAGAGAGCAGCTGCCGTTGACTGATGTCATGTTCTGTGTCGGGAAGGATGAGGAGAACACGGGGAAGGAGATGATCCCAGCCCACTGCAGTGCACTCCGAGCTCAGGTCCTTTCCAGCCCCTCATCAGGAGCTTGAGAGGGGGATGGGGAATTTCCCTGTGGTGATCCCTCTTCTGATGCTGACTTTGTAACAGACGCTTATCATGAATTAATTATGCATTATTAGCATTCATTATTCATTTCTATTATGTGTACATACATGTGTGGTGCTGAATAATAAGGGAATTATGCCAAACAATGAAGTGGCCCTCCACCAAGAAGCAGTGTGGGGAGGAGGGAGTGTATCACAATGGAGGGGGTTTGCTGAGGGCCGGCATCAACTGGGGAAGGAGGCAAACAGACCGTGCTGGCCAAAAGCCAGGGCAGAAGGCAAGGAGCTGGAAGAGATGGATGAATTACATCTGGGTGCACAGACTATTTCTCATCTGAGTGGCTGAACACAAAGCAGTCAGAGGAAATTTGGGTCATCATTTTTGGCAAAAAAAAATAAGACCCTGAAGATCACTAAAGTCAAGAGCCACTTAAGTGGAATAGAAACAGAAATTGAACAGGAATAGAAAAGTTCTGTTATCTAGTCTGGTTTGTAATCTTGGTCTAAACAAAATTTGCATCGGTTTTGATTTCTCAAAAAAGGCCGTTTCAAAACATTCCAGTCTGATGTCAAAACAAAAACGTTTCAACATGTCCTGCCTGCTTTCAGCTGAATCTGTTTGTGGATTTGACCCAAATTCACACACAGGTTACGCCTACCTCGAAAATGCATTTTTTCAGAAATTTGGCATATTTGTTCTGATTATTCATGCCATGGTGGGGAGGGGAGAGGAAGAACTCAGTGCTCAGAGGATAAGACACTGCCGAGAGATGCACTCTGCACGCAGAGCACCATTGTTGCAGCTGAACCAGAGGGAGGGAGCTCATGTTTTCAGAATCCATCTCAATTGATGGAGATAATTACAAGTGCCACATTCCCAATTTCTTCTTCCGGGAATTCTCTTCTTTAATAAACTCATTTTAACAAATTGATCACAGCCTCTCTGGTGCTCTGCACATATCAAAGCCATTTATAAGATTGAAGGGAACACTCTGGGTGAAAAATAGGAGCCAGTGCCAGAGATCTCAGTCTACCTTCAGCTGTAATACAATTGAATTAACTCACTCTCCTCGCATGCCCACTATTTAACATGGTCTTAGGTGTTTGCTTTTGAGCTTCAGTCAGTGCTGAACGCAGAGTCCGAAGATCTCAGGAGAGGCAAAGAGAAGTGGGACCTGCCCCATGGCAAGCGCAGAATTATATACTTTGGTCACTCACGCAGTGCAGCATGGAAACTTCCTGACTTTAGTAGGCTGAGCACAGCAGAATGAGTGCCTTCATGTACACCTGCTGGAGGGCTCTGGTAGAGGACTGCTTGGTTGGGTCCTGGGTATTTCTGGTCCTTTCCAGTTCTCTTTTCTAGATGCTCAGTGGAGTGTTTGTATAGCATAATTCTAGTGAAAATTAACGAGACAAAGAGTAGCATGGAAGTATCCAACACACTGAAGACTTTGTGTTCTAAGCCAATGTAATTGAACCATCTTCAGAAAGGAAATCTGCAAACATCTAAACGAGCTCTGAACCTAAGCTTTTAAGTGCATTTCATTAGACCTATGCTAATATTGTGAGGATGCCCTAATTTCCTATTGCAATTTGGTGTAAATCCATGTAGAAAAAATTAAAATTAGCTATCTTGCCTCCAAAATAAGCACTTCTTAACCCAAACTGAGAGCATCTAGACAGTCATTGTCCACTTGAACACCCATCTGGATAAGGGATGCAGGTAGATCCTGAGCCAGGTGAAGGTTTGCTGACCACATGAAAAGCTATGACCCACCCAGCTACATAACCTGGCCCAAGCTCCTGTAGCAGCCCATCAGCTGCTGACATGAAGCACAGTACAGAAATACACAACCTACTGTTTCATACTTCCCCACAGAAAGATTCCCCTACATGGAACCTGCTTTGGCAGTGTGTTGGACTTGATCTCCAAAGGTCCTTTCCAACCCCTGTGATTCTCTAGCAGCTGAGATTTGCAACAAGAGCAGTGAGTCTCAGGAAGTGAAGTCCATGGCCCAGAATGGCACCTTCATGTGCTGTAGCTGCAGCTGTGTTTTGTCATAGTCATATCCCATGGGGAGGCCAAAATCACATTTCCCCAGGATGCAGGAGATGTTTTTCTGCTGCTGGCATTCCCAGAGCAATGAGGCAGAGATCCCACCTTCCCTCTGTGCTCTCCTAAAGCTGTATCTTCCCTGTACTCTTTCTACAAAGGAGAGACTCCATCTGCACAGCATGTTGCATCGGTTTTACATAACAGGGGTTGCAGCCAGCACAGACGCCTGCACATACCCCACGTGCAGAACCTCAAGCACCTTGTCCTGCTTCCCAGCGATGGCATCACTAGTCTCACAGCAAGCCCCAAAAATGGGAACAGCAGCCTTAAATCCCCCCCCCCTTGCTGTCCTGCCTCCCATGGCAGCAAGGTTCAGACCAACTCAACCATGGTGTCACAAGAATCCATGAGTGTCCCCTGCTAGGTGGCTAAAGCAGAGCCACGGGCCTTGCAAGGGGCTTTGTAAGCTCCAGGAGTGTGAAACTACATTAATAAGCAGAGAGTTGGATGCAGAGACAAGGCACAATGCCAGCCACCAGCCC
Organism: Pavo muticus; assembly: GCA_016647715.1. Taxonomy (NCBI): domain Eukaryota; kingdom Metazoa; phylum Chordata; class Aves; order Galliformes; family Phasianidae; genus Pavo; species Pavo muticus. The sequence continues at coordinate 190,960 of JACDJE010000622.1, forward strand.
CACAAGCCCCCGGCTGGCAGCAGCCCAGTGCTGTGAGCAGGTGCAGGCAGACCAGGGACAAGGGGAGCACTGTGCATCCAGCAGCCAACCACAGCTTATCAGCAAGATGCTTCTTGGGGCATCCCACTGAGACATCAGGCCTTTGTGCAGACAGCAGCAGTGCTTTGCAGACCTGGGACTGCAGAACTGAGCTGCTGGCAGATTGCTCATGCCCAAAGGGATTTTGCAAAGAGCTGGGTGGGTGGCTGGCAGCCTGGGAAAGGAGCCACTCAGAAGCAGAGGGAAATAATTTTTTCCAGTTCAGGTGTGATTTTGATGTTTCATATGGATTTTTGTTCATCCAAAATGGGGATGGAAACTTCAAGTGGAAAAAAAGTCCTAAAATAAACCAAATTTACACATTTGAGCTGTGGAAGATATTGTCCCAGTAATTTTTGTGTTTCATTTCCCCACTGATATTTTAAATGCCATGTATTATGAGCTACGAGTTGAGATTCATTTATAGAAACGTTTGGTGTTTTTATTTAGGGCATGGCTAAGTAGGTTTTTTATGCATATTTTTTGAAAATACATAATTTATTGAGACCTTCCCTCTCCCACATCTACTTTCAGCTTTACAAAAGGCTTTTCTTCTTTTGATTACTAAAAAAAGAAAGAAAAGGTTTTATGAAGCCATTCATAACCCCTCTCTGGGTTCCTTGTAAAGCAAGGCCATGCATTAACTGCATTCATATACTCAGAGCTTATAAGCAGGAGAGAGAGTGACTTTTTACACGGTCTTAGAGTGACAGAACAAGGGGGACTGGCTTTAAACTAAATGAGAAGAGATTCAGGTTAGATACTGGGGAGAAATTCTTAACTCAGAGGGAGGTGAGGCTCTGGCACGGCTGCCCAGAGAGCTGTGGATGCCCCATCCCTAGAGGTGCCCAAGGCCAGGTGGGATGGGGCCCTGGGCAGCCTGAGCTGGTGGGGGCAGCCAGCCCATGGCAGGGGATTGGAACTGGGTGGGCTTAAGGTCCCTTCCAACCTCAGCCATTCTGTTACTGTTCTTCCCGCTCTGTGTCTTCCTTCTCTGGCCCCAGAGGACTGGATGGGGATTGTCACCTTTCTGAGAAACCCCATGGGAGCCTCCAGTGAGGGTGAGCATGCAGCTGTTCCCTTCCAAACTTGGTGCTATTTCATTTCTGTCCAGAGAGATGGGACAGAGGAATTTCATTGTGCTGTTTGAAATGTATGCAGGCTCATCAGCAAAGAGAACATCGCTGTGGTCATTAAAAGCAAACAGAGCATGCTGACTCCCAGCATCAACCCTGCTGCAGAGTGAGAAGGTGAGAGCCAGCAGCTCTCTCAGAGAGGCTGGGACTTATCTCAAGTGGGGACAATGAGACTACTGTTTTACTAAGGCAAAGTCACTCACAGACTGGGCTCTGGATAAGGAGCCCCCCTTGACCCCAGCCAAGCTGGCCAGATGTCCTCAGCCTTGCCAACAGCAGAGAGTCAGAGTTTCCCCAAAGAAGAGCAAACCCAGGAGCTGGTAGGCTCTCCTACACCCCGAGCTCCAACTCACAGCCCCGTAGCAGAAGATCTGTTATGTCAGAGATAAAGCAAGGTTGCACTGTGGTGTTGCAAGGTCCCAAATTAGCAATGTGTTAGCGACAAAGCACCAGTACCATGCAGGGTCAAGCAAGAAAGGTCAAATCTATTATGACAACTTCTATTTTGGCAGAAAATATATTCGCTTTTAGCACTAAAAAAATGTTTCTCCTGGGGTTTGTGTTTTTGTGGCTTTTATGAGAGAAGCAGACCACCACTGTCTTGCTTTTCAGGAATATTTTTGGATTTTTATTGCTCCTAGGGTGTCCAACACTAAAAATAAAATTTAGATTCTTGGTTGTTATTGCTGTCAAAAATAAATCAAACTAAATCCCCAAATGAATCCCATTAAGGGAGGTTTAAAGATCGATTTAGCATCGCTGCAAGATGCATCATTATGAGGAACCTGGCCTGGAGCTCTGCAGGGGGCAGGGAGGGCACAAGGCCCCCTCTCCCTGCCAGCACACTGCCTTGCCCTACTGCCCACTGGAGCCGAGAGCTGCCCATAGCTGGGCATCGAGAGCAGCAGGGATGGCAAATAACAAAGCAGCGTTTGAGAATGAGATGAGCACCTGGAGAAAAGCTGATGGTAGGGAGGGACAAGACACAATGGGGGAGAGGATCCATGGAAGCCATGATGGGACATTCCAGGTTGTCCTGAATAATCTGTTACATGCAGTGAAACTCATGATGATAATTCCAAGTCTTCAATTTACATCCTTGAAGCTGTCATCATAAGGCAAAAGGTTAGGCTGTTTTTTGTTTGTTTGTTTTCTTAAGGGGTGCCTCAGATTAGAGCTGACACCAGAAGGATGAGAACTGAACCTGGGGCTAAATATTTCATTGCCACAGATGCTGGCATCAAGTTGGCTACAAAGAAATCTCTTGCATTGTTTTCCTTTGTTGTTTCTTTTTTGTTTTGTTTGCAGGCTTTGATGTTATTTATTTATTTCATTTTACACAACTTTCTGCTAAATATTAATTTGGATGAGGGAAAAGTTTGGACGAGACCATGGGCAGCCTGATCTAGTGGTTGGCAGCCAGCCCATGGCAGGGGGTTGGAACTGGATGATCCTTAAGGTCCTCTCCAACCTAAGCCATTCTATGATTCTGTGAAAAGATAATGGAATTCAGATGAATCAGCTTGGAACTGGAAGGTGCCAAGTTACAAGGAAAAAAAGGAAAAGACTGATGAGATAAAACTTCATTGTCTCTGCCTTTCTTGCAATTTTCATGTACTCAGCTGATCTGCCTCATGCAAAGATCAAGGACGGCTTTGCCCTAATTCATGGCGAGAAAGATATTTTTTCTTGAGTATCACAAGGGATGGAGCTCCAATTTAGACAGAAGGGATTGTGAACAGGGTCATGGTAGGCCTTTCAGTTTGTCATTCCCTGTCCATGACTTATATGGTTAACATCAGAGAGCCCACCCAGGACATGCTGGACTTCCACAGTCCCAGAGACGTGCTCCTCTGTGCACTGCACCATACGTAACATCTTCTTTCTGGTGCAATCAGCAATGGGCAGCTAAGGAAAGAAATGATGTTAAGGAGCAACAGCTTCCTTTTGTTATGTTTCAGAGGTTCACAATAAAACTTCACATGGGAAATCATGTTTATGCTTCAATGCAGTGAGCAAAAGCATCCCATTTCCCTTTTCTGCCATTCAGGCTAAATTCGGCTCTCCCTGACACCGGTATCTTTGGAATACATCCACTGAATTTATCCTGCCTTTTCACAGTGGCATCTGGGAGCAAAACGTGGATCCTTATTTATTTATCAAGGCTATATGCGTTTGAGACTCGCTATTGCGGGAGGAAACTTCCTCAACATTTTTTTTCTGCTCAGCTGCAGAGGATTCAGCACTGGGCATAAAGCAGCAGCATCCAGAGGAACAGAGCCAATTAACGGAGAGAGGGCTGCAGCCGTCTGCACACTGCAGTCCTCCCATGCCAGCTTCCAAGAGAGCCGAGCGGGGTCTTTCCTGGCTGAGCAGCCTTTGACGTTGGTGCTGATACTGAGGCGAGGGAGACACAGATGGATTAAAATAGCACAGCTTTTATCAGCTTTGCGCAAAACTCTGCTTCAATTTAAATTCATTTGTCAGGAGAACAAGGAAACTGACATTTTCTTTGAGCGGTTGTTCTCCCTGTTGGCTTCAGAAGAACCTCAGAGCCAGCAACAGCCAAGTCCAAGGCCTCACAATAGAGGCATCATTTGGCTCCTGGGCATGCTCCCAACTTCTTTCTAAACAGAACCAAGTGCTGGTGCTCAAGCTGAATGAACCATTGGGCAGCAGTGAGACACAAGAGCCAACCCATCCTACTGCCCCAGTTACAGCTGAGTTAAGGAACCAGTCCACACAAGGCCTGCTGTGGTTAGAAGATATTCACTGAGCCAGGAACTGCAATTCCACTTTCTCCTTCATTTTGGGAAAAGTTCTCTCCTGCCTTTTCCATCCCAAGTTGCAGCAGCCGTTAACAGCGCTCCCCACTTTGCAAAAAGTGTCCTCTCTGAATGCAATTAACTGTATTTGTGTAGGCTGGGGATGTTCTCACGTTGGTCATTAAATCACAGAATCATAGAATCATGAAGGTTGGAAAGACCAATAAGATCATCTAGTTGGACCATCAACCCATCATCATTATGCCCACTACCCATGTCCTTCAGTGCCACATTTCTGTGTTTCTTAAGTACCTCCAGGGACAGTGACTCCACCACCTCCCTGGGCAGCCTGTTCCAATACCTCACCACTCCTTCTGAGAAGAAGCTTTTCCCTAATATCCAACCTGAATCTCCCCTGGCACTGCTTAAGGCTATTACCTCCTGTTACCTGGGAAAAGATGCTGACCCCCACCTCACTACAATTCCTTACAAGCACTTTCAAGTACTGTGGGCTCCAGAGCTTGAGGACATCCAGTGGAACACTCCACCTGTATATTGGTCTGGCCCATGACAGTGACCCCAGTGTTGTCTCCTCATTCCTGCTCTGCCCTCCCTCCCTGTTCTGGAGGCCATTAGAGGAGCAAGAACTGAGTGCATAATGTCAACTTTCCTGGTATTACCCCCCACCTCATTGCATGTGGTTCTTTTTCTAGCCCCAGTATCTGTTCTATCTGACTGTAAGCACTGGTTGTGTTACCCCAAACAAACCTGCATCCCCAAAGGGAGCCAGTCCCGAACACATTAATGCTGTGGGCCTGTGACTCATGTATCCCTGGCTTTAACTTTGTTCATGGTTTCTGCAAACCCCCTGACTTTGACTTGATGGATATCAGGCTTTCACTGGCCCTGCTCCTTGCCATGCCAGAGTCACCTTGTTGGATTGCAGGTGTGCTCTGGATCTCAGTTCTCCATTGAAAAGTATAACCCCTTGTCAAAGTGCTGTGATGGGCACAAGCAGAAGGTGACTGAGGAGGAGCATTCAGCTGCCTTAAAGATGAATTCAGCAGATGGCAATGTTTTTATGCAGCTCCTCATCAATCCTGGTCACAGCTTTCTGCAAAGCAGAGCTAACAGTGCAAATTTTGTGTCAGAATAGCTGCATTTGCCCATGATGACACTTAACTCCTCTCTTTGTGTGTGCCAGTGCTTCAATGTCCTTGAATCGTGACCCCACCGTAGAGCTGGTTCCTGCTGGGTGTTTAAGCATGTCCCAAAGTAGTGCTGAAGTGCACAGGCTGAAATGGCCCCACCATTAACTGCAGCAGTCTATGTTCAGAATTCTTCTCATACACCACCTAGTGCATGAACAAGTCTCAAACCTATGTTCTTTTATGTGTTCACTCAGGTAACCCATGCAGGATTTCCCCCTTCCACACACAAGAAGCACCACTATGACTCTGGGCAATGTTGGTGTGTTAACGGCTGTACCACATCTACATGAATATCAGCCATGGGCTGCTAGATGCTTGTATGAGAGTGTATCTGGAAAGAGGCCATTGTGATAGCTCTTTGGCTCCCCTCTCCAGAAACTGGGAACATCCTAGACCAATTCATCTTGTTCAGTTCAAACCCAGAGCTTTTGGACCAGACAGAGACTGAAAAGTAACCAGAGGAGAGGAAAGCAGGGTGATTGCAGCCCTTTGGAAAGACTCATTCCCCCTGCAGGAAAAGTCAGAAAAGCTTTGGAGGAATTGCCCACACAGTTTTGATTTGGCATTTCTCACCTCTCTCTCCCATTTCAAATCCTTGGGCCTGCCACACCTTCCACACTGGAAACAAAGCCTTAGAATAAATTAGAGCAGAAAAGGAAAAGAAATCACACTGATCTCCCAATTAGCATGGAGTGCTTAAACAGTCAGATCTTTGCATTTTAATTGTAATCACTTCAAACACAAAAAGCTGAAGTGACAAACCCCACAGCTAATTCCTACTGATTAAGTCGCCCATAGTCCCCATTCCAACATTTGTGTGGTTTCTGCTTTAAATCCTTGGCCTCTGGACACAGGCAGCTGATAAAGACAGTGCTTTATTTTTGCTCTCTTCCATTCAACTCATTTTGTTTCACTGAATCCTGTCCCAGAGCCATGTTTGCATACCCAGGTTCTTTGCCCTGGCCTGACACATACCCATGGACCTTGAGGTGCTGGGACAGCCCCAAATGCTGGCAGCATGGGGCAAGCAGCAGAGGAAAGCAAGGCTAGAGCCAATGTAGAGTTCACAACATCATGAGAAATGCAGGTGAGAATGGAATATTGCAAGTCCAATACACAACAAAAGCAGGACTACCTGGGAAGTTAATTTAGATGTTATGGGCTGTCCTGCCAAATAATGAATATTTCCAGGTGCAGAGACCCCACAGCCTACTTGAGACTATGTTCTGATGACTGAATGCTTTCTCAATGGGAACGTTTTCCTTTTATCTAATGGATTTTCCTCTGTTGCCATTCTGCCTCTCATCCTATTACTGTGAAAATTAATTAGGACCAAATTAAATCAGAGAGGGAGTATGCTGACCTAAGAAGAGCTCTCAATCCTCTGTGAAAAGCAGAGTGCACAGCACAAACTCAGCTTTGAGCTGATTCAAACCAAGCTTTAGAGTCATGCTTTCTGGAGGTTTAGCTCGAGATCAAGACGTGAGTGCTAATAGACACGACTCTCCACAACATACCCCTCTGCAGAGTGGGCTCCTGTCCCCAGTATTCTGCATAGGCACAGAGTTAGTCCTTGAGAGATGATCATGATGGTGATGGGCTAATAGTTGGACTGGATGTTCTTGAAGATCTTTTCCAACCTTAATGATTCTATGATTCTGTGACTGAGAAGGAAAAGAACTGTGAAAAATGTGAAAGATTAGAACAGAGGCTTGAAATATATTTATTAAAGAACATAATAGAGAAGCAGATAGGAGATGTAAATCTAATGAGACATTATATGGGAAATTCCTTCTGAAGTGGAGTTTGAAGGGCAGGATGAGTTACCCCCATGCTTCATGGCAGGATGCTGTTCTGGGTTACCCGTGACCCCACTCAGGAGCACTGGTTGTTGATGGACCCACAGCACTGAAGGCTGAACTCAGCTGGCCCCTGTTATTCCTGTTGCTTCAGCACAGGAGCCAGCATGAAATGTCAAGTTGGTCTTTTGAGCTAAGTAGCAATGAGGTGCTGTGATTGTTGTACAAAACTCAAAGAGTTTTCTTTGCTTACTGTTGCTTTGTAAATAAGCTCTTTTAATCGAAAGCAGGAGTGTTCTTTACCTAGGAGAAATTCTTGGAAGTAGAAATATAAGTAGATGTGAGAGCTTTGTTCTCCTCAAGCGCACCCCACTCATCTCAGGTCCTGCAGCCAGGTGGAGAGGGCCAGCACAGCACAGAAGCCAGTGAGTGAGGGAAAAGCAGGGTCTTTTCTCTGGGCATCACTGCCCCATAGAACAAGGGATGCACAGTGTCACCTCGGCTCTGCCAGCTCGCTTCTGTAGGTGCTCATCCTCACCCAGGATTATGTCTCAAGTATTTAAATACGCATACTTAAAGGGGTGGCTCAGACTCTTCTGTTTGTACACTGTGTTTAAGAATATGAAAACCCAAAACTGTGGCTGATGCTGAAGTCTCATTTCTTCTTGTAAGTAGAGCTATGCACGCACAAGCAGACTATTTTGTTATCAGTCAAATTAAGGAAAAAAGTACACGGCTTTACACTGAAATCAGTCATTCCATACAGAAGGCTTAATTCTTTTCTTAGCCTTTTAGGAAGAAAAAATGGAGAAACTTACAATTGGTAGGCTGCATCCCAGGTCTTTGCCACGTCCTTTTCTGCATTTGTTTGTGTACCAAACAAAGCAGACATACCGGAGAAGACAGGACAGGACCTGAAGAGTCCAGGAGCACATTCTGCAGCAGCATGACCTTGTGCCTAGCAACAAACTTATACATGGTAGGAAGCATGCAGACTCAGTGCTATTTTTACTATTCAATTGCATATCTTCAAGGCCTTTTTGACCGTGTGTTACAGGGGAATTCTTCACCTTACAGAACCTGTTAACTGTCATCAGCACCAAGCTCTTGCAGACCTACTCTCACTCTTCCTTTCATCCTTTCTTCCTTTCTTCCTTCCTTTCTTCCTTTTCTTCTTTTCTTCCTTTCTTCCTTCTTTCTTTTCTTCCTTTCCTACTCTGCATCCTGCAGTACTTTTTCTTCTCTGATGACTAGGCATCTGCTCTTTGTTTCATTCATACTCTGAAGAGACTTACTCTTCTCTCATATTTATATCTCTTCTGTGTTTTGTTGCTGTATAATGTATCCTGTCTTCTCCATTTGCCTTCTGGCTGAAAAGCTTGCTGAGGTTTCTCCCTCCTAATGTTCTCCCTCCTCCTTGAAAGCATACACAAGTGCTGAGGCTGCAAACTGCATCCCCCAGGAAGGTGCACAGAGCAGGTAGGTTGCTGTCCTGGGACTGTGGGGCGAATCTCAGGTTAATTTGTGAAATTAACTTCAGGCTCAGCAGCAGTTGCTGCTAGTACTTCAAGAAAGAAGTAAAATGCTGATAGTAACATCTGCCTCTGTGATTTATGAGTGGTACAGGAATGTCTAGCAAGCTCCAGAGAACTGTACATGTTAGGGGATTTTCTTGTGAATGACTTTCTTTGAGAAAAGTTACGTGGCACACGTTTGACGGGAAATTGCAAAGGAGTCCCACAGCAGTAAGCAGTTTCTTCTTTCTTTTGCCTAACTACATATCAACCCCCCGCCTGCTGTAAGCAATTATGGGACAGTGGTGATCGGAAGACATATCTAGGAATAGAATCCTCTTCTGTAAAACACTGTTCACTCAACACTAACATCCATGAAGAAGATGCTTCTCACCATCCTAATTTCCACATAATCCAATAAAAGTGGGTCAGCATATGTGCAAATATAGAGGGAAGTGAGAAGATGGGTGAAACATCCTCTTCTGTTTTGTCCTTTTTGCCACCATTCTGTGGACAGCTCCCACAGATGCAGGACTCACATTGTTACAATAGGTTGTTGTAGGATTTTCTCCCTAACTTTCATAGCAGACACCTTATCCCATCTCTTCAGAAGTGCAGTGCTTCCACCTACTCCAGCTGGACAGTTCTACCAGTAAATAAAATGGACTGATGTGGTCCACAGGCTGGATGATGTGACCAGGCTGGATGTGGCTCTGGGCAGCTTGGTCTGGTGGTTGGCAACCCTGCCCGTGGGAGGGGGGTTGAAACTAGATAATCTCTGAGGTCCTTTTCAACCCAAGCCATTCTATGATTCTATGATGGCAGGCCTATCTCTTCTTCCCACACTATCACTGAAGGCTCTTTTCTGCAGCACAGTCCTTATAAACTCCCCAGTGAGACCAGAAATCCTCTCTGATTCTGTTATGCACCAGTGGATACAGCACTGCACCAAGGAATTGGAGACCTGAACTCCATGTTTCTAATTTTCTTGTTTATATCATTCCTGGGTGCTCCCTCTTGCTCTGCTTACATACCTCCCAAGGCATTCACGTGATCTTGCAGTGTGAGTCATCACTGCTGTTTCATAACTTGAAGCCAGGTGGAAACTTTATCCAACAGAAACATAAAAATGCACAAGCGTGCACTTCTCTGCCACCCTTGCTTCCTCTGGATAAATTGCAGTCATTTCCTTGTCCAGTAAAGCTGAGCAGAAGCATTGTTCAGATATCTCAGATGAGAAAGTTACAATCTGTGGAATGTGTATTCTTGTGTACACATATGTGTTACGTTGCAGGGGAAAGAAGCTTGGGAGATTTTAGGATAGAATAGAATAGAATCATTAAAGAGGAAAGACCTCTAAGATCTCCAAGTTCAACTGCCAACCCAACCCACATGCCCACTATACCATGTCCCTCAATGCCACATCAACCCTTTTCTTGAACACCTCCAGGGATGGTGACTTCACCTTTTCCCTGAGTAGTCTGTTCCAGTGTATCATCACTCTTTCAGAGAAGTTTTTCCTAATAGCTAACCTGAGCCTCCCCTGGCAATAGAATAGAATGGAATAGAAAATAGAATAGTTCAGTTGGATGGAACTTTGAAACATCATTTAGTCCAAGTATCTGACTGCTTCAGAGCTAACCGAAAGTTGAAGTACAATACTGAGGGCACTGTCTAAATGCCTCTCAAACACTGACAGTCATGGGTTTGTACCTCCAGGAACAGGTACAGAAATGCACACAATCAGTAATTATTAATTATTTGCCTTTTCACTTCCTGAAAATTTTGATTTTGAGCTAAAACCTATTACAATTGATTAATAAACATATTTTCATATTTCATTAATTTATCTTCTAATAACAGGTTCCAACAGTGATATCTGTGAGAGCTCTTCTCTGTGACAGAAACTTACTTTTTGTTTTTAATTGCAAACATAGCCTTGGATGTATTCCCATGAATCGAAGAACATGTTGTTGTTTTTTTGAAGGACTTAGAACTAGGCTCATGATTAATTCACCAAATTAAATTAAACCAGTTGGCAACTCTGATTTAAAGTTGGCTCGTTTTCACCCATCTGACTTCAAAATGGCAGAATAGATTTTTATCAAACTTCTGAAGAAAAAAAAAGAAAAAGAGTTTGCCTTTGGGAAAAGGAACAGGGACCAGAAATAGAAATAAGAAACAGCAATAGTATTTGTGTATCCTCCTTGGCCATTCAATGTTACATACAAGAATTGGTGGCTGGTGGCGCTGCCTGCAGCTGCATGGCAGTGGTGGGATGCCACTGCCAGAGGATGAGATCCAGGTGCAGAAATGAGATACTGGAGCAATTCCTGCTCCACCAGGAGTGCAACTGGTGCAGCTTAGCAGTGCCAACTTTCTGACCCTCTCCTAAAATGAGGCTTTAGCTGTACATGCAGCACTCGCATATAAACTCATAATGCTAACAAACTGGGCAGCAGCTCCTGTTGTGATCTTCACAGCTCCCCAGGGAGGGTGCTTGACTGCATAGCAACTGAAAGATGAATCCAGTTGAAAATGTACTTATCATTCACCAATAAACCCACGGAGTGAGAGAATATACAGTGTGAGGATGTGGGTGGGTGAGGACGGATCTACCCTGTGGGATCGGGTACATGGTAGATGGGCCATCTCAAAGCGGTATCTCTGTGAGCTCTGCATCATGCCATGAGGTGTTTTGTTCCAGTCAACATGCTGAATTTTTCTGCATGCAGCAAGTTAGAGTCATAGAATCATAGAATTGTTTGAGTTGGAAGGGACCCCTGAAGGCCATCACTGCAACCCCTCTGCAATGAGCAGGGACACCTACAGCTCCATCAGGTACTCAGAGCCCATCCAGCCTGACCTTGAGTGTCTCCAGGGATGCGGCACCCACCACCTCTCTGGGCAACCTGTGCCAGTGCCTCACCACCCTGATTGTAAAATCCTTCTTCCTTAGATCCAGTATAAATCTCCCCTCTTCTAGTTTGAAACCATCTCCCCTTGTCTTGTCACAACAGACCCTGCTAAAGAGTCTGTCCTATTCTTTCTTATAGTCCCCATTTAGGTACTGAAAGTTCCTTCCTGGGGGTTTGTACAGCAGTGATTTTTAGACCGGGAACATGGAAAACGCAGTCTTATATCTGCTGATATTGCTTCTTATTTCAGTGAATGATTTTTCTAATTGGTCTTGCATGTTTACATGATAATGTCTCCTAAGAGAGAGGTGTGAGGGATAAAGCTGAATTATTTTATTGTCACACACTGCAAGTGCAGGGGAAAGGGACAGGAAAACCCTTCTACCATATAATGAGTACAGGTTGAAGTTAGGACCTTCCTTCATACAGTGCAAGTAGCTTTAAGGAAGCTCTTCTAAATCCTGATTTAGGACCTGTAAGCACACAACATGAATGAGTGGTATTTAACATCCAGTTTATCAGAGCAGAATTTTCATTCCTCAAACTGAGATGATCATTCAAAACCAGTGTCAAGAACAGCTTATGTAAATCATTTTTTAAACCAGGAGCTCCTCTGGAGAATTTTTCCAGCTACAAACCTTGCTATCAATATTTGTGTCTTTGTTATTGCAGTGGCAGACTCCTGCATTGTGCTTAGCATGATGTCAAAGCTTCAGACAACCCATCAGCCAAAGCTGGTGCAGACCCTGACGTTGCACCTGGCAGCTGTGTGTTGCTGGGGATTTCAGTCCTGCCAGCCATACTTACACTAGCTGCCTTGTTTAGGTTTTGTTTGTTTGTTTGTTTCTGGCCAAGATGCCAAAAGTCCCAAACCTACCTGTTTGTGAGAGAGCAGGTTCCCATCTTCATGGAGATGCCTTAAGCCCTCCAGCAGACACATCGCAGGATGCCAAATTTCTTTTGCCTCATGTTTGCAGCAGCCTGCCCAGGCAGACCCTGCAGTCACGGGAGAGACCTCTCGTCCTACACAGCGCCTTTGGTGTAAGGAGCAGAGTGACAGAGCTGGCTGTGGAAGGGTCTGTGAGCTATGTCCTGGCTGTCTGTAACAGAATGGCCCTGCCTGGGGGAAGAAGTCCACGTGAGGTATTCAAGGTTGAATTCTCTGGTTGATCCTGCATTTCCCATGGGCTGGTGAGAGCACATGGAACAGTTAATATTTAAACTGTCGACACAGTGCCCAATTTAGACAGCAGCTTCAGCCTCACCCTTGTTTGGAGAAGTGTACTGTCTGGGAGAATACTGTGTGACCCGAGCTGCCAGCACAGAATGTCTAGGCTCTTTCACCCCATGTGGCCGGGCTGTGGCTGGGTCACCTCCACTCTGTATGTCCAGGGAGAGTGTGACTTCCACTGGTTTCCCAGCACAAGGTCTATTAGATGAGACTTCACAACACAACTGGTTGGACAACGTTTGTGAGTTTTTCCTGTTTTTTTTCTTTTTTCCTTCAAAAATTCTAAAAAAATGAATTGATTGATAACAGTGACTCCAATGAAGTGCTTTTCGGCTGCCTTAAAAGTAAATACTTAAGTTTAGTAACTGTTTTGCTCTCGGTTTTTCTGAATTTCCCTCCTTCCTTTGCCTGCCTGAAATTTTGCAATGCAAATTTTGTTGATACGACTCAAAACATAATTTATTCTTGGACACGAATGCTCCAAAGATACATCAACAAAAACTGAAACCTTCTTGACACTGATGATTTCACATGCGTTAAGGAAATCAGTCTGAAATTTCTAAAACAACTCTTTTTTTAGACTCTCTTCTTTCTCCAGTTTAAGAGGGCGTATGTTGACTTTAATGCATGGTAGCTGGCAGAGCAATGCGCTGAGCTCTGCCCTCTTGCCACCACCCAAACTTTTGGAGGTTGACCCGCAGTTGTATTTCTTATAAATGTGTTCATGCTTTTTAAAACTTTGGATAATATGATAATGTTACTTAAGTGCCCAAACCATTGAAAAGTTAGAGGAGCCTGGATGTTTAAAACTTCTGAACATGTGGATCTCTGTCATTATTTGAATGTTTAATAGGTCAGGACAATTAATGCTGCAATATCCCTCCTGTTATCAGCAGATACAGTACCCTGTAACATATGTAGACATGTATTTAATTTAATGGGGTGTTTGACTGTTGCTGTACAGCTGCCTTATCTGAGCTTCCAGGAATGTCAGGTGTGGCTTACTGTGGAAGTGGATTAATATAGTACAATTGCTGGAACTCTAATCTAGACAAAATATTCTTCATAACAGAATAGAGAATAGGTATCTAGGGTGGTTGTGACCTATGTCTATGGTTATGAAGGGATTATTAGCATCTTCTGTTGAACCACAACTGGAAGAAATCATTAAATGCTCTTCCCTGTTGCAGTGTAAGATCTTGCCATGGAAACCCAGGGTACAATAGATTAAACAGAAGAGAAGAGGGAGGCAAGGTAAGATTAACAGAACTAAAATCTCACTTCAAAGTAAATGAGACAAGAAGACGAAGTAGTTTTTTCAGCAGCTAAACGTATAAAATGAAGACAGGAGGAAAAAAGCATCACAGAACCTCTCCAGAGTGGCAGATTAGCAGGAACTGTAACTCACCACCACAGCTTGAAAAGATTTACGTTGTGCTGCTTCCCTCTTCTTCATTCTCCCATTGTTTAAGCATCAACACTGCAGACAGTACCCACTTGCTATTTCTCTTTTAAATCGATCAAGCAGTTGGCTTTTATATTTCTTACTGGGTGGGAAATTCCTCTAGGTTGAGCTGTCCATCTATGATTTTGGTGAGCAAACTGTGGAAGGCTGAGCCCCTCAAGTGTTTGGACCCTTGAGACTGAGGGCTGGTTGTTCCGCTTCACAGAGCTTCAGTTTTAAGCAAATATGAGGATGGTGGGAAGGAAGTCCAAGAGGAGAGGGTGGTGGGGGCGTAAGGACACGTGGGTGCAGCCTTTCAGCTCAGCAGGGCTTCAGGGCTTTTGATCGTGAGGACTGCCCTAATGGCTTGTGAGAGAGTTACAAGTTGAGTTGTCACATGTGAAGAAAGTAAGGTAATGATTTTACATTCGATATGGGCTTTGAACTCAGTGGAAAAAAAAAAAAAAAAAAAGATCCAAAGGCAAAACAGAAGGCCTCCTTTCTCTTTTCACCCATGATCTGGGCTGACCACACATTCCCTCTTCCCCATTGGACCCCCTCACAGTTTCCACAGCCCTGAGAGACAAATTGTAGCACCTTGGCCTCTCTGCACATCCTTGTCTGCACATCCAAATCTTCTTGGTGACTTCAAGAGGCCAAATCTTTTAACCTAAGATGTTTGGAGCTTAAGACTCATCCTATTAACAGATTTCGGTTAAATACCTCAATGCCTTGCATCAGTCAGTTCTGAAAATGATACTGTCTCAGGTACTTTTGGTTAGCATGAAGAGGTCCAGCAATGCTTGAGTACTTTGTGGAAATAAGACTTAAGAGCTTATACTTTTTACTCCTCAAAATCAAAGTTACTTCATAGCAAAAAAATAAGACTCAGAATTTATTCTGTTTTCCCCCTTTGCTCTGGGCAATAGCATAGAGCTTGTGTGCATCCAACTCTTGGTACAACCGAACGGGATACTTGGATATGTAGAAAACTTTGCTTAAGTGGTAGCAAGGTCCTTTGGACATACATTTTAAATGGCATAACAAGAGTTCTGTTGTGAAGTTCAGGACAAGTTTGAGTGCTCTGGATGGTAATTTCATCTGTTTTTTCACAGCTCAGAAACATGGATTTGGCCTAAAGACAGTGCCTTAAAAAAGGAAACCTCTTGTATTCAAACCAGCAGAGAAAAGGTTCTCCTTTAAAGGTTGTATTTGTTATATGTTACTTTTGTTCTGGGTAGGAAAAAAGAAAGCAAACCCAAAAGCCCAAGAAAGATTCCTAACCAATTGATAATTAACAACTTTCAAGTACATTTATATCCACATACATTTTTTTTTTTTTTTAAGAAATATTTTTAGTGTTTTAACACTTCTTTTTT